>OY720186.1:13002356-13602356 GCA_963082885.1 Parascotia fuliginaria
AGCATAACTACTAGCAGTTTTTACTAGCAGTTTTTTTTATTTTGACGCAATTACATACATTATATTAAACAGGCACATACCTATTAAACTACTTTAATAATAATATTAAAGTCTTTGACATTAAAAAAAAAAAAAAAAAAAAAAATCCTTCACAAATTGTCTGATAATTTACACGATAATGTCTTACATTTATTAGACGTAGCAACAATTTTGCTATTATGGCTGTATAGCTCAAAACTTTATTATTATACTTTATCACCATAAACGCTAATAATTTTATGCTATTATATATTTTATTTATTATTGTGTCAATAACATTTGAAATGAAATTTTATTTTATATTAGGAAATTAAATGTTATAAACATTTTTTAATTATGAGTGATTCTGTATATAATATTGTTTGACATGTTGATTACTTTTTGCTTTATCCAACTGTAATAGTATTAAAAGTTATTGCAGGCCGCCAGACCGATCAGAAGATGGACTGACGACTAGAGGCCCTAGACAAGTGTCAAAGATTTCTATTCTATTCATAGAATAGATAAAAAAATTTATGAGATTGACATAAGCATTGGCGTTAGCTTATGTCAATCCAATACATTTATTAATCTATTCTATGAATAGAATAGAAATCTTTGACACTTGTCTAGGGCCTCAGAGGCCCTAGACAAGCGGCATAGATATATATTCTATGAATAGAATAGATTAAAAAATGTATGGGATTGACATAAGGTAACGCTAACATTGTTGAAAGCTTATGTCAATCCCATACATTTTTTATCTATTCTATGAATAGAATAGAAATCTATGCCACTTGTCTAGGGCCTCAGATAAGTTTAGCGGGCAACCGATGAATGAGGGCAGCTCACAACTGGCTAAGGTAGCAAAAATTGTATAAAGCCTATGTCCAGCATTGGACGTCTTCCGGATGTATTCTAGCATAGAATACTTATAACAGTTATAACTTATTTATTTCCTCCTCCACAGGGATACCTCTGTGAGGTAAAAGTCCATAATTGAAAAGAGTTAGTAAAAAAATATACTTACTATCATAGACCGACATAAGCTACCTGTAATAAGTAAAATTTTCGTAGAGTAAGTGATAATAAAAAGTAATATAAGATATCGTTTCGGATGGTAAATTTATCAATCAAAGGTGTTAATTAATTAATCTATACCTACATATAATAAAATTGGAGTGTCTGTTTGTAATATTGAAATAACCATTTTTTACTACATGTATATGAATATATATACGGTACATACACCAAAATAACATTTTTTACAATTTTTGTCTGTCTGTCTGTCTGTTTGTTTCGGCTAATCTCTGAAATGGCTGGACCGATTTTGACGGGACTTTTATTGGGAGGTAGCTAATGAAATAAGGAGTAACTTAGGCTACGTTTATTTTAGAAAAAATCGTTTATTTTAGAAAAATAAAGTTATGTTGATCGACTGTTAGGCGGAACGAAGTTCGCCGGGTCAGCTAGTGATAAATAAGTTAGACGGCTTAACATTGATTTGATTGATTAGTATTTCACGAATGTGTGGCTATTTAGTTTGATACTCAGAGTTGTAGTTTGATTTAGCCGAGAATTAAAATTAGATTTCTTTTTGTGGAGGAATGGCCCACCTCATAGTTTGTGACCATCGAGTAATAAGGAACATGTATTATAGAAAAATGGTAAAGAAATACAACTAACGTGTTATTGAAGGAGAAGGGATTGAAGGAGGAGAACGAAAGAGGATCAAGAATACTTAGGACTTTGATTTTACACACACAATGAAAAGTAAAAAAACTAATACTATGAGTATACTTTATGTTGATATTTTATGAGAGGGTAGATACTTTTCGATTGATCCAGCCTGTTCATACAAAGAATAACAGTAATAGGTAATACCATATAAGGTGCCACGACTGGTTTGGTTGTAACAAATAGAAGTATTTAAATGTTCTTCTACCGCAATTATCATTCTGTCAGTCAAGGCTAGTGACCATAGCAAACTTAAAAATATTAAAAACTAGCTTGCCGTAGCGCGGTTTCACCCGCGTGTTTGCTTACTGCTTTGCTCCTGTCACTGGTAGCGCGATATTACATAGCATATTCTCGAGAACTGGGCTGTCATTTATGCAAAATTTTTCAAATCCGACTGGTAGTTCCAGAAATTAGCGCGTTCAAATAAACAAACAAACAAACTCTTCCTCTTTATTTAATAGCATAGATATTCCTTTTGGGAGCGGCTTATGGCTAACAAAGGTTCTTTAATACGTAGATAATTATAGCTATTATATGTATAGCGACTGCTTTAAAATACAAGTTTTTGGCTGTTTTATTTAGATTTGGCTGCGATGTTATATTAGCTTAATAGAACCGTGCATAGAATCATAAACATTTATGAGCATGTTTCTGTGAAGGCGGTTGTTACCTTTGGCTGATTGGCAATCTCCATCCAATACCAACCACATCATAGTGCCGCGGACCGGTTTGTTAGGAATGCATATGTAACGTCACTAGTTGCGTTTTATTATGTTGTTTGAACTTCGTAAACATGTCTATAAAGAAAGCATATTTTCTGTCAGATTGTTATGAAATTACTTTTTACTCGTAAACTGGTGGTTAAAGTTGTCTTGCCACTACAGTTACGCGCAACGAGTCACAGATAATACCCTAATATTTAAGTTTAAGTTCGATTTCCAAATATTGATCCAATAAATATTAAATTTCTGAGTCTTGGCGAACTTTGCCTGTTAATTGGACATGATGGCTATAAAGTCTCCACGACACAGGCTTTTAATACCTGTTTAACAGTCACAGATTCCTGGATTGACTGACCGCACCTAAGCTCACGGAATACCTATCTAATCGCTGCTCGACACATCAGAGCAACTTACTTGTATTTAATATTTAATTGTTCTTTTATTTAATATTGCATTTTCTTATTGTTCTCTTTTTATTTTTTGTTTTTTTAATATTTTACTCTGGAATGCAGAGTTTGATGGAAAATACTCTGTAGAAATATAGATTAAAGTGTGACATATACATGCGTACCTACCTATCTACAAATTCATACTAATTAAGTATAGTAAGTTGATATTATTCTTAATCTAACTTAGTAAGTAATTATTTAAAGTGAGAAGGGCACAAATTAGGTACGAAATTAAATATTAGTTTCTTCGTAGTCTCAGCTACGCCTATTTAATAAGGCAAATCCGGCCTCGTTCTAAATGTGTGCACCAAATGACCGTAACTTTTTACTTAAATTAAATAAGTTTGAACGATTAAGGTAATTGAGTTAACTCAAACAAATATGAAACTGTAAAAGTTTAAATATATATCACTTTTACTTGAATGATAGAATTAAAATTAGTAATTACCTTAATTCAATATAGTATTTGGATAATTGTGCTCAGAATATGGCGATAAGCTAGCCGTCTACTGTATGGGACGTAATATTGATTCCCTGTGTGGTTCGGTGGTACTGTGTATGGACTGCCACGCAGAGGTCGCGGGTTCGATTCCCGCTCAGTGCAAATATTTGTGTGCATGAACATGTTTATTTGCATTGGGCTGGGTGTTTCTATGTATAATATGTATGTATTTACAAAAAGAAAAAAAAAAGTATTTAAGTATGTACCTATATCCGCATTCTAGAACCCATAACACAAGCATATAATATGCTTACTTTGGGTCTAGATGGCGTTGTGTGTAGTTGTTGAAATATTATATTATTATTATTATTATAGCATGATAAACTGGATGATACTACGCGTGTATGTATGTAATTCGATTTAAGAGGATAAGTAAGGATAGATTTTTTTAACAATTTGTTTTAACATTATTGTCATCACACCAGTTAGTTATCATCCCACTGCAAAAGAGGCTTCTGCTCATACAGAGTAGGCATCTGAAGTCCAAGAGTAATCTATACATATAATAAAAATGTAACCGATCGCTGTCTGTACATGGAAGATATATGAGAAAAAATACTATTGGGACCTATATCAACGCAAATAGAACCCAAAACAATGATTATTAAAATTTTTGTCTGTTTGTCTGTTTGTCTGTTAGTCTGTTTGTCTGTGCGTTTGTGCACGCTAATCTCAGAAACGGCTTATCCGATTTAAATATGGTTTTCACTAATATATTGTGGTAAGCTTCACTTAACATTTAGTGTTTGTTTCATGTCAATCGGTTCATAAATAAAAAAGTTATGCCAATTTAAAAAATCACATCGAACATTCGTTAATTTACTACGAAATCTTATAGAAGCAGATATTTTAACAGGTTGCGGAATAGCTGATAGTGTTTTTATTCCTCGGATTCCTGTCATTCTAAACAGTCTTTCATTTAGTTTTAAACGAGTCCAGTTTCCAGTGAGCCTATGTTTTGCGATGACTAATTAAAGTAATTAATTAATTAAGTAATTAAAGTAAAGGTAAGACACTAAAAGTTGTGGGTGTGGATCTAAGTATTAGCTGTTTTTCGGTCAGCTTTAAGTGGCTCTATCACATGTTAGCATTACTAGCAGCCTGTATGCTTTGATCCCTGATGGCTATACGTCTAATCCATACATCCATACATATTATAAATACATATTATAAAAGGCTTTGTCCTGACTGACTGACTGACTGACAGACAACGTAAAGCCTAAACCGCTGGTCGTAGCGACTTGAAATTTGGAGGGTGTGTTTGTCTTAATGTCTAGAAGTGTACAAAGAAAGGCTTATTAAAAATTCAACCCTTAAGTGTATGAAAAGGGATGAAATCGATTGTATGAAACGTCTTCATTTTTTAAGTTACAGCTTTGAAATTTTGTTTTGGAATACTTTTATTTAAATAAAAAATACGCTCATAATTTTTTTTTTACTGGGGTGGATTTATAGAAGTGAAATAAGGGATGAAATATTGTATGGAAAGATCTTTGCTTTTGAAGTTGGTGACTTGAAATTTGGAGGGAGGGGGAAGGGAGGGGAGGAAGAGGAAAGGAAGGGAGAAGTGAGGGGAAGTGCGGGGGTAGTGAGGGAGAAGTCAGGGGAAAGGGAGGGGAAAGTCAGGGGGAAATCGACTGCCTCTGTATTTCGGTGGTACTGTGTATGGACTGTGAGGTCGCGGGTTCGATTCCCGCTTAGTGCAAGTATTTGTAGCATGAACATGTCTATTTGCATTGGTCTGGGTGTTTATATGTATAATATGTATCTATTTACAAAAATAAAAGTATTTAAGTATGTTTATCAGTATTCTAGAACCCATAATATAATATGCTTACTTTGGGTCTAGATGGCGTTGTGTAAACATAAAAAAGGAAGAGGGAACTTAGAGGTGTGAGGAGGCAGTGAAGGGCAAGTGAGGGGCAAGTGAAGGGCAAGTGAAGGGGACGTAAGGGAAAGTGAGGGAAGTGAGGGAAAGTGAGGAGTCAGAAGTGGTGGTGAGTGAGTGGGAAGTGAGGGAAAGTGAGGGAGATGGGAGGGAGACGGGAGGGGAAGGAAGGGGAGGGGAGAGGACGGGAGGGGAAGGGAGGGGAAGGGGAAAGTTATTGTAGTGAAAATTTGCCTTTGTGTATTGTATGTTGTTTTACGGGGGATATCTTTAGGTAGGTGAAAGAGGGTTTGTACGAATAGTGATGTTGATGAGATTAGAAATAGTATTCAAAACAGTATTTAAACAATATAAAAATGTCTATTAAAAAACGATATTCATGCGAGCGAAGCCGCGGGCAAAAGCTATACATATATAAAAACGAAAGGTCACTCACTCACTCACTCATCTCATCACGAAATCTCAAAAACTACAAGTGCTAGGAGTTTCAAATTTTGGAAATAGGTGCTCTCTAAGACGGGATTTTGCGAAATTTATTTCCCTGGAGTATAAGTGGGAACAAAATTTGTATGGAGCTTCTATAGTTTTTGAAAATAGGAGTGCCAAGTTTCGTTAAATATCGCAAAATTTCGTCTGTTTTAGGGGTAGCGGGTGAATAGATTTAAATCGGATTCGCCTTAGAGACGGATTATACTGATATTTATTACTAATATACAATGTACGATTGCCGTAAGATTAGGTAAGAAATATTCTCATACAGGCACACATCTGAATTTTCACGCGAACGAAGTTTGTCAGTGCGTTTGTTCACGCTAATCTCAAAAACGGCTTATCAGATTTAAATATGGTTTTCGCTGATACATTGTGGTCAGCATCACTTAACATTAAGTGTTTGTTTCATGTCAATCGGTTTATAAATAAAAAAGTTATGCTAATTTAAATAAACACGTCATAAATGTGGTATGTATTTAGCTTAGCTTAGTTTGTTTTTAACTTAGGTTAACACGTCTTATTTCTTTATTAAAATGTAAATTAAAATGTAAATACTTTATTAGTTAAAATGTAAATACAAGTTAGATTTATATTTTCTGGATTTATTTTATTTTTTATTTTTTGTGATAAAAACATGTTTGTTAACACGTTTCATTACGGAATAGGTGGAATTGAAGTGAATTACGAAATAGTAGTAGTCGATTTACGCTGGTTTCAACATGAATGGGTCGGATCGACCAGGGATGTACTACCCTGTCATAGTTTTCGACGTAAGAGTAATAGTATCCATATTATTGCGTTTCGTTCGGTAAGCGCGAGAGCCGGAGGCCCAACTGATGCAGAGATGACAAACCTCGCAGCATGTGTGGGACCAGCTGAGTATCCGCGGAGTCATTGTGTGGGTGGTGTGGGTCAACCCGCCGGCCAGGGAGACCCGTATAAACGGTGTTGCCGCTGGCCGCCCGCGGCATTGTACAAGGGCCCATTAGACCTAACCAAAAATAAAGAGACTGCCCCACCAGGTTGCGCATAATCTCGGAGTGGTTCGTTGTGCAGGTTGGTGAGCGGATAGTGGGACCCGGCGACCATTTTCGAGACGGTACGGGGGCCTTTTGCGAGCAGTCCGTATCATGGAAGCCCGGAGGCCTAAGACCCTTGAGCCTTTACAGCTGCGAAGAGACATCGCCTCCTCAACGGCCGTCTTCTATCGCCTTTACCACGGAGAGTCTTCTCAACAGCTCTTTAAATTAATTCTACCCTCTCCCTTTTTATCCAGAACGACACGTGCGGGACTGAAGTGCTACCCTTTCACAGTGCAATCTAAAGGGTCTCGAACCAAACGGTTCAGCACTTTATACTTTTGTCGCTCAATTAAAGCCTGGAACTCTTTACCAGCGCATGTGTTCCCACCTAACTTTCATCCTGGGACTTTTAAGCGAGGCGTGAAGAAGCATCTCACTAAGCCGCCATAGTGGAGGCCACCATACCAGTAGTTTGGCTTTTGGAATGGTGTCCACTACTTCTGAATTCCACTGACTGCTTACCATCAGCCAGAGTAGAGGCACTTTGGCAGGCTAATATAAAAAAAAAAACTTATAGCGTTTTTATTCCTCGGATTCCTTTCATTCCAAACAATTTCCCGTTTAGTTTTAAACGAGTTCAGTTTCTAGTGATCCTATGTTTCGCGATGACAATTAATGAGTGTGGATCTAAATATTAACTGTTTTTCGCATGGTCAGCTTTATGTGGATTTGCCACGTGTAAGTAATCCTAGCAGCCTGTATGGCTTTGATCCGCGATGGCTGTACGTCTAATATCTTAGATAGAGAAGCATTTACTTTAAAGATTTTTCTTATTCACCTAAACGAAGATGTTTATAATTCAAAACAAACCAAAAGATATATCCAAAAAATGCTGCCCAAAATCACTATTCCAAGCGGACGAAGTCGCGGGCACAGCTAGTGTCTACTATATCTAAATTTGATTGATAAATTTTGCCAAGATTTTATTGAGCAGCATGTTTCGAACTACTGAGAGGTTTAATCGAGACCCTTTAATAATATCCGCTGTAAAAGAATGTCACTGAAAATATTTTGCGATGAATAAAGCTATTGATATACCAGGTGCAGAACACAGAGCTTTTATTCAATCCGATATATAATATTCTTATTCACTCAGTAACGAGATGAAATTTTAAAAACTCTCCATAAAGTTACGGTCAATGACTGACGGTACTGAATTCACATAAATTGGTGCCCGGCTACAAAGAAAAAATAAAATGTTACATCTCAATTATCGGCTGCATTCCAATACGAACTCATTGACACGTATAGTAAGGTCGGAAGTGGTATGTGCAGTGTGTTATTATATGCTTATTTAATTTTAGTCGGATGCGTCATCTGAGATCGAAATGTGTAGGTAACAAGGTATCAAGGACGGCGAGATTTCTTTTTTTTTTATTGTTATGGTCAGAGTTTTGGTATGCAAATAAAAAATAGTGTGTTCTCGTTGATCTTGTTGATGCCGTGATTATTGATCGCGTTTTAGATAATATAACTATGTTAAATGAATTAGGTAGGTAGTTTGTTTTAATATGCTTTTTAGTATTTTACTTTTTAATACAAATGTTTGATTGTTATTGCCGAAGGCTTATTAACAATATTATGTTAAATAAAACATTTTTCTCCGAAGTCTGTTTAAGATTTGGGTACTAACATTTGAATTTAACAAAATATTTTAATGTCTATGAGAATGTCCTGCATTTAATAATCTGTCAAAGAAAACAAAAAACGACTGCTTCTTAACATTGTTTTTTAATATTTTATAAATTATAAACCATTTTTTTTGTAGGCTCGAATTATTGTTTGTTTGTCACATTAGTTAGATTATATCAATAAAACAACCTGCTTATTGTTTAGCTAACATTTTTTGTGTATTTATCAAGAACACACAAAAACTTTTTTCAAGTGAATAGAGTATAGGTATTACTCTACTAGTTTTTACTAGTCCATGTTAAGAGATGCTCATTCCATGAAAGATATCCGAACTAAGTAATTGCCCAATCCAAGACTCTAATCTGGGTACATCGTGTATTGTTATTAGTCAAATATCTTCAAAGACATATTTTGTTACAGAGCTAGAAATGAAATTCACCAAGTATCCTGAATCGGTGATAGCCCCTCTTGGTGACAAAGTGGCTTTTGAGTGTGAAGTGAACGTGCCTGGCGAGAGATTCGTGTGGCGGTCGAAGCTGGAGAAGGAGCAAACATGGACTGATATTCCAATGAATGAGTTTGGAAGACTAATTATCGTGGTAGTGCCTGAACGAAGCACTAAATTGGAGGTTGACGTTTCTATGAACATGGAAGATACTATGTACCAGGTACGTTTTGATTGTTTATATATTTAATTCGTCATACATTTCATTACGAAAATGTAATGATTTAATTCAAATTCTGTAAAGAACGAAGGTTTAAGCGAGCCGTTATAAATTCAAACACCCGAGCGGTAATTACTCGTACATAGATGTATGTTCACAAAATCCGCTCAGTTTAAGCATCGAAGGAACTATCTATCCTCAACCAGCCGTATACCGAAGACAAAACATCGTTCCACAAAAATACAAAACTGAATGCGCAACCATTATAATCACGGAACAAAAAAAATACGGGCCCTCAACACATAACACACCGAATTTGAATTATGATATAAGGTTCTTATTGGCCGTGTGGTCTCCTATCTAGAATGTGGAACCCTTCCTCTCTTCAAGTCAGTGTCGTAAGACGTGATGAAATGAGTACTAGGTAACGGATCACCTGAGGTTCAACCCGTCTGTCAAAATAGTGATTATGGCAAAGGGCCTCTTCCAGGTGCCTTTGGAAGAGACGGCTTCAGGCTGACGAAGTCAATATTAATGAATACATTTTCGTTTACGGTAGACCTTATACAAAAATGAATAAATGAAATAATTTATTATCTGTGAATAACAAATAAAACAACTTATTTAGATATTCATTATTCGTCATTCGAATAAATTTTGCCCATTTCTGGGTAGAGGTAAGTACTTTACTAATTCAGCGGTTCAGCTTGTTCAATTTGATTGTAATGACGCTTTACCTGTCTAACGATTGAATATAGTATACCTCTCTGCTAATCCCTCGCTTAGGAAAATTTTCGCCACCAGTAGGCGCCACTTTAACTTTCACATTAGGCCAATCAGGGGTTAACGTTTAAAAAAAGCGCTTGACAGCTAGATCTGATTAATCGGTGCTGCCACCTCGTGGGCGCCATTTTAGAAAACCTTCTTAGCAATTTTCTTTTGTCCTTAAGCACGTGAATTATCCATTTAAATTTCCGAAATGAATACTGAAAAATATTTGTTTTGATAGCTCTGTCAAAAGGAAAGACCTTTTACCAAGTGGCGCCAACTGGTGACGAAAATTTTACTACACACCCTCATTAATTCAACTGTTTAGGTATAGAAATCAGTGTATTGAATCAGATGTCGATATCAACGGTTAATAAATCAAGCAAGATTAACAATGGGCTACGTGGTCCTTTACGAATGGCCCACTCTATTGTCCCCTGGGCGTCGTAAGACTAAGAGATTACACCGAAGGGATGCCCAGTAGTCTGATGAGTAATAAAATTGATAACATGTTGTTAATTTGAAGACTTATTATAACAGGCAATGTTGATAATATAGGGTGGAACATCATCTATAGCATAGGTAAACCGATCAAAATTTTGGTGATATGTGTTTTATCCTAAACAATGAGCTCTGTAGGCAGGTACTAACTTTTATAAAAATGCAATATTATGACGACTGTATCAATATCATACAATTTCCATTTATAAACTGTCAAAAAGCACTATTTGTTCTCGTTTTGTATGAAACTACATAGTCTAGCTAAACTTTATGGTTACCTACTTAGTCGCAATAAATCTGGGTTTAAAATTAAATGGACGCAAAATTCTACAACGGTAATGGTACGGTAATGATGATTGTTATACGAATATTGTTATTTGAGCATGATTTAATAATTTCACAGGGTAGATTGCAATTATTGCAATCTTTGCTGTATATTTAATTGTCCAAGTGTCATCACGATCGTTTCGTTTTATTTTCGTAAAGTGAATCCAAATCCAAAATACACTATTGTAAAAGCGTGCATACAAATAAATACATATGATATTGTAAATTTTCTAATCAGTCTGCTTCAAATAATAAAATTGACTGTTCAATAGTAGGCTATGAAGTAGATCGTACCTCGGCATTTCACCTAGTGTAAAGGAGACAGTTTACTCTTAATTATCCTTTGAATTTTTATCCCCGATTGAGTAACTTAACTAAAAAAACCTAAATTGCCAGAGATTAAAACTGACTACAAGTGCATGTATTCTCACCTTTTATAAGATGTTAACAACACAACTCACGTTTTAACGTTATATCCATCCGTAAAAAATGCACTAATTCTATAGATGAAAGGGTCCTTAGAAGAGTATAACATACCTTCAACATAGCATTTTATTGAGTTGAATAATATAATTTAACTACAATTTGAGTCACAAGAGGTTTTGTCAGTGGGATTAGCGACCCCAGTAAGGTGTTATAAAGTGCATAGCCAATGCCGGCTGCGTTACCTGTGATATTGCTACTATATTTTTATATTGCTTGATATTCCCTTAGAGGAGACTCTTACGACATACTTAGAAATTGATGGCTGGTATCTTATTCTATACCGGAGACAACACGGCACTCCATCATCTCATAAATTGATGCTACGACTATCAATTTTGTGGTTCTAATTTATTTATTTATTTTCAGTGTGTAGTCTGGTATGGAGCTGTAGCACTTACGTCAGTGCCCGCCCGTTTAACAGTAGCCAGGTTGAACACATTCAGCAAGGGCACACCTGATGAAAGAGTAATCTTGGCACCTACGCAGAATACCATAGTGTTGCATTGCAAGGAGCCAGCCTCAGAGCCGAAATCTGTGATAACTTGGTGGAAAGAGAGCTCGAAGGTAATTTAATTAAATTTTTATTATTGCTCTCCTATCGTATAATTATGAATTTCATTATAGTTTATTTTAAATGAGAAAGTTACGATGGTGTAATGATTAATGCGACCGCTTCTTGTAGACGAGGCTCAAAGTCAAAAAAGCACCTATGACTTTTTCAAAGTCACTCGCACTCCAATGGAAAAAGGACGTAGTATGAAATGTAGTAAATGTATGTAGTATGAATGAAATTAAACGCAGCTTTATAAGAAGCACTCGTTAGAATTAAATCACCTGGAGAGTAACACGTGTATTTGGGCACCTCGTGAGACTAAATAATAAATTTATGTTAGAGCGGATACTGAACAAATACATGAGATTACTGAATCTTAAAATTATATGGCGTGTATATTCGTTCTACCCATGTATCCCACGTTTGTCGTTCTTGACATGGTAGGATACAAAACACTAGAAGTGAGACGCGGTATTACTCTCGCTACAAGATGTTTTGCGGTCGAGTGTCCAAATGGGCAATGCTGCAGGCAATTGCATTTTGCGTGCCGGATCAATATGTGCATTGACGACGTTGACCTTCTCTGTTCCCAATCCTATTTGGGCGAACCAACTTTACAGACGCCATTAATACGAACACTCAACGCGATTGATAATTGCTAACACAGTTGACTTATTCTGTTGCTCATTGGCTGAGGTCCCAAAAATTGCTCTGTATATCTTATGCTATTAATAAATTGTAATGTTGATGTTAATTATCTACATGGTTACATTAGGGAAACCTGTAATAAAAATGTTATACTGTGAATGAATGAATAAATAAAAAAATAATTGAAAGTATGTGCGGCATATTGTAGTCAAAATGTGTGAAGGTATTACGTAGTGAGTGTTCTAAAGAGCTTTGAATTGATTCCACCCCTGTGACATACAAGGTGTAAATAATCTAGTTTAGTTTAATTCGTTTGCAGTTGAGATAAGGCTCTTGAAACTAATTAGACATCAGGATACATCTTTATTGTATTATCTATAATATTATATAAAGCGGGAGAGTTTGTTTCTTTGAACGTACTAATCTCTAAAACTACCAGTCGGATTTAAAAAATCTTTTTTCGTATGATAGCCTAGTTCTTGAGGAAGGTTATAGGCTATGTAACATCACGTTGCCAGCAACGGGAGCAGAGTAGTAAGCAAAGACGTGGGTGAAACCGTACCGCGGTAAGCTAGTAAAGTATAAAACGCTGCGTTGCATAAAAATAAATTGTTATTTCCACAAAGCTTTATGTATTTCAAAAGAACTCCGATGCAGACGTCTGCTTACACAGCGAATAGTTGCTAAACTGAAATAGAACTAAGCGTTTATCTTAGCTCTTTCGTATCAGAGCGCGTTTCATCAGACTTGCGGTCTCTTTGAACCATAAATGTAGTATAATGTTCTGGCTATGCTTTGAATGTAGAAAAAGTATTATTTATTTTATAATAGATTTTTATATATATATATATAATATTTAAATATTATATTTTATAATATAATATTTTTTAAGAATTGGGAAATTAGACATAAGTACTATCGTCATTAAATAGAAATACCTCCAGACGAGGTAGTCTTTGCAAATTGAAGTGCAATATCTTCTTTTTTAGCTTTTTTCGTACGCTGACACTTACCATGCCTTCATGCTTCTATTGTGTGATAAGGTATTGTTTAAGTTAAGTATACAGCATAAATCAAATTTAAAGATATATTTTTATATGCGTAGGCTACAAATGTTAATAATAAATGTTTAGAACTATAAAATACGTTTTTTTAATGATATATAATATATGATATTTAACATACTTCGTTTTCTTTCAGGGCCAAACAAAGCAGCTGGGGACTCCTCATGGGGTTCTAGTCCTACATAATGCGACAACTGACGACAGCGGCTTGTATATTTGTAGAGCTACCAATGAGCTCAGTGGCGAAACAGCTGAAGATGCAGAGAAGACTCATTTGAAGGTCCAACCAGAAAGTAGTAGCGAAGTAAGGTTGGTTGACAAAATATCGTTGACATTTGGTGGTGTTGCCTTACATTTATGTGTATGTTCAGAGGATTTGATTGAATGGCAACTAATTTTATTTTGCAGATTCTTAGAAAGCGACGATTACGTAGGAGTGCTAGATGATGAAGGCGTCCTTACAATGCCTGTAAAACCCAATGATGCTCTACGACTATGGTGCGGTGCAGTCAGCACACCTCCGCCAAAGATCACGTGGAGTTTCGAAACAACTGGAGTACTACCGGAGTACAGTAACCAGAACATGCTTTTTATCTCGCCTTTCACTGCTGCAGATGAGGTTTGAATTAAGAATTCTGAATTACGCTAAACTTTTTTTGGTTGCTTCCTTTTTAAACTAAGTTAAATTATAGATTTTGTATTACCCTCAATGCATAATACTTTTTTCTCAACACCTTCTTGTTATGTTTTTCATTTTCTTTCTAGGGTATTTATTCCTGTTCAGCCAATGACATACGTCGTTCATGGAAGGTGATAGCTCTTCAACCACCGCACTGGGATGGCAACGTTTCAGTGTCTACTGCTAACGAAGGAGGCAACGCTCTTGTTAGTTGCGGGAACTCTTATGGAGAACCATCTCCAGAAGTGTATTGGGTGCTCAATGGAGAAGTTTTGAAGAATGAAAAGGGAATTAAGGCTGATAGTAAGTTTGTATTTCGCTGTTTTTTACTATCGCATACAGTTGCTAGCAAATTATAACTTGATGCATTAGACTATAAGTATGTTACACTAGAATAGAAACTCGCTCGTGGGCAAGAGCGTGCTAATACCCGCATGCGGTACGCATTTGCGCGCGGGCGAAAATACGCATGACAGGAAAGGAGCCTTTAACGTCTAAGCTGAGGTCTAAGCTAGGTGCGGTTGCCGAACCGCACCTGAGTGGAACACAGTGGTTGTATTGAGCGCCATATCTAATATTACATCTGGATGATGCGGTGTGTTCATGAGTTATTTTGTTCGTTAGACAGAGAGCTGTTCATCTCACACGTGCAGAAGCGTCACGCGGGCGTGGTGCAGTGCTTCGCATGCAACGCGCTGGGCTGCGCGTACGGCGCCGCCATGTTGTCTGTTGTTCCTATACAGATACCCGACCAGGTAATTATGTGTATTTGAAAGTCAAACATTTTCTGTGGCACTAGTGTATTTCGGAGCTATTATGTTCATCTCGTGCAATCAACTAAAGTAGAAGCATTGCACCTCAGTTGGCATGTAAAACTCTAAACTGATGCCGCTTCATAGCTGTATGATATTATGACAATTATAAGTCCTTGAGGCTTTACTAGATTATTACAGGTATATATAATAAAGGGTTATAATCACAGGATTATACCCAGAGATCAGAATAGGTAGAGCTATTTTTGGTACTCGTGGTATGATTTTATAATATGGACATGCCCTACGTACTGAAATTTAAAATTAATAATTAAATTTAAAAATTGTAATACGTTAGAAAGAGACGACAAATACTTTTCGTTAGGCAAAGAGTATCCATGCCTGCATGCATGCCCGCTATTGTTATCTTTTGTTTCCACAAATTGTGTTATGCATTGACGACAACAACGCGCGTTTACGCATTGGACTTTTGCAACCTCGGACATCCGATGTCGTTGACGTAAGTTTAGCAACATCGCGTGTGCAATGGTTTACGTAAAATAATTCATTTATTTTTTATTTTTAAAATCCCGGAATTGTAGTTAAAATCCCGGGGTATGTCCATAATAACATATATTATGTTTGCGGTCAATAACCCAAAATAGCTTTACCTATTTCGACCTTTGATTATAATATAACCCTTTAATATTTTATTTAATATTCACTACACTAAAAATAAAATTAACCAAATATTTGTAATAAAATAAACGGACACAGATTACACACTAGATTCGGCTCAAATGTAATTTGTAGCTATCAAAAAAAAAATTCGTCTAGGAATCAAACCCAAACCCTCTGCAACAGCACTTTTAGACGTCCCACGTCACAAGTCTATAATATTATATTTATTATAACTTTCTTTTTGCAGGATTATCCATCTGAACTTCCTAAAGCGAGATATCCTCAACAGCCACCTAAAAGGCATAACAGAAAGAATACTAGAAAGCATAAAGGTAAAGAAATGGACTTAAATACCAGTTTTCTAATGACGTTGAAACTGTACCTTATATTATATGAATGATTATTTGTTCCAGCTGTCTTGATACCTCCATCGCGGCCAAATGTCACTCGACTAAATGACGAGAGCGTGATGGTGACGTGGTCTCATGAGAATCAAGGGCTGCCTATTCGGTTCTTCAAGGTAAAAGAACTTTTCTTTATTTTAGAGTTGGTATTTGAAATGTTCATCAAGCTATTTCAGATTGTATTACGTTGTCGTACGGCGTAGTGGTGTCTTGTTACTCAGGCGTTGCGGAAGTATGTGGCATTCCAAACAATCGAACACTATCAACATGTATACGCGATAAGAGTTAGAGTTCAGAATTGTAATTTTGGTTTACTTAATAGATTTACTCGCTCTTGAATTATATCAGTTTTATTGCGTGATGTAACTGTTGAAGAAATCGTCTTTTCTAATAAAATCCTAAAGTTATTTACAAAAAAAAACTTAAAATAATAAAATTAAACTAAAACTATTAAAATTGTGCTTAAATTTTAGATCTTTTCTGTTCTAATACCACGAAACTAATACCAATGGTATTAGTTTATTGTCGTAACACATATTCTATCAAATTTTAGGCGATATTGTGTACCTATTTATCAGATCCACTGAGTACTAGCACAGAATAATTAATAGCAGTATCTAGTACCAGTCAATATTGAGACCAGTCAACCAATCAAATTATTTTAAAACTTTGAACAATAATAATCAGATTCACTGAGACTAATTAGCGTGCGATTAACCAATCAAATCGATTAAACACGCTGTCTAGAATACTTGTATCGGCCAAAACCCTAATTACATTACACAACTAGTTTTGAATGACATACTCTTAGATATTCATCGGCTAGTAACTATTAATTAATCCGCAATTCTCAAGTGATTGAACTTTTATCTGCTTCGTTGATCTTTGTTTAGTTTTGTTCAGAGCGTTCACACATATGAGTGACAACGTCGCAATTGAGTGTCATATATTCGTGGTTTTCAATTGTTATCATTTAATCCGCGCTATATTTAAAAAATATTAGTAGAACACAAATTAGAATTGCGTAAAAGCTGTATAAAAAGTAAGTAATCATAATCCTTACAGTTATTTTACTACGAAAATAACGCCATAGAAGTTTCTAATGTAGTATAAAAACATGACACTAAATTGCGACATTGCCACTCTTATGTGTGAGCGCTCATAAGAAATGTAGGTACTATTACAAAGGACAGTCCTTTTCTTCGATTGATAACATTAAATATTTAGAAGATATTTTGAAGACTACTAGGAAATTGTCGCTGTGGTTACCAAGATGTTACCAAGAAATCTTGCCGCGATAAGTAGCTAATATTCCGCGTCAAGGAGAATGATAACAAATTAAATCACGAGCTTGAAAGGCTTGTATTCGTTTATCGGACTTAGTTTGGTTAAACTGATTCGAGGTAGGACTTATGGTGGTTTTGATACTGATCTGCATTCAATTCATACAATCTTTTACTGTTTCATCTGAACATTGCCTGGAAGAAATTGCTTTTAGCGATAAAGTACAATATTCAAGTATTAGATTATAAATAGCGATAGAAAAATCAATAGTCATTGGTCCTCTATAAAATCAACTTAAGTTTTTGATCGATTGTTTAACTTCATAATTATTAAACTTTTCAGGCTTTGTGAGTAAACATGCTGTAGCAGCCTTTAACTAAGGCAGTATTATAATATAATATGAACATAATGTTGATATTATAATGTTTTGGTGTATGCCATGTTGGTTTTTTAAATGTTATTATAAATAAATAAGTCCTGCTGCCATTGCAATTTTCGCGACTATATTACACTAGTTGGACTATTAGCTCAAAATTAATATACAATTTGTCCCACGGTTGTAATAGGTAAGTTGTTGTTTATTCTTGGCATTGGTGAACAAACGCCAGACTGATAGAATAATAACAGAAAATCATTTCTTTAGCAAAATTCAGCAAACAGGGCAACTAAGTGAAGAGGCAAGGCAATTAAATGCTCCCCTTTTACCTTATTGAAGAAAGGTCAACAAAAGTTCGAGTTTTATGCGCTTCACTTTTTGTACTTGATCCCAAAACTTGATGAATTAGCTCATTGAAATGAATGATTTGTACAAATTGGTTGTAAATTCGAATAACTTTTGTACTAGATATAGGTAGACAAACGGTAAAAATAATAATATAATAAGTATTGTTATTGCTTTACTGTAGAGCAAAAGTATCTTCCACACAAAGAAAATATGAGCTTAAATTACTAAGGTTGCTCAAGATAATAAGTAGAATAATTAATTAAGTAGACTTAGTAATAAAAAAAAGTTTGTGTGGCAGTACATAATATTCAGTCGCTCTACCTACTATCCTTCTTTTTAAAATAACTAAAAGTCTTGACAAGCCCTTGTATACAACCATAATACACCTATATGTTATAATTTGGCTATAATTTGTGGTTATTAATGACAATTAATATTTAATTCTAAAGGTACAATACCGGGAACTGAGCAACTCAAGCAATGTGCAGTGGGAGACCGCCATGCAAGACATCCCTTCATACATACACTCGTATCAATTAGAAGGATTGAGTCCGGGCAAATATTACAAGTAAGTAACCTATTTTTTTGTAATTTTGTTTTTAGCTATTGAAATTTCTACAAGTTGCTTAACTGCACTATTAACTGTTAAACGATTTTATAAAACTCTTCCTACATTTAATTCTCATAGGGTCAAAACGCTCTTTTTTTGATCTTCTCATCTCACTGATCGGTAAACGATTAGCGAGTTAAGCAACATAGAGTGCGGCTGGCTCATGGATTGGTGACCACATAGTGGTATTTGATCTAAGCGTCTTCGTGATTCGGAGGGAACGTTAAAAGTCGGTTCCGGTCGTTACCAAGTTAATAACAGTCGTTAGGTCAAATAGGATGCCTCTATTGGTGACCTGAACAAATCCTGACAATAGATTGACCACACACCACTCGATATTTGATTTAGGTAAAAGATAAGTTCTTTAGGTATAGTGGACCATACGTATAACGGTAAAAAAACTATTTGCTGCATTAAGGTACTGGAGAAATCTTTCGGTATATTATATATTTGGAACAGTCCTGTTGGGGAATAATTTCCACCCTACAGGAGATAATTCCTTAAGTGTTAAGTTTCTGTAGAATTCGTGGCAAACTTTACAAACAAACACATAAAGTGTACACGGAAAAGTCAGACTAGGAGATATTCTCTGCAGAGGGCCTAGACAAGTGGCATAAATGATATTAGATTAGAATAGATTAAAAATGTATAGGATTGACATATCCTAACGCCAACACTGTCGTTAGCTTATGTCAATCCTATACATTGAATAATCTATTCTATTAGCGTTTATGCCATTTGTCTAGGCTCTAAGACTAATTTATTGATTTGTCCGTCCCCAATGCAATGGAATTATTGATAGTTAGTGGTTAAGATGCTCTCTGCTGCACATAAAGTTTTTATATCCAATCATCTTCATTTCTTTAAAATACGCCTTTTAATTTTATGACAGCATAAAATATTAAAATGTACGCTGTACAAAGTAACAAGTACACTTGGTGGGCTCAAGTTAGCTTTAAACTACGCTCTCGGTATAAAATTATATACGGTGGATTAAAAGTGTCACCGCAAAATGATACGACGTCAGCTTACCATTTTATTTATTATTTACTTGTAAGTTTTTAATTTATGGGAATATTATTATTTTGTTTTATAGGTAGATGGTTTTTATTTATAACAATTTATTAAACCGAGTAAAGTTAAAAAACGAAAATGGTCATGGACAGGGCACATGCTTAACAACAGCAAAGAAAAGGGGAATGCAAAAAATACAGAATGGATACCAAGGGATAACGCTAAAGAAAAGCGAGTTCGACCTAGGAAACGATGGGTAGACAACATATTAGCACATGCAGGTCCACTATGGGCAAGACTACCAGACAATAGAACAATGTGGAAAATGTTGGAGGCCTACGCGTCCTCGTATGCACAGAGTGTAAAAAACAAACTACTCGTATAAACTAAAAAAATCAGTTATAGTATAATCACCCATATATCACCAATAATAAGGCTTAATAAATTAATATTAAATTAAACCAAGTGCAAATATGTTTTAAAATCATAAATTATACTATCCGATTTATATATACGATAGTGTGAAAGAGATTAAATGAAGGTAATATCTCGTTTTACAATTTTTTGCTCGTGTAACATTACACGTGATATACATAGAGGTTAACAAACTTATTTGTAAATTTGTAGAAGGCAATGTATGGCAGTGATGATGTTGGTGATATTTCTTGTGTATAGCCAAATGTAGAACTTCTATTCAATTTCGTTTTATAAAGACATTTCCTACCCTAGTGTAAGTAGGTATTCTAGGGTTATCTACTTTTATCGCGCGTGAGAATCAAACTCACAATCTTTTTGCATTGATTTGAGCTTTGAATAAGTAACATAAGATATGTTTTGTTACATAGGCTTCATTTTATTTTACGCAGGTTTCGCATAGCTGCGGTATATTCAAATCAGGACAATAAGCAAGGGAAGAGCTCTGCAAGGTTTCATCTACAACGCGGGGGTTTCAAAGCACCACGTTCTCCAGTCCTCACCCGCGCTGCAGCCATGTCGCCTAGCACTATAAATCTGGACTGGACCGTAAGTATAAACTTAACTACTTTATTTTGTATGTTTGTTTGTAATGAGTTAACTTATATAATACTGAACCGTTTTCAAAATAATTCACTTAGAGACACATTATTAGCGAGTAACATAGGCTACTTTTTACACCGATATCTTTACACGAGATCGATATCAAAGCGGTAAAGTGTAATTGCACCCATGTGAAGCCGAGGCAAGTCTTTTAAATATAACGTATTTACCATATTGAAGAAGGCAGATGTTTATTCCATCCAAATTTATCAGCGTACTACGCTACAGTAAACTTATATAATAAATCTCCTTATTTCCACACGTAATAAAGTAGCACGTTTAAATAAAGAAGTCGACATTTTTGACGTAAACTTCACTAGATATAAAAAGATTGTATCAGGTATACTTTGTTCCGATAAGTTTAGTTATAATGTAAAATTAGTAATTAAGTAAAAACCTACTTGCAATTACCCACTTGTATTTTACGCTAACGAATTTATGAATGTAAGATCTTAATAATGTTTTTCTTTTTGTTTTGCACGAGTAATCTGCTTTATGTATATATGTTCATGCTGTGTACACTATCTTAGGATTACTGTCTGGTTTATATATTATGTCCATTATTACTGCTTGCTATGTTGAGACTGTGATCTGTTTGTGTACCTATTATAAATAAATAAATAAATAAATAAATAAATAAATAAATAATGTCCTTAATCTACACCTGTATAATATTAACTGTTAGTACCATATTTAGTTGAACACAAACTTACAGTTAGACTTTGTAACATAAAGGGTGAATGACAAAGTGAGTGCAGTCGCCGTCTAACTCCGGATGTAACTGTGTTTGTATCAAGCAAACTTATATCCATGTAACTAGTGATATAATGAACGATTTTGTGGTCAACTGAGCCCACAGGCCGTTTAGCCCGCGGGCTCATTTGACTACTTTGGGTTTTTATGGGTGACTTAGCCCACTAGCCGGTTAACTCAGCCCGCGGGCTCAGTTGACCGCTTGCTGCGGCTGAGGGTCTACTCAACGTGAGTGGTTTTTTATATAAGTAAATTTTATTGTCAGATGGACAATAAAATTTACTTATACAAAACAACCACTCACATCTTTTAATTAAAATTATTCCTTTTCCCAAAATCTGAATAACTAAATGACTATATACCAAACTATATAGTGATGCAATGCCATATTGCGATCAATCTAATCTGTATAAAAAAAATACACAATCCTATTTTATTTTTGTTTTCAAAGTCAGTTAGAATTTCATTAATTTTATCATTTATCCCAATGACTTCATTTTTAATCCCCGACGCAAGAAAAGACGATATGTTATAAGTTTGACGTGTCTGTGTGTGTCTGTCTGTAGTTTCCTAACGGATGAACCGATTATAGTTTTTTTTTTAATTTGAAAGGTGTTTGATGAAAATCAGTTCAAGATAGCCGCGCCGCCACAAAATGGCGAATTACATATTTTTTGACAAGTTCCTCAATATGGGTATCAAATAAAAGGGCTTGACTAGAAGAATACTATACAGTATAATAAATTTTAAATCTAAGATGGCCGCCACCACAATTTTAATTTAATTTGTTATTGTAATTATTTAGGCAAGAGTTCAATGACAATTCAAAAATTATGACAAATACTTAAAATTATTTAATCATTTAAGAATTTTATGCAATCTCTTTCCGAAGAATTTAATGATAGATAGTAATTTTAAATATATATTATTATTGTGGCAACGTAGGGGGGATGTGGGCTGGGTTGACCACGAAAGGATTGAAAGTAGTCGACTGATCCCGCAGGTTGAGTAGACCCTCAGTCACAGCAAGTGGTCAACTAAGCCCGCGGGCTGAGTTAACCGTCTAGTGGGCTAGGTCATCCATTAAAAACCAAGAGTGGTCGACTGAGCCCGCGGGCTAATCGGGCTGTGGGCTCAGTTGACCATAATATCTAATGAACGCATACTCGTAGTTCTTTCTAATATTTGAATTGAAGTTATTTATTTTTACTTACATTATGTATTAACATAATATGGCCGGTTTTAAGATAAAACGGGACCCATAAGGGATCCTTTTGATGTTTGTTTGCCTGTCTGCGTGTTCAAACAAACAAACAAAAAAAAATTACGCTTAATATATTAGAATAGATTATTACTAATGATGTGTTTAATTTTCTTTGTTTGATCACAGTGGTCAAGTGGCGGCGAAGTGGAAGCAGAAGGTTTTTACGTGTACTATCGCGCAGTCGAGTCCGCGGGTGCGTACGAGAAGGTAACTGTGCCGGGAGCCGCTCGGAACTTGCTGCTTGATCATCTGACTCCAGATACGGGGTACGATATCAAGCTGCAAGCGTATACGTCACAAGCTGCGTCAGATTTTAGTGCTATTAAGGTAAGACAATTTAGTATGTTGATGAACGTCATAAAATATCGATGAAATATAGCTTCCAAACTAATTTGTTTTGCTCGGTGAATGAGAACGCCAACTGCCCAATTATCCTCTCGGTCCTCTTTCTTTACGTTTTTCCTTCCTCATCATTTACTCCCTATAAGTTGCGATTACATTTAACATCAGAGGCCCTAGATAAGCGGCATAAATATCAAAATTGCAAAATGTATGGGATTGACATAAGCTAACGATAATGTTGGCGGTAGCTTATGTCAATCCCATACATTTTTTAATCTATTCTATGAATAGAATAGAAATATATGCCACTTGTCTCAGGCCTCAGGTATGCTTGTTAAAAAAAACGTTGCGCAAACAGCCTACATGATGGTAAGTGGTGACTGAAGCTCAGGGACTCTGCTAAGCCGCTGCCTACCGTGAAGAGAGTGGGGTAGGTGAGGCAAAAGGGTAGGGAGAAAACTGGGCCTCCGGCGCTCTCACTTACCGAACGAAACTCATTAATACGGATACTACAGCTACTCTTACGATTTTCTATGAGAGGGTAGTACTTTCCCATCATCGCTGGATTTAACAATCCAGCTTGGATCTACTACCTTACCGTACCACATTTTAATGAAAAATTCTTGTTGCTGTTTTAAACCTTAATGTTCGACCTTTTTATTTTAAGTGATATTATACGTACCTACATATATGCAGTATGCACAATTTATTGCACATCAGTACCGACTACTCTTGATAACGGATTGTTGGTCATCAGAGTGTATGGAAAGTTATTAAATATAAGCTTATTAATTACAGTCTTAACTTTTGTGGTTAGCGCTTTATTCATAGCGATTTTCGAGAAATTTAAAGTGAATTCTATAAAAACTGGCAGTCGAAACTGATGTACCGAGTGATATTATAACAATCCCGAAATACTGGTACTCGAATCAGAAAAATGTGGTAAAATGGGCTGATTTACGCTCGGACGTGTACGAGTTAGAGTGCGTAGTAAGGCAGGGGGGGGGGGGGGTTGAGCTCTCCTCGGCTCTTGAACTTCTACATGAATGAGCTGCTTGGTTGGCTCAGCGGCACCAATATAGGTTGTCATATAACATATAAACAACATCTGTTACGCTGACGATCTGGTGTTGCTGACCCCATCAGTTAGTTCAATGCGGAAGCTGCTCCTTATCTGTCAGGATTTTGTAAGGACTCAGGGACTAAGATACAATACAAAAAAGAGCACTGCAAAGGCAAGTAATAAATCCTATACTATTGTGCCACCTTTGTATCTAAATGGTGCCTGCCTTAACATAGTGAATCGCTATAAGTATCTAGGTCACTGGGTCTCTGAAGATTTAAGTGAGAATCTGGACATAGAGAGAGAGCGTAGGGCGCTGTCAGTTCACTGCAACATGCTTGCTTGAAGGTTTGCTAGGTGTACAGATAACGTTAAGACAACGCTGTTTACAGCATACTGCCAGTCTTTCTACACCTGCAGCCTGTGGACAAAGTACACGCAGCGTGCTTACAGCACCCTACGCATACAATATAACAACGCGTTTAGGGTGCTATTCCGTCTGCTTCGCTTTTGAAGGGTTTCCCCGATGTTTGCCGAGAGAAACGTGGACGGTTTCCACGCTGTAATTAGAAAGCGTTGTGCCTCTCTACTTACCCGTTTGCGGGCTAGCTCGAATGGCATCTTTAGCATGTTTGCTCAGCGCTGGGACTCGCCGATGTTGATGCACTGGATGCGACTACACACTGAAGGTGGTCGCACCTTAGGATTAATTTAGTTTTATGTATTCACTAACACTAGTTTGTAAGATATTGTATTACTAACATTAATATGGACATTGTCTGAATTAAACGATTTATTATTTATTATTATTATTATTATTATAAAGTAACAAAAATAAGCTCTGTATCAGGGTGGATCTTATGCTCTTAAATCTTTGATATAAATGTAATCTCTCCATCAAACACCATCATCACCGAAAAAACATTATTAACATCATATGTTAATCATCAGACGGCGAAGACCCTCCGACCAGCGGTGGGCTCACTAAACTTCGCTGGTACATCACCTACTGAAGAAACTCCCAGCAGTAAGACTCAGGGAGGAGGAGCTTTGGTAACGGCAGGGGGAGCACTAGGAGCTGCGGCGTTATTGGTGTTGTTAGCAACGGCAATGTTGCTATGCCGACGCGCGAGAAGACCTACTGCACATAGTAAGTATTTTTTATTTTAGTCCATAAAAATGAGTCCAGTCTTTTTTATACATCTGTGTTGGCAAACAAGCATACGGATCACCTGATAAAAGTGCCTATGGAAATGACTATGTTTAATAAGCATTGCAAAAAACTTAGAAAACACAACTACGCCATTGCGAACCATGTAGGGAGAAGAGGAAGAGGCAAGAAAAGGACCGTGGGGCTAATTGAGCTGCCCGTTGCGAGGTGTAGCCTGCCTGATGGTAAGGGGTTAGTAAGGTCCTAAAGCGGTGAATATCTGCCACAAACCATCGTGGCAAATTGTTCTTCCAATGACAGTATTATGAGATATTTTTCCACGCTAAAATACCCGTCATCAAAATTGGAAGGAAGATAAAAAAAGCATAATGAGATCGGCTTATAAAGCTTATATTTTCATTATTTTTAAGCACGCATTTCCTAAATTGTCATGCTCATAAAATGTCATTGCTTCTAATGTCGTATTTTACTCATTTTTCAATTATGATTATAAAAAGCTCCAGTTGACATTTAATTTATTTGTAAAAAATAGATAATAATCTTTATTTTACTTACACGCAATTTTTATTGAGTAAGAGCGCCGGAGGCCCAATTGCTCCCCTTTCCTCTTTCCTCACCCCCCTCATTCCCAGCCGCCATAGTGGAGGCCACCATACCAGCAGTTTAAGATGATGGTATGGTGGCCACCACTTCTGGATTTCACTGACTGCTTACCATCAGGTGGGGTGGAGTCACTTTGGTAAGCTAATAAAAAGAAAATCATCATATTATTTCGTTATAGAACGACCAAGTATAAATTCTATTAAAACATTTAGTGTTTTTCTGTAAATTAGTTTAGTATTATATTAATTCATAATTTCTCCTTTCCTATTCCCTCCTCATTTACGGTCGATAAGAACTTTGTGGTTCATCTGAGTATTTCATGTAATACGGTAATTACATAACATTAGGCGGCAAATGCTATAAAAAATAAATAATTAAACTACGTTAATTATATAAATGTCAACAAGTTTAACATAGCTAGCAAAACTGTACGTTATATCTGTAATTACCCCTTAGGCGGACAACACACTGCGTGTCATTTGTGTTTGGAGGAGCACCGTATGGGGACGTTGTTAGTGTTACATAATGCGTGTTGCAATACAAACTTTGATACTTATAAGCATGCTAAGACTGCCTGCCCTTATGAGCGAAGATGAGTAGAGCTGTGCCAATATCTACACTAATATTATAAAGAGGAAAGATTTGTATTTTTGTATGCAACGAAACTCAAAAACTACTGGACGGATTTCAAAAATTCTATTAGGTACCATTAGAAAGCTACATTATCAATAATGGCTATAACTAATAAAAGTAGGACTAGTTTTGCATTGTCTGCAACTCCACACTACTCCGTTGGCTTTGCAAACAGACTGCCTAATACCGTAGTTCTGTATCACAGCATGCGTTCTATGTGATGTTTTACCGATTCCATAATCTTATACCTAAAACAAAAAAGATTTTTACAAACTTTTTCACTACCTTCACCTACCCCACTTTCTGGAAGATAGTCAGCGGCTTTGCTAAGTCCCTGGCATTGAAGAAGCACATGAGCGACAGTTACCACTTACCGTGGGCTGTAGGCTCGTCTGCCACTGTCGGCAATAAAAAAAACTAATCTGTGGCACTTACAAATCTTCAAGGGTAGTTCTGTTTTACTGCAACATTCGAATTTCAATAACAATCAACGAAAAAAAACATCACCGGCTTGTTTGCATATTACACAAAATAAACACAACACAAACTCACCATACAAGTCATATTAATTTAACAGTGCACATGAAACTGTACAATTTGTAACTTCATATTCAACAGAGATAGCGGTACTAATAATAGTTTCATCTTAATTAACACGTGTTCGCGGCGTAGCTTAACACGGCGAGAGAGCTTGTTGGTTTGTCTAAACCTTTTTGCTTTATGAGACATCAGTGCCTCTTTGATATAACTTGGCAGTGCTCTCTAAGTATATTGTAAAGTCGTTCTCAGACAGGATTAGAAAAAGGAAAAGAATCACGTATGAAATTGTGCCTTCGGTCTCATTATAGGGATTTTCTACCATAAAAATAATCTTTTTGGGGTTCTTGAGAAGTACTTACTTATACAATGGATGCCACGGACATTCGTGTGTGAGATCTAAGCTGCAAACACCATGTCGATCTCGTAACCAAATGTAGGTGGCAGCATGTGGACTTTGATTAATTACTTGCATGTAAATAAAATGTTGCTACTGCGCTACGTCTACACTATATAGTATAGTTAGTATATTTTTTTAGCCCATATGTAAAATTTGTATCGATAAAATACCATTAATCGTAGGACACGACATTATTAGTTGTATGTCATAAAAGGATAGCGTAACATGTCGCAGAATTGGAAAAAGGTACTTAAGTCGATCAACGAACTTTTGCAATTTTCGACCGTAATAATAATTAACACAAAATACAAAATACTATCAAGTAAAAATTTCTTCGTACGTTTTGTGTCTATTAAAAGTGCCTTTATGAACAGTTTTATGTTTAAATTGTTCTGATTCGGGTAAAAAACAATTTTTAATGACCGTCAGCCGCTTGTTGGACCTAACGAGTCTTGTTACTTGTACTATTTATTTTTGTTAAATCAGCTTTGTGTCATTTATAGTATAGTCATAGTGGATTAATAAAATGAATAATTGCATTTTTTTCTGTGTATAGAGGTTAGATAGAGTTCTCGTATACTATTACCTTTTTTGAAGATTATACTCGTATTTGACAAAGCGGTCGTATAAATTTAGTCTGACCTAAAATAAAACTCTACAGTACCATTAACCAATTATCGCCACCACTTTTTAGTGTCTGTGTGTGATTACTTCTGCATAGAGAAAGAGATTAATAACGTTTTAAAAACCGGTCCGGTTTATCAGTCTCGTAAGCTTCGTGAGTGAGTTCGTTTGTCCATTTGTTTGCAGATATAATATGCTGCCGATCGTCTTTCAACGCGTTACTGTATTGCCAGGAGATTTATTTCTGAGTAGGTAGTATTTCCATCTACAAAGCGTGCTGTGGTACACTTCTCCTTTTTAAAAGGCAACAGTACACGTCTGTCAGCCGATAATGTGATAAATGAAATGTTGAAATCTTATTACATTACAAACAACCTCCTATTGAACGACGCGAGACATCATTAATTTTTAAGTAAGTCGTAAGTAATATATATTGATTGTTTCAGAGGAGAAAGGCAATGTGACCGAAAGTGGAGGGACCAATGGCTACATTCCCGCTAAAGTGCCAATTACTATAACCGCTAATCCTATGCATTCTGAGGTAAGACTAAGAGCATATGACTAGTTTCAACAAATTACTTCAAAAGCTTTCAAATTAAAGCCATTTGGTTACGACAAATAAATATTGACTGCAGTAGCCGTGGCAATTTTGAATTAAGTAAAATTAAACACAACTACCAACTTCAATGTAATACGAAAAGCAAAGTTCTAAATCAGTCTATGTTAAGTCATTAACTAATAGCTTCTACATTATCTGCTACAATTGCTACTTTGTATTTATTTACATACCTATTAATAAGGACATCCCACCCTATGCCTTATGATCTTTCTCTAAAAGAAAAGCAAATTGTAATAACAATGTAAAAATATTCCCTTTTTATTCTATAGGGAGGTGATGCAGGTGTGGAAATGTCATTTCTACATAACAATAACACAGGTAACAACGAGGACACCCTGCCACATACGAGGAAAAACGGACCGACACCAAGACAATACGTGTGAAAAATAAATCATATCACCATATAGATAAGGATCATCCCATCTATACCTGTGTTGCCTTCATATAAATTTCTGCCATTTTGGTAGAATAAGAAATTGAGGAAGAAATGTGATATAATTATTATCGCCATATCGAAGTGTACGGACTTACGACAGTACAAAATTATATTTGTAACATTTACTTAGTGTAGGTATATTTGTGATTATTTAGTGACAAATGTTAGAGCACTGACGATACCGGTATATTGAATATATCAATTTTACTGTCTCGTTAATGAAAACTATAGTATATGATATAAAAATCATATATATATATATATGATTTTTATATCAAATACCTATAATTATTTCGAAAGCGATTTGTTAAGGACTATTTATAAGACAAGATTTAGGTACTATAACTTTATTTATTAAAACGTTGAAAACAATTGCGTAGATCTGAAGTTAGTAATAAGTTTGCATTATGTACTTTGGTGACGCTCAGCGCTTTAGCCAATTGCGTATTACATTTTATTTAGTGTTGCCAGAAATATGAAATTAAAAATGGTAGAAAGGCAATGTACTTAAGATTTGTTATAAATTTTGTTTCAAACAAAATTGTCAACTTTTATTGTCATCATTTTCTGTTTTTGTACATTTTTGTTTATAATTATATTTTTTTTATTTCTAAGGTTGTGACGAATGGGCAGGCATTTATACAATAACAGTTTAATAGTGTAAGTTCACTTTAAAATGCATATAACATGAATATTTTTAAAAAGTACAGAAATATAATTATAGCTATATTATATATTCCACTTTAATCTAGCAATATTATAACCTATTTCATATTATTTTATTAATCAAACCATGTACGTAAATTCTACTTTAAGTATTCTTTTTAAAAATATTCTGTAATGTTAAAGTATAAATCTTGTATAATTACGAATACTGACATAGTATTATAAACTTAATGCAAATAGTGTGTAAGATCGTGTTTTGCCTTTGATAATAATAAAACGAAAATCTTCAATTTTAATGTGAAACTTGTAAAGAAAAATAGATCAAATGAATTTTACGAAAGAAGTATGTAAAGGCGCTAAAACTTATGGAAAGTGCATCGACTTTTTAATTAAAATTTCTTAAATTTATCGAGCTATTTCTTTTGTGGTGCGCCCTCTACTGTTTGTATTTTGTAACAAACAGTTCGCAACAAAGAGTTTACTAATACTGTTTCACTTAACTTCGGAGTACAGTAAATAGTTTCGTTCAAACTACATTTGAACTTGTTTCACATTAAAATGAAAGGACAAAAATGCATTCGCTCATTGCTCGCAAATAAGACTGAAATGTTTAGTTTACTCAATTTTTATATTAAAATATACGTAACGTTACTCATACGTAATGTCAAAGTTCACCTTAGACATAACTGTCTTACGGTGAAGGGATACATAATGAGGAAACCTGGCCTAAAAAGTCTGAAATTGCCATGCCATTGAGCAAGCGTGTATAACAGGCTGGTATTTCATTATTATTATTTATACATGTAAAAAAAGAATTAAAAAATAAGACAAAAAAAAAAGAAAATTGTTTTTAAACGACTCAAATAAACAGAAATAAATATAAATGAATACAGACTCGTTGTAAATATACAAACAAAAGGTAAATTAAGCATCACAATTGGAGTTTAAATAGACAGGTAATTTTAATTTTTTGTTCAGAGTAATGTTTTTAACATTTGGCTGGCAATGATAAGGGAACATTATACTGTATTTATTCATACGTAAAACTTAATTAATTAAGCTGGTGAGACTACTGAGTGTATTCTACATTTTTATGCGTTGGTATTTTTAAACGACCGGTTTTAATTTGTCTGTGTTAGAACTTAGGCTATAAACTGTCTCACTAGGTACTTATAGTAATGAGCATGTGATTAGGATAGGATTACTATTTACGTGAATGTTGACTAATCATGCCATTGCATAAGTACTATATTAAATATTTCAATAGTGAGACGTAATGTCTCAAAACTCTCTAAGTATCTAACTATATCTAACTCTCTCTTATGTATATGTCAAATATATTGTATATTTAAGAAATACTAAACGCTTTTAGTTTTAATTATCTATAAAACTAGACATAAATAGATATGTCAAGACTGTCAGGACATATTTTGTGTTTGAAGAATCATTTGCTATCAGTATAGATTGTGATGTCCTCTAAAGGTATAATATATTTGTAAAAGATGTCGTATGTTGGCTTTATTACAAAAACTTCGTAATCGATTGATGAATTGGCTGTCAGTTAGCGATGTATAATCACCTTTATTCATCTTTTAAAATAAATTATTACTGTTTAAACTCTTCATTACTAAGTCAATAAATGAAAGAATAAATAGTTAATTGTAGTGTTTGTTTCCTCTCGATCAAATGAATTGTCATACAAAAATTCCTAAAAGACTTAGGTATGCCTAAATATACTTAAACGCCAGTAATTTTAAGTTAGTCTTAAAAGAATATTTTCTGCCAAAACTCACATTAAAGTGACAGAAATAGCATTTTAGTATTTGGGCTTAAAGATATACGAGAATTATATTCCGAAACAAATGTTTGGTGTTTACCTGCATACTATTAAGCATATAAGCTTACGACTAATAAATTTCCATTGGCTTACAATGTTAAATCAACATAATACATTAACACCTTCTTTTAAATATTTACACGAGAATGTTCCAAAAAGAAAGTAGTCTAAATTAATACTTTAACATGGCCTCGACGTCCACAAATCTCGTTCAGAGATAATAAATTAATAAAAAATACAATTTTTCAGCATTAAATAATTGTAACGAGGTTTTACGGTCTCTCGCCATTATGTAACCGACTAATTGATTTATAATGTACCTTTACAACAATATATTAATAATACAATCCAGTAAAATTTAAAGTGATGTTTTATTTTTATACCTGCGCTAAGTCTAAAACCTTAGTCGACTGTAGTCAATTTCAATTATTATGTTATTATTTTAATATTATGTTCGACTGACTAAAGTGTTTCAATTAGGTATGGGTCCCTAACAAAAGACAATTCAGTCTTTTTCACTTTTTGTTAAGACATTTAATGTCATAATTAAGTTAATACTTTTTCCTGCCACCAAAAACCGATTTAATTGTATTATAGCTCATAATAGACTAATAAAATATTTTGCGTTTATGCTTTTGTAAGTTTCAGTTCGTCGTAATTTATTTAATTAATGTTATTATAAAAATAATACATTTATTGTATTTGTTTTATACAAAATATAGGCAATAATTATTCTACAGACGATTGACTCTTGAATGTTTTAGTCGAATTAAATTTTTCAAAGAATATTTATTTATGCTATCATCTTACATTCGTCTCTTAAAACCTGTGATCGAAAATTAATTTATGTATTTATATTTCGAATACCTATTAATTAGTTACTGACAAATGGTAGAAAAAAACATAGTAAAAAGACCTGAAATATACGAAAACGACACAGACAATCTCAAAGTCGCAATGCTGTGCTCTATTAAAAACACCATACACACACAGAACCTTAAAGTATAAGTTATATAATAATAATAATAATAATAATAATAATAATAAATAATAATAAATCATTTATTTCAGGCATATAAGGCCCATAACATGCCAATACATACATATGAAAAATTATAAACTAATACATATTTTATATGTCTCTCACCTAACACGGCATACCTTCTATGGGCAACTAAGACGGAACTAAAAGAAACATCTCTGTGTAAATATGTATGGTGTAAGAACGGCCAAGTTTTAGTAAAAAGGAACGAAAACGGTAAAACACACATTATCAGATCTACTAAAGACATAAATAAATTAGTCACGGAGTTTAAAAACAACAATGGTACATCGGGCTAAAGATCGTGGCATTTGTTTAATTTTCTATACTTATATAAGTCTTTATTACAATAAAAATGGATAGTACATACGATAACATACTTGAAAATAATTACTATAACTGGAATGAGTTTACAAACGATGTACCACATATATACAACTCAACAATTATGTTACATGTCAACATAAGGTCAATGTTAAAAAATTTTTCACAATTGGAATACATTATTACAACTTGCCCGAAAATTATTCACATAATCATTATCACAGAAGCAAATATCTCTGAGGGAAGCAAGTCGTTATTCGAACTCATGGACTATGATATGCATAGTCAGTTACGTAACAACAAGAAAGGAGGAGGAGTTATTGTTTATACTCATGAAAGTGTTTGCTTCATAAGAAAACCAGCGAGTACACGGAATTTTGAGTGCATAATAGGTGAATTGAAAACGAACTATGGTTCTATAACAGGTTTGTGTGCTTTGTATAGACCACCTAACTTAGATAGGGCTCAATTCATAGATGAGTTAGTGTCTCTCATAAAACAGTATCCAAATAAATATAACTTCGTACTAATAGGTGACATAAACATTGACTTAAAACAACATTCGTCTATAACTAATTTATATACTAATTCACTCTGTGAATTGGGTCTAGAAATCGGAATTAACCAGTTTACTAGGATAGATAAGAAAGGCGATCGCATTACAAAATCATGTATAGACCATATATTTATACGTAGTGTCGACTGCCGCGACGTGCACACAGCTGTTATAAACAATGCGCTGGCCGACCACTTCATAACCGGTTGCGCATTAGTCGATAATACCTACGTAAACAAAACAAGTCTTTATAAAACTGTGACAAAACTTGATAACATTAAAATTTGTAACGAACTGTGTAAAATCAATTGGAGTTTAGCTTTAGATTATGACAACCCAGACGATATATTGCGTTTTGTATTAGATAATTATTCTTTCGTATATTATAAATGCAAATATAATGTACAAATAAAACAAAGTAAAAGACAGACATGTTTATGGAAAAGTGATAGAATAATATATATGTGTAAAAAACGTGATATGCTACTTGATATATGGATTAAGGACCAAAGTAATATGCAAAATAGATTATTATATAATAAATATAGAAATAAAACTAATAAACACATTAATAACGTAAAAAATAATTATTTTTTGAAACAGATCCAAACAAACTTTCAGAATTCAAAAAAAGTGTGGGCAATCATTAATAATTTATGTGGTAAAGTAACTAAATCTATTGACGATATTATTATAAAATACTTTAGATTAGTGCCAGGTGTCCTTTCAAACAAATTTGCCACCGAGTTCAGAAATAATGTTAATAATACATGTATTAATTGTAACATACCAATATTAAATGACGAAACCTATGTACAAAAATGTAATTTATCTATGAGGCTGCAACCAGTTACAAATGATGTTATCCTGTCTATAATAAAAAATATGAATGTTAAAAAATGCCCAGGTTTTGACAACATAAGATTCAAAGATATCAAATGTATCGCTAAGTATATCACCCCTGTTATTACACACTTGTTAAACAGATGCATTGCCACATCCGCATATCCTGACCAGTTGAAAATCGGATTGATTAGGCCTATTTATAAAAATGGTTCGCACACAGACGTAAATAACTACAGACCAATCACCATATTATCCTGTATTGATAAAATAATTGAGAGATATATAGGCCAGGAAATTAATAAATTTTTGACAACCAATTGCATAATTAATGACAGACAATACGGTTTTCAAAAAAATAAAAATACATCGCAACTTTTACTGAACTTTAGCAATGAAGTCAACAGGCACCTGGATAACCGGGAACACGTGCTTGTTGTCTTCATTGATTTCAGCAAAGCATTTGATATTTTAAATTACAATACACTATTTATGAAATTACAGCAAAATGGTATACGGGGCCCGTTGTTAAATTGGTTTAAAAATTATCATAAAAATCGATACACGGCTGTGAGTATAGCTGGCTCTTTGAGTAACATGATTTCTACTGAAAACGGCACGGCTCAAGGTTCAATTCTTGGCCCGACTGAATACTTACTTTATGTAAACGATATGTGTAATATATTCTCCGAGGGTTCTGTATACCAGTTTGCTGATGATACATGTTTAGTTGTGGCGCATAAAGACCTACTTAAGGCCCAGAGGATCATGCAAGGTAATTTTGATCTGCTGTGTAAGTGGGCTCACGATGTAGGTCTTGTCATTAACTCTAAAAAAACAAAGTTAATGCACATTCATTCGCCGCTCCTCACATCGCCCTGTGTGCCAGCCATTGTTGGCCATGAACACCTGTGCCTTCACCAATCGGTAAATTCATGTAGTTGTCTAACTTTACAAACAGTTTCTGAGCATACATACCTGGGTCTAATTATAGACAATAAGTTCCACTGGGGACCCCATATCGATCATGTATGTGGCAAACTGAGATCCGTCTTGTCAAAATTATATATACTCAGAAACAAGCTACCTTATAAAACTCTTAGAACAATGTATTTAGCATTAGCAGACTCCGTGATTGGTTATGGTCTAAGTACCTACGGGCGCACGTACAAAACCTATCTACAGAATATTTATAAGTTACAGTTATCCACTTTAAAAACAATAGTGCCCAATAAAATAAAATTAAAATTTAAAGATGATGAACATGGTCTATTTAATCACTGCAAACTGTTAAGTGTATTCGATAAGGTGCGAGTGAGTGTGCTGAGCGAGGAATATGATAACATTAAAAAAGTAGAAAAAAACGCTAGATCCAAATCATTACGTAGTTTATCGTACTTACCAGTCTATAAGAAGGGTAAGTTTAAAAATGTGTACGGGATGCGGACGTGGGAATACATGCTGCCTTGCATCATGAATAGTCTTCCCGTAGAAGTCTGTGATGGCATGAATGCACAAAATTGTAAAAACAAGTTTAAAAAATATTTATTAAGTTTTTAGTCTTGAAAATGTAGTATTTAAGTTTAATGTACCGAGATGTTGTGGCTAACATATCACTGTTAAACCCTCGATGGTTTGTGTGGTATGTCACTATCACCTTTGTATTATATTGTTTTAATAAATAAAAAAAAAAAAAAAAATATAAACTAAAACTAAATAACATAAATTATTTCGGCGTCATATTTCGCTGCGCGGTGTTGTGTAGCCTACCACGAAAACGTCGATATACAACACCTTTCGGCCAAAACTCTTATATATATATATAACGGTAAGTACAAAATATTCAAATATGGTAGTAACATGAAAGATTTTCCATTAGAATGGTATTATTTTGTGGTAAACTTCCTATTTTCTCATGTCATGTTTTTTAAAACACCGTTGATTTATGTTAAACGTATTCATAGCAATTAGCCCTGGAAGCTAATTTCCATTAGCCAGGCTCTTGTTGTTTGATAAAATTGTGTTCCTTACTACAGCTGCGGATAAACAGTAAACCAACTCCAGAGCAAAGTTTATTTTGAATTAAATGCTTGGATTACGCATTTCGTTGCGGGCTTCTTGAAATAATTACCAATTTCATAACTGAATTACAAATTGGGTTGTGTATTTTTAATTGTGGTTTATACTGGGTGGCGCAAAAGTAAAGACCCTATTTGGTTCAGCTATAACATTTTTTCTAAATTAGAAAACTAGATTTAGATTTTTTTAAATGTATATTTGTGCCATTAAATTTCGTACCATTAGGATTTAAAGATGATGTCTTTTAAATGGTGACCTCCAGAGTTGATACACATTTGAGCCCTATTTATGACATTTTGCATAACTTGCCGTAACACTTCCTGCGTTTCCATTTCCATCTCTCAGGGCATGTCAATAAGCAGAATACTCGGTTCTGGGGCACTGATAATCCGCGCATTATTCAAGAAACACCTCTACACCCACTAAAAGTTACTGTATGGTGTGGCATCTGTGTTGACAGAGTGATCGGACCCTATTTTTTCGAAGACGCTGGAGGCAATGCGATTACTGTCACTGGAGAACGCTACAGAACCATGTTACGTGAGTTTTTGATACCCAGTTTGGACGAATTGGGGCTGGAGCACATCTGGTTTCAACAAGACGGCGCTACGGCACACACAGCGCGCGACACTATGGACTTAGTGAGGGACGCTTTTCCAGGCCGAGTTATCTCTCGTTTTGGCGATTTGCCTTGGCCTGCAAGATCACCCGATCTGACCAGTCCAGACTTCTTTCTTTGGGGTTTTTTGAAATCTCGGGTGTATGTGAACAAGCCACAGACTCTCGCAGCTCTAAAAGAAAACATTCGTCAAGAAATAACGAACATATCGCAGGAAGTGTTACGGCAAGTTATGCAAAATGTCATAAATAGGGCTCAAATGTGTATCAACTCTGGAGGTCACCATTTAAAAGATATCATCTTTAAATCCTAATGGTACGAAATTTAATGGCACAAATATACATTTAAAAAAATCTAAATCTAGTTTTCTAATTTAGAAAAAATGTTATAGCTGAACCAAATAGGGTCTTTACTTTTGCGCCACCCGTTATATTAAATTTGAATGTATTTTCCTTGATAAAATAAACGTATTGTTATTTATGTTAGGGGTTGTTGTGTTAGCTTCTGGTTCATATTTAGGTTAGTATTTTTATATATTATGTTGTTACAAATGTTCACCATCAATATTATCTTAGTCAAAACACGTTTATAGATGGACATAGGATTTGCCTTAGAATCTTCACTTTGACTGATTCTGAGTTTAACTTTAAAAAATATTTAATTGTTACTGAAATTTGTATTTCTTTCTTAATTAACATTTTCGAATTAGGTGAAAGCTGTATAAAAAGTAAGAGCATTGGGTTTACAATTCAATTTAAATGCATTATTTTTATAGTAAAATAACTGTAAGCATTATGGTCATCTACTTTTTATACAGCTTTCGTATATAGCCCCTTCTTTTTATACAGCCCCAATTAAATGATACAAATTGAAAACTACGAAATATGACACTAAATTGCGACTCATGAAAACGTAAACCCTCTAACAATTATTATGATTTGTATTTGTTGTGCTACGGCTTGTGCTACTGTAGCTTCTGCCCTACGGCGTAGCGGTATAGTTTAGTGTGCGTTACGGTCAATTAGTCGCAAGTCGCAACACGTAGCACCCACTACGGTAATTAAACCGAGAGAACAGAACACCAATAAGGGAAAATAATTAATTTCGCAAAGAAAATAATTGCTTTGTTAGCAGACTTGCCGCTGGTCTCTTTAAAAAATGTACAATTTGAATAAGGTTAATTAACACACGCGGCGTGCTCTGTAGTAGCAAAATTTTTCTTGAATTTAAAATATACATGCAGCATTTTATAACGTTTAACAAAATAAAAATGAACTGAATAGTTATAATTACTTAAATAATAATTATAATTTCAGACGAAATACTACTAAATACTGCTTCTCAAACATTTGAGGATTTGTGCCATGAATGAAAAATATAATATTAAATATAATAATGCTTAAGTATTTATTACATTAGATATTATACTATTACGACTATCATAAATCAGTAGTTCCCCCACGAGTGAAACGTTTTTTCACAACAAACCAAAAGGAACCCAGTCGGGATCTCTCCGCATATGCCTCTGAAAAGCAGAAGGCATAGTGGAGAATCCGTGTGGGGCAGGGCTATGTCGAAACCTGACTTATGACAGTCCTCCTGACACTGCCCTGCCAACTCGTAAGCCTGACTTTCCTAAAAAAGTCTGGAACGAGGTCGCCATCTCTAGATGTGGGGTTGCGAAGAAGAAAACCTCTATAAAAAGTTAGCCATGGAGAGCGCCCAGCGTGCTTTTGCAGCTGGGTGCTGGCATGTGGGCGGCGGTGGGGTAGTCGTCGCTTGACTATACAGGTTTGAGAGGGCCTCGTGCACGTGCTCCGCGTGCGCCTCTCGTGAAGAGGGGTGTAACCCCAAATCGGACAGGGTTCGCTAGGATGTGGCGGACCGTAGCTCTTCGGGGTTGCGGATAAATGCACGAGCGATTCCCGTAACTCGTAATTTGGCCGTCTCAAGGAACACCGTGGGTTTTAGTCGGTATGCTAGTCGCTTACTATGTGCGACCGGAGAGTCCGACATAACCACCCGCTGCTGGCTCACGCGGGTGTGTACGCGTAATGCATTTCCCACAAAAAAAAAAATTCAGTAGGTAAGCATTTTCCTTCTACAAATGATATATGTAAGCAGTAGTATTCTCGAGATTTGAGCACAACCTTTCATGTAGGCAATTAGTAGGAACTGCGTAGTAAATTATTCCCTGTACGAGAAGAGATTACCCTTTATTGGGATACCAATGGGCTGGTATTATTCAGAATAAAATATATTTCATTCAAATGTTTTTATGCTTGCATCGAAAACATGTATCTACCTAATTATCTAAAATAGGAACTAGTTTCGACTATCAATGGAATTTATTATTCAACTGATGAACGTTGGCTTTGCATGCTACCACGGTTGGTATAAAAAGTACCTCATATATTTTATGTCAAGTAATTTTACTGTGTCGTACCGTATCGTGCCAGACTCAGGCTGTGGCGAAACAGTGTTCCGCTTACTATATCGTTCGTCCGTACATCAGAGATACTTCTGCCTGGACATGAGCTGCATTGGCCGACTTGGAAGTCTTTAAATAGACTAGGTTGGCCGGAGCAAGAAAATCTTGCCAGATGCGGATTCATCGATGATACGAACCTAACTTGTGCATGCGGTATCAAACGATGAAAAACCTTATATAGTGCCCTGCGTGCCCAAACATCTGCAACCTGCAGGAATTATTCGACGCTACAGCTAACGCAATATCTGTAGCTGAGTTCTGGTCTGACGAAGTATAATTGCCATCGACACGCTAAGAAGAAGATTGTGTCTTATAGTTAGCAAATTACGATTTCACACTCCATTAGCGAAGTGTTTAACCTAGGGTAGGATATAGTTGCACATCACTAGAGCAATCTGTAACTATCCCACGAGGAGGGGCAGAAGGGCAGCAGGACTGGTCAAAGACTTTTACACTGACACTGGAATAAAGCTGAGAATAGCATACAATGTATTAACAATAGCAGTCCTAAATCCACAATAAAATATTCAGTAGGTAAATATTAGTCTATAATTCTTTAAAGCCATAAGTCTTACTTGTTTAATAAAACGACTTTCGAAGTTGCAATTCACAACGGATTTTATAAATCAACGATCAAAGTGATGATTTAACCTTAGAATGTTTAGTTTCGGTTTTGTTCGAGAACTTTCGAGAACGAGAAATTAAGTGTTTAATAATGAAACGGTCTGAAACATTTCCTTATTTGTTCTTTGGGTTAATTATGGCCATTGTTTGACTAAATTGAACCTGTTGCAAGAATTCAAAGGAGGGAGAATTAGTTTCTTAACTTCCAACACAAACATTGAATTGTGTTGTAATATGATTTTGCAAAAGGTATTTACATGAATTACTTAATGTGCGTATTTCTTAGATTAAAAATCTGCAGATGAAATAACTTGAGCCGATTTTTGGTAAGCACAACATTTTGGGTCAAGAATTTTTCATTATTTTATTCATCGATAGAACTTTTATTATTTATTTATTTAACAACTTCATATTTAAAGTATATAGGCGGACTTAATGCCAAAGGCATTCTCTACCAGTCAACCTAACAGGGTGATGCAGAGATAAGATAAAGTAGGTGCATTTGAAGTAGAAATCTAACAACTAAAAATAATTATCAATTAAAACTTTTCGTCGTTATGGTGTTTTTATTTGATTATTGTAATGGCTTGGTATTAGAAAGGTATTAATTAATCTAGACAATTTCACAGTAATGGTTGCCTGCTGGTTTTATCATGAGTCTGATTCACCGAGAACGTATCTTTAGATGTTAATCATTCCCTATTCATCAAGAAAGAAACCTGAAAGAGTTTTATAATTAATTCTGCCACAAGAAACATTAGGACCCTTTAATATACGTGTACTACAGAATTGATGTTCACTTATATTCGCTTTGTCTAAAGATTACACAAGAACATTTCAAGTGTGCAATAAACAGGTCGTAACGTCAACATTATGGTTGGTAGCTCATCGAGTAATTTGCTAATTTGTCTGAATACTATTATTTACGCGCGAAGAAAGTTTTATGTCGTAAATTAAGTGCGGCCTCAAGTTGGTGGTCGTAAATCTAAGTGTTCCGCCTCTCGCCTGCTCTGTCTACTGACAATCCGCAACTGTTCTCGAAGACTCCTGTGTCTATGCAAGGAATATTTTCTGTTTATATTTATTTAATTAGATCTTCATTTAGTGCACTTTGTAGGCAGTGGCTATACAGATAAATAATTATTTACTTATTTGCATCTTGGATAATATATTCTAGTTTCAGAATAGCAGTGCCAGTTAAAGTAGTATAGGTACAGTATATGATCACATATCATAACGTGATCAAAATTCCTCTTCTAATACTACACACAGTGTAAAACTTGATGAACTTGATTTTATGGAATAGGGTATTTTGCTCTTTAAAATAAAAAAATCTAAAAACATATTATTGAGATAGCTAAGGCAAACAGCAGTCAGAAAACTTTACTTTTAGTTCAAAAAATAGTAAACAAAATTTAAAAATTCAATTTAGCTTTTTTAATTTCTTTCATAACACCATGACATAGTAGTTGCCATATTATTACGTCATAAGGCTATTGGCGTCATGACCACAGAACAATTAAGGCGTCCACTGAGTCGGAGAGAGCAGCGTTTTATCAACTAACGCGCGAAATTTGTAAATGCAAAATTTTAATGCATTTTTTTGGCCCGATTAAATGAAATATAAAAAAAAAATTAATGGTTTATTAGCACTATAGAATTCATTGAGACACTTTTAAAAAATGGGTGTTATATGAAAAAGGACGGAGAAATCAGTTTGGAACCCTCCAATAGTTCTGTACGAGATTGTATGTATTCAGATAATATGAATGAACTCGGGCGTCTAGGGGTGGCAAAAATGGAAGAAAGAGGAAAGAGGTGTTATGACATTTTGTTTGTCAGAATACCATACATAATACCAGTACTCTACTATACTATTACTATTTACGACTTGAATATAAATTATAATGGCCAAACAAAGAGAGAATGTTACTAAATTTATAGGATTTTTAATAGATAGTTAAATTGAAAAGCGCAAGCGAAAAGTATATGTACAAAAATATGCACATCTGCTTAGTATTTATACAAAATATATAAAAAGGTTAAAAAAATATACGTCACTTATTGCCTAACACGGCATGGTTGTGTCAATTCTAAGATTTGGCATTATATTTTGAGAAAATTGTACTAAAAAAAATTTTTTTTCAACGCCTAACAACGATGCTTTAGGAGTCATGTTTGGCCTTAAAGTGACAGATAATTATTAACATTTCCATGTCTGACATTCTAGAATAAGCCATATCTGTCAAAACCAACATACATTTGCTTTTATCTTTAAAATACACTAAGAACTAAAAGTATGAAATCTCAATCAATTGCTATGAACAGGCGCATATAATACAGCACCATTGAAAAAAAGTATTATGTTTATGGCACCCACTGTATATAATCATCTACCTAAGTTTATTAAAGAAAAACCACCTACTATATTTAAAAAACTTTGACTATTTTTTTAATTGAATAATCTTACTATCCAGATAAGGATTTTTTAGCAGATAAGTAAAATTGTTTTGTATAAAATTACAATTTTTGCATCCCTTACAGGTAGAATGTACAAGGATAGGTAAGTCCTCTATACTTAAAATAAATAAATAAATAATACCACAACATATAAAAACATATTAAAAGCTTGTGATTGGGTTCTAGATTGCGGATAAATATACTTATATACTTTTTTTTTGTAAATACATACATAGAATACATAGAAACACCCAGACCAATGCAAATAGCCATGTTTATGCACACAAATATTTGCACTGAGCGGGAATCGAACCCGCGACCTCTGCGTGGCAGTTCATACACAGTACCACCGAAATATAGAGGTTGTTACTTAATGTAACACCTTTTTGTTATACCTAAATTCTTAGCAAATAAAAGTTTCTATTCTATCATATTATAAATAACATACATAAAATGTTTATTACGGATCGCTCGAAGTGAAACACATGATAAACTCTCTTACAGTGAACGCTATCTGTCTAGTAAAACAATGTTTGACTTTATTATTTCCATCGGCCCATGTAAGTTTACGATTATCTCCCTAAGTAAATTCCAAACAATATTTTGGGGCAGTTTTCCTCTTTTATCCCCAAATATCTGAAGGCATGCCCGCGGCCGTTACCCGGGTTGTGGTGAACTAAACAAAACAAGCCGGTTATAAAGTCAAGAACTCGGCGAATTCACCCGTTTCTTATGCTTACGCAACTATTTAGTTATTTATAGATTTGTTCATAAATGTTCGTCTTTTGTATCATTCTCCAGCAGGAGATGCGGTTTTGCCTACAAGATTTCGTTTTGCGGAATTTCATTATAGGTGTAACTAGTTATAACTATGTTGATGTTGCTTTTGTTATGATATTTTATGAATTTTATGTTTCTCGGGACGTATCTTGTTCCTGTGGTTTATTTAAAGTTGTAGTGATGTTTTGTTTGTTTTATGTGTGTATAATGTGTAATAAGAGTTATGACTGTTTTATATGCATTGAGACTTTGGTTACAAAGACTGACACTTAATAGCATCATTGTTATGAATGTCATGTTTGTATTGTGTGAATGCTTGAATATCCTCAAAATGGTGAACTTCTTAATTTCGTTAAAGTTCCGTAGTTCTTTAGTACTTAAGTACCTAGACTGCTCGTACGAACAGTTAAGGAGGCAGGGATATGTCGTAAATTTTATAAGGGATATATTCTTGTCCTTAACCTAAATATACGCAACGAGCTTTGTGTTGCTCATTGCTTTCACTGTGCCTGTCGCGATAGATCAATGATAACACTTTCAGCTTTGTTTATCTGTACATAGTGATTTAATTTTATAGCCTTGCAATACGCGAGTTACCTGTACTATTTGCTTTGTAACTGTTCATAGCCTTAGGTCTATGTACTTGCTACTAATTACCATCAAGCAAGCGTAATATCGGGCAAGATGGCGCGCCCTGGGAGAGTATTACGTCCATCAGCGTATCGCGGTAGGACGATGATGATGATGATAACATTGTCTCTGGTTTAAAAATTCAATACACGACTGAAATTTAATAACACAGTCTAAATCTTGTTTAAACAGAAAACACGTACATACAAAAGAATAAATCTCTCTGTATAACGGAGAACAAAATACAGAGAAACCCGTTTAAAGTGTAATTATGACAACTTTAAAGAAACGTATAAATAGAGCAACACTTATTTTTCAGTTTCATCTCAGGTCTTAAGCGGGGCGTGGAAAATTGAGATCTAACTGAAAGTAGTAGTCTACAGAAAGTAGTAGTAGTCTATAGTGCATCTATTTGCATCACTCCTTGGTAGACTGGCAGAGAATGCCCCAGGCATTAAGTCCGCCAATACACATTAATAATAATAATAATAATAATATTCTACCACAGTCACACAGCGCCATCTAGCCCCAAATTAAGCAATTATATTTGCTTGTGTTATGGGTACTAAACAACTGATATACTACTTACATACATTTTTTTTTTGTAAATACATACATATTATAGATAAATTACACCCAGACACAGAACAAACAATCATGCTCATCACACAAAGGTTTGTCCTGGGTGGGAATCGAACCCACGACCTCCGGCTTAGCAGTCAGGGTCACTAACCACTAGACCAACAGGCCAGTCATTATTTGTATAAAGTTGATGAAATAAATTTAATATGATGGAGGCCACTACAACAACAGTTTGTTAAGATGGTTTATTAATGTCCACCACTCATGAACCCCAGGCTGCTCATCATTAGGCATAGTGACGTCATGATAGTAGGTTAATAAGTTTTGTCATTTCCTAGCTCCAAACACGGCGGTTATCGCTTACTATGAGATTGAAGGCTGGGTAGCCTGTCACCAATAAAAATATATAAATCAGATAATTTTTATCCGTCGAATGATATCGATTTTTTTTTACAAAAAAGCACTGTATCATCTTAGAATGGAAAATTAATAAGAATTTTATTACTTTATACTGCGGTAGGGTAATGAGGTCACCCCCAAAAAATTACATCAGGCTGAACATACCTTGTGATTGATTTGCCTGTAGATTTCACCGATTCTACCTGAATACTATTTATATAATATTATTTTTATTTAATAGAAATTCAAGTTAATTGTTTCAACTCATTCTGTATAAAGATAAATCCTTGCCTAATCATTAAAATATCATGTACCATAGATAAAGAGGTAAATGGCTTGACTGTCACCTTTACCCTAATATATTCTCTTGAGCTTGTGAATCTCCGCATCCTTAGCAAGAGATAGAGGCTTTATTTAGTAAGCCAAGTACCACAAAGCAATGGAATTAATTAAATTCCTATGTAAGTGTCGTACCGAGTCGCAAACTTTCACGCTATGAATAAATTTAACTTACTTGCATTGAGATAATACATGGCTGTACATGGTCTGTAGTTAACCGTATTGTTTACTTACTGAAAAAGTGACGTAAATTACGTTAAGTTTTTTTTTTTATATTATAGCCTACCAAAGTGACTTCATTCTGCCTGATGGTAAGCAGTCGGTGGAATCCAGAAGTGGGGTAAGTTGAAATGGCTCAGTAGATAAGGCACTTTGTAAATATGAGGTAGTGGGTTCGAATCCGAGCAAGTACTAATGTGATTTTTCAAATCATGTACTTTCTAAGTTTATCTTGGACATTTCTGACTGACGGCGAAGGAAAACATCATGAGAAAACCTGGATTTAAAAATCTGAAATTGCCAATCCGCCTTGAGCAAGTGTGGTGATTAATTCTCATATCTTCTCTATATGAGACTAGGTTTTTGGCCTGCAGAGGAACAATAAACAGGCTGGTATTATTGTTATACGTTACATTATTATTATATTAGAATTAAATAATGACAAAATAGAGGTAGTTAGTGATGCTAAATTTCTTGGTACACATATAGACAATCTGTTAAATTGGAAGACTGAATTAAAAGCCATAGACGCTTCAATTTCATCGGCATGTTACGCATTAAGGACCTTGAGAGAAGAAATGGATGTCGAACATCTGAAAACAGTGTATTACGCACTCGTAGAGTCTAAATTAAGGTATAGCATACAGTTTTGGGGACATAGCTACAGCTATAACAATAGGAGAGCCTTTATACTGCAAAAAAGGGCAATAAGGACAATTATGCGTGTACCACAAATAGAAAGCTGTCGACGACATTTTGTTGAATTGGGCATCCTAACCGTACCGGGTCTATACATTCTTGTAGTTCTAAGCCACTTTGCCAAATATGTGTCAATTTTTGAAACACATGAAGAAAGACAAAGTAGGGAGCAAACTAGAAGAAAGGACTTTAAGGCCCTAATACATCCTCAGCTTAATGTAGTAAAGCATAGTTCTCGTTACCAGGCTGTTCAGTTATTTAACAAGTTGCCTGAAGAGCTTAAAAAATTGATATACAGAAGTTCTTTTAAAGTAAAACTTAAAGAGTATCTGTTGAGTAGATGTCTGTATAATGTTGACGATCTCTGATTCTTTTCTGTAGAAATATACTTTTTAGGCCTTGAGATATTTTGAAAGAATCTAAAATAATAATAATACCTATTACTAATAATTATAATGACGTTTCGAAATCTAAGTAAAAACCCACAGGTAAAAAGACCATAATAACTTAATGTTTTAGTGTGTATTGTGTAGGCTTAGAAAATTCAAATACAATGTATTATTGTTAATGAATAAATGACTATTGACTATTGACTATTGACATTAAAAATTATGTTATGTAATTTTTTAAATTTGTGACAATTAGCACAGGGTCTATATTTTTCAGCAGTTTTGCCTTATTCCATTTTTTTACTGAAGCTGCATATTATGTAGAGGTTCTTATTCTCGCAGGATCAACCAGATATGTGTCATCATTTTGGGCGACGGATGAACAAATGTGTACTCTGATTAGGTATATGACTGTAATTAAAGGATTTGCCATAATTGCCACGTTTTGCAGATAAGTTGGCGATAGCAAAGTTGGCATTCTTTATAAGTACTCTACCGCTCGTCATGTGTTGGATAATTGCGTGCCTTGATGGTGTGATGTTTATCGTGCCTTCTTTAGGTGACTACTTGCTACAGGGATCAGAAGTTGACACTTTGCCACGCTTCGTTTTCCAAAATAGTTACTATTATATTCTTACTTTTTTGTATGTTTAAAAATGATTTCTAATTATATACTTACGACTAACGGTATATATGCTTACGACATGTTATGTAACATAAATATTTATATAGCCAGTTATTAATTTGCCAAACGGTGCGGCAATTAAACAGAAACGTCAAGCTCGGGTAAGCACCATTAAAATACTCCGGGATTAGTAACGTTATACAGTTATATCGGTATTTGTGGTACTGTGGCTTAATCTGGGTCACTCTTCTTATTATGGTAAAACGATTTAGCCTATGATGAGCAGTGGACACCATTTGGCTGAAAACGTCGAAAGCAACATATTATATGAATGTTGTAGAAAGCAAGTCGCAATTGGGTATTACACCCATTTTTGAAAAGTGTATTAATCAGATTTTATAGAGCTTATGAAATACAAAAAAAAAACTCAAATTTTTTTTCAATCGTTTAGTGCCATAAAAATGCATTAAAATTTGCATTTTCAAATTTCGCTCCTGATTTGAGGAAAACGCTTGACGCGCTAGTTGACAGTTGACACTTCTAAGTTTACATAGCCGTATGACGTAATAACATGGCGACTACTATTTCATGGTGATATGAAACAGATTAACTTGACACTTTTACATAGCCATAAGATGTATTAACATGGCGACTAGTTTTTCATGGTGTTATGAAACAGATTAAAAAAGCTGAAATCTTGGAATTGATTTTTTAAATTTTTATGAACTAAAACTAACGTTTTCGGACTGCATTTTGCCTAAACTATCTCAATAATATATTTTTTGACTTTTTTCATAAAGAGTAAAATACCTTAATATATTATGTGCGAGTTTGAGGGCTAACTTACAGAACTGGCATTAAAAACAAAGGACGTTATTGCATTGAGCACGTTTCGAAAGAATAGTCTTAAACAAAATACATTAAAGCCGCTTTTACATTAAGTGATATCAATTGCCAAAAACCTGAAACATAGTTTGTTTATTTCTTTGTGGTAACTTATTATTATAACTTAATAACTAAATGTGACAAGTCGAGAAAAGTCAAAATATATGAGTAGAAGCCTTTGTCCTGCAGTGGGACAATAAACAGGCTGGTATTATTATTATTATTATTAATTTAATGTCGGCTGCATCTAGAGGAAACAATAAACAAACATTTTCTCTTAGGTTGAATATATAAAAAAATAAGCCTGTATTTATTAATGACATAGGCCTTCTCAAAGCATCGCCACTTTGACCGGTAGACCAGATCCACCTAAGAACCTGTCAGGTTCTGTAAAAATATAATTATATGAAAGTTTTAAACGAGTATGATACTAATTTCCATTTTTAAGCGATTCCCATATTTTTATAATAATAACGATGTTAAAGTTGAGCTCTATAATTCTTTGAATAAAACTTAAATTTAGGAAAATACTTTGTGAGATATATAGTCAAAGTTTTGAGAGGAAAATTAAACAGGCACCCTTAAAGTGTACGAGGCTGTCTAACTAAAGACTATTTCTTTGATAGCTTTTTGAAATTCCCCTTTTCAGGAGCTAATTTATTATATTTTTAATTTAAATAGAACTGAGGTTAACCTTATATATAGAGTATAATGTTTCAGAGACGCGAGTTTCTCGGTGCTTCAGGTGAATAAAATAAATGAATAAGAAACGGGAGGATATCTAGATCTTGTTTATATTAACGTCTATGTACGTTTGTTTATATACGTACGTATATTACAGAGGCATTACGTCTTTCACCAGATGGGGTGGGCAGAAGTGTATATCACCCAAAAAGGTGCGTGTTTTGCATTTCGTAGAATCGTAATGTAACCACATTGAACTCGTATTTAAATAAAAAAAAAATTAATTTGAACTAGAAAACTAAACAACTATAAAATAATTAAAACCAATCCATTACCCGTATGCCACACATCGTGCAAAGACCCACCAGCAATGCATCTCATAGACTATATTATGCAGACGTCACATCATGTCTATGTCTACCCTACCTCACCTGTATACAGACGGATGCGTCAAACAGATTTATGCATAAGTTGCAAACTCAAGCATGCATTATATAACTAACATCCTTAGAAAATATCGTACGTTATATTTTTCAACATATAACTAATTCGAAATGGTGAACTTCGCAAAGGTATTAGCAGTAAACTGAGAAAATAGCTCAGAAAAGCTCTTGGGATTTTAAGCACTGCGCCAAATGTCCGAATTCTTATTTGGTGTGAAGTTTTTATACGATCGTAATATGTTTTAGCTATTTTAATTCTAGCATGTTCGTGAATTATTTTTATGTTTGATGTAAAGTTGAGAGTATACTGAAAGTAAATTATGTCACAGGCCATAAATTTTGCGTAAGATATGAAATGGCCTCCTTTTATATTTATTCATCAATTTAGATTTATAGAAATATTGAAATAACTAATCAGCGCTAAACGCATAATATCGGGCTTTAAAAAACTTAGATTAAGGATTGAATATAGACAGCGGTTGTGCATGATGAGTGTATGTCCACTGTTTGGTCAGTAGTAACCACAACTACTGTGCACAAAGGTGAAGACAATGACAAATTAACAGTTCCTTCGTGTAGACAGATGATACAACATAAGGTATCGAAATCTCCACTGCTCTAACGGCTTTTGTACCGGGAGATTGTTACATTTGAAAGCTAATGCAGAGATGATATCAATGTTTCACGTGTGAGTTCGTTGAACTAACTGTCTAGGTACAACTTGCTTTTCGCGTCAGATCTCTCTTCCAAATTACATCTAAATTTAATTCCGCTGGTATTTTATTCGCTAAGGAGCCCAAAACTTCCAGAAACACAAAAAAGCTACTTGAATCTGGCAGATAGGTGTTAGAAGTTCTTCGAATACTTTTCCTTATACTTTTTATTATACCAGAATTTAAAACAATTTTTCTCAGGGACAAAATTTCTAAATCTACTTTCGAAGTTAATGAGCAGTGCAGCATTAATCGTCACGATCTATCGCATAGTCAATAGCAATAAAAAATAAATTAGAAGGTAGAACAAGTTTGTATATTTTTTTTTGGTGTCTTTGTTCCATACAATTAGTGCCAACGAAGCCGTGTCTTCTCATTTTCATATAACTAGAGTTGGCGCAAAAGGTTCTTCTTTTTTCTTTTCGTAACCTATGGACGCCATAACGCTACGGGTAGTTCTTGCTACTGTTGTGCAGCTATCTTAAGATGAGATTAGCTTTAAAATGAGTTAAATAAAAGTAAAATAAAGGCGACAATGAACTGCATCAATACTTAAATATACTCTTGCGTCGAGGTGCTGAGAACGCTGTGTTGTCGTCTTTTCCGTATTCAACGCCATAAATAAACTATTTTGTACTTGTTTTTGACATTTACGCAAGTATATCTCGCAATTGGCTTGCTAATTTTTCTTTGATAAACTTTAATCATACTTGACTTGATCAAATAATGATGTAAAGTTATAATGTAAACGTATTTTTGTATTTTGTTCGCTGTAAGAGCGCGGAACGCATGGTTATTAATCTTTTCCGTTGATTCCATTGTTCTCATTGCACTCTTTTAAGATCTTTAACGGAATGAGTGTATTTTGTAAGCATTTGCAACAATTTCAGCAATACTTAAAAATACTGCTTGTTATGCTATCAGAAATGCTCAATGTTTATTTGCCATATAGTTTGTATTAAAATATTTATATACCGCTAATAAATATGTACAAACCACAGAATCAGTTGATTATTTTGCAACTACATGTTGGTTGGTCGAACCACAGAAATATGGACGATTGTATTTGTTACTGTTTACATTTTAATTACTGCGGTTTCACACTGCAGGTGTAGTGTAATATAGAGACACGATTAAGTTTTTATTATCTATCGTGGCATATGGGATCCACTAGATTGTAAGTGATCACTCAAAGAACTAAAAATATGTATGACCGAGTAAAACTCCTTCTATTTGTGGATTCAAAACTGGGTAAATATCAAAATTTTCAGGCATATTTTGTAAATAGGTATATTTAACACAACATTTCGTGAATTCAACGTAAGAAAGCGTAATAATTAATGCAGAATAGTTTTTTTTTTATTTCTTCTTTGCTTCTCATTGTTTGCACGAGAAAAGACTTCTTCCGCAGAGAGAGGATAGGTACTTACTCACGTTTTTTTGCAATACCAGGTGCTGTCAACCGCAATGTTAGTGCTCTCTCGGTTGTTTACGCAATCAGAAACAGTACGGTTTCGTTTTACAAAATTAGTAACCCTCTTCGTAAATACTACATGGGCACTGAAACAGTTCGCGAAACGTATCTTCACTTATATCTTCAGTACACGTGATGATATATCTGCCGCATAGGAATATTTTTATATTTTGTTTGAGTACCACGATTTCACTCACATGATGTTCGTATTTCTTAGTTATTTCTTTACTTTGTTTCACAGGTAAATATAGCACAGCTTCATTTGTAGTCAGAAAAATACGACCACTTACTGTTTGGGAATGAAATCGTAAGACTCTTCTCTTTTACGATGAATTGAGTTCTCATGATAGTTCTCGCTCACATAAGCTGCAGAGCTAAAAAGAATTCATTTACCATGTAAGGCAGTAGACTGATTTTCTGGTGATCTGTAGTTTGTTTTTATTTTCTTCATAAGTATACTGTCGACGCCAAGGAGTCGCCGCCACTAAGGTCTTAACGTACATACATTCCACACCTATTTACGCATATATTTATTTAACCAATAAATTTTGTTTGTTAATGTAGCAATATTTAATTAATTTTGTACGTTATTTACACGAGTACGGAATGTTCAAATAATATGTATTATGTATTCGTATGTATGCATATATGGTGTAATGAAAACGAATACCTATGTTATAAAACAAACGGTTAATTTGCAAGTATTTTTAGGCTCTAATTAAATTTAATTATATTTACTTATCTGGCATCAGGAAGTGAGAACCCCAAGGTACTAGCTAAGTATTCAATCTAAACGTCGTCAAGCGAATCAAGACGGTCAAATATAAAAAGAGACATTATTAGACAAAAACATCGTTCTACACAGAAGAGTTCACTGATACATACACTCTAACGTCTCTTAATGTACCGTTATAATGTACCATAATGTAACGTAACATCATCATAATGCAAATATTAAAAAATTTGAAAATATTTTTTGAAAACTATGCAACTATGTGCAACATGTCCTCACGAGATCAATGTTTGATCGATTAGATTAAAACATGCATAAAGCAAATTTAAGAGATAACGTAATGTATCACTACAGTTTCAAAACGTTATTAGAATTTTTCAATAATTTATGAGCTGAAAAGAAGGTTAGTCTTAGTCGCTTTAACATTGACTGAATACAAGATATACAAAGTTAATTAATATCCGCGTAAGACCTTGTAAGTATACTCAAAATAGAGATAATATATTTATATACTCACGTAGCATCGAAAATGTTAAAACCGAACAGTTAAATCGATCTCAAGAGCATTCCGTTATCCTAAATAGCCTTAACCAACTACATTCCTCCTCGGTTAGCTATTTCTAAACTGAACACTAAAGTCCAGTTTGATTTGCAAAGTCAATAAAACAGGGAGTGGACACTTAATCAAACTGGGGACAGAAAAGGTGACGCCGAAAATATATGGCAGCAATTTGGGGCGGTGGGCAGTTTTAGTGAGCTTTTAAATTTGGAAAGTAATTTAACAAACAATACGGATGGCTATTTATTATAATATTTATTTTGGTGTCATCGAAATTTACAGATATCTTAATTGCAGATATTGGGCAGGAAATCATTGTTTTTCTAACAGCTCTTGCTTCTAATTAAAATCGCTACTAGGTCCAAAACAATAGGTTTAGAGTGTTGTAACTCAGTGATTTGGAAAGCTTTTTAGAGATGCAATCGCCGCATGGGATCTGTCTTGGCAAAATTTATTCTGATGTAAATTATGTAGCATTATAATCTATTTGATTTTTCTTGCTATGGTAAACAAACTACATAAATACTTGTAACAGATCGATTGCATGACTAAACTAGAAACTAAACGAATAAAGCTACGTTTATTTAAGACAAAGGCTAGCAATAAAATCAGATTTGCCGAAATTCCCAGGGAGACCGAAGATCCTACACTTATGAAGAAGTCGTTGCGTAGCCGAAAGCACGAGCAAAATCATAACAGTAATTGGTTTATTTATTTCTTTTTCGCATTTACCGTTGTTAAATACTTTATTTATATTACTATGATTTTTGGGCGTTATATAGATAAATGTTTTACTATGAGTTGATACAATTCTATTAATATTATAAATGCGAAAGTTTATATGTGTGTATGGGTGTGTGCGTGTGTTTGTTACCACTCAGTGCCTAAACGGCTGAACCGATTTCGACGAAAATTGGTATGTAGGTAGCTTTTTATCCCGAAAATCGGCCAATTCCCAATATTTTCCAATATATTCCAATATTTTACGCGCGGGCGAAGCTGTGGGGCGCAGCTAGTACAAGCAATATATTTCAAGGTCAAGGAGGCAAAACTTCGTGGAGGCCTATGTCCAGCATCAGACGTCTTTCAGTTGATATGATGATGTAAAGTTATGACCAAAATGACCAAGTTAGTTGGTACAAAATATTGATATTCAATCGTTACAGCCTTGTAAGGAGGCCAATGGGTCAATAAATGAATTAACTCTCTCCAAAGGCTACTTCTAATTCCTATCTGAGAGAAATAGAGTTATACTAAGTAGTGATTAATCTACTATAAGTTCTATAAGTCAATAGAATGCGAACATGTAACATGATTTCCGTGAATGAAGTAAATACATCTCACGCTTAGTAGAATATGGTCATAATAAAATATATGTACCTTTTCAGAAATATGTATCTTTTGCGCATTGCCATAAAGGTTAAAATGGCTAAATTGTAGTTGTTTATTTTATTGCCCTTTTCCTTAAGGTGCGAATTATGTCAGCTGCCAAAACTGATGAGACGATAATAATGTTTCTATCTCATTTCCGTACAAGCATGACGGAGCGGGATAGAAATAAATACGTGTTTATCTCAATTTGTGAGAGATTATATTTTTTTTTCAATAAGCTGCAAAGCAACTACATTATTTTGTTTTGTTTTTTAAACTTTCCTGTACAGATGCTAATCTGAAAATTTCAAGGAAAACCTACTAAGACGCTGGCGTGGAGAATGCAGGTTATAAGACAGGTATATTTATATGTTGCCGCGATGTTTTTAACTAAGTCAGTAGCGTTAAAGGCATTTATTATATAAACACACCAAATAATTGAAGTGGTTGCTCATAATTATTCCACTAACAATAGTGAACAGCCAGACGTAAAGTAGGAAGGTCCTTCACAAGGTGAACCTACGAGCTGGTATAATGGACAACCAATGTATGAAGGCTGTTTTAGACCGGTGAAATATGTCCCTCAGGTGCATATCGGTCATTGAAATTGCATTTTTAACCGACTTCAAAAAGGAGGAGGTTATCAATTCGGTCGTATGATTTTTTTTTGTATGTTTGTTACCTCATATCTCGGTCATTTATGAACCGATTTGAAAAATTCTTTTTTTATTTGAAAGGGTATACTCTGAAATTGGTCCCATTTTTTTATTATAAGAAATGGTTCAGTAGTTGTATGTTTGTTACAACAGAACTCGGTCATTTATAAACTAATTTGAAAAATTCTTCTTTTATTTGAAAGGGTATACTCTGAAATCGGGTCCCATGTTTTTTTATAAAGAATGGTTTAGTGGTTTGGCTTCAATTTTATATTTTGTAACAAAACGTATGCAAGGAGTGAAGACGTGTAAAGCAACACGTCGATGTCTTTCGCGACGGATTTTCTGACATTGACATGTCCATGCTACAAGTGCGAAGTGATTTCAAAATTCATTTTTTTGTTAGAAACGAAGTGGCCCTGGATGGGTGACCATTTGTGTCATTTCATTTTCAGCGTCTTCATTCTTTAGAAGCAGTGGACTATGGTTATCACTATAATTTGGTAGTCGTTAACCCAAGTTGGAGGTTTTATGGTCGTGAGAAATTACAACAGCAACGGGCGGCCTTAAACCTGCCTTTACAGCACCACTGTTTTTTTTTTGTATATCTATTAAGCGATTGCTCGGTCAGTTAAATTATGATTTTTGATGATTCTTTATTGTTGGTGGATCGTCACTTTTTTTATTTTGATTTGTTGTTCCTTGGATTCAGGCTTTAGCGATCAGCAAAAGTGTTGACATGGACTTTAGGTATATCTCTATTTACAATCTTATCTCTCGTCTCTACTTTCCTTCAAACGGCGCGGCGCTGTCTCATTTGCGCAGCACGTTTAGTAGGTCTACCCATATTGAATATATTTATACACAATTAATTCCCACTAAAAGTTTAAAAATAAAATTATTTTTAGAAAAAAAAATGAAAACCGACTTCAAACAATACCTACATGTTCAATTCTTAACTATAAAGTAGAAAATAATATTTTAATTACTTCATAGCAAAGAACATTAAAGGGGAATCAACGCAATCCTTGATACCTATAATACTTTACTATTTATAGTTTTTAATCAGTTATTTTGGAGTCGGTGCCAGCCAAGAAGGATCACCTTCATAAAAATAACCTACCTACTAGCAAAAATAACCTACTTCATTAATCAATTAATATATGAATGAAAAATATAGATTTAATACAAGAAATCGAACGGAATCTGATAAGTGCGCGCCAAATTTTTTATTTATATCTGAACCAATATCTGAACACAACTATCAATGACGTCTGCCTTCACGCATAAGACCGCGTTCGGGTAGTGCACTCAGGCATATCCCCCACGCCGTGCCATTACCGCCCCGTGCATTCAAAAGTTTGTTGTAAACACAGAATTAAAGATCCTTCTTGGCTGGCACCGACTCCAAAATAACTGATTAAAAACTATAAATAGTAAAGTATTATAGGTATCAAGGATTGCGTTGATTCCCCTTTAATGTTCTTTGCTATGAAGTAATTAAAATATTATTTTCTACTTTTTAGTTAAGAATTGAACATGTAGGTATTGTTTGAAGTCGGTTTTCATTTTTTTTCTAAAAATAATTTTATTCCAAATAAGAACATAACTCTACCAAAAAGATAAACGTGATTTTACAATTGAAAATGTTCTCCCATAGTACAATTACGACAGAAATTGTATCAATGTTTTAGTCCACACAATAATACGATCTCAAAATAAACATTCCTTGTTTACGGAGATCTTTACATAAAACATTTAGTTTATTTTATATGGACAATACGAGAAATCGATTCCTTCTCAAAGGGTGGGTCATGATTATTCATAACGCTTGTTTAAACAGACACAATATTGGGAAGGTTTGTGTAAATTGGTATTGAAAACTGTTTATCTTATAAACTCGACAATATCTATCCCTGTAACTATAATAATACGAGAAGTTGCTGTACTTACGCCTAATATACAATTTAGACATCGTTCACGTAAAGGAGGGAATGCAAACATATTATAATTCAGCTGCCAAAATATTAAACTCCTAGGCTTTGTTCCAAGACACACGTTCAAGAAATGTAAACATATCGTGGTAATGTGCTATATAGGCAACAGCTGGCTGCCTTGATTAAGACATAAATATGCAGCAGAGGTACAAAACATGTATGCTCCGCGTGAACAAACCCCATTCCGAATAGTTTCCCTTTATATGTCCATTTTGAATTTTATTAATAATTCCACCGCGTACCTATACTTATGTTTATGTGGTCGCTGGTTACGTTAACGCGCTATAATCTTTATACCGTTACAAAATATCTGGTTGCCTTGTTAATTACGTTCTTGAGCATAATACATTCAACTTGTTTTGTTATCATAACGTAACTTTAATGTAATTCACCGAGTTCGATATTTTTAGGTTTAGCAAGTTCTAACTGAAAAGAATTACTGCTTCGAGATAAAAAGCGAAAAGAAATAGTAAGTTTGTCACCGTGTGGTTTCGTGTCCAGGAATTTTTTTTTATCTATTTGAGAGAGGTTGTAACATAAAATTAAAACTATAAAATCGATTAACTAATAACAACTAAATTCAAATTATCGGATCCTAATTATAATAAATAAAAAAAAAAACATTGAAATAAAATATTAAAATATTTAAGGACACGCAAACATTTCTTATATATAGTTAATTCTCGGGCCGCACCTCGCAGCGCCTGCGCCAGGACCGGTTTTCGTGGAATGATTCGTTCGCCGGCCACTCGCTCGCGCACCTCCGCAGAGCCTGTTGAATCCTTATGAGGGATAGCCGTGTGTCGCTCTCTGGTTTCTCAGTGCTAAATATCGACATTCTATTTGCTAAATATATATAAAAAACTTAAAGCTAAGCTCAGTGCAGCTGCAACTGTTTTATATTAATACCTAAATGTGAATTCCCATACTGGGTAAGTTGTGCACATATTCTTTATGCCTAGTTTTGAAATGAAGGGTATTTTACGTATTACAATGATTCTATGTAGAATCTATTAGAAATCGCATAGTTTTATGTATTTGCCTTATGGGTGTGCTTACGCTATCGTTTGTTTATATAGTTTTAATCACAAATAACTGTAAAAATGTACGTATCACCACCCAACCTTTTCCGTTAATATCGTTGTTTTTTTAAATTTTGAACCTACCAACAGTTACCGATTTTTGTAACCGTTTCTGCTTATTTTTTTTTATATAACTGCCACTTCCAATCCTTAATATTTTAGTGCACTTATCTCTGTCTGTACTAGCCGTTGGCACCTAGTTAATTACGGCCTATGACTTAGCTCGCTTACTGAGTGTTGGACCTTTCCTGCACAAGATAGTGGCAGTGCTCGGCTTCATATAAACTTTTACTAAAGTATACACACCCTTGACCACGCAGGAACTCTGGCTGGACCTGGAGGGCAGCAAGAAGTAAGCAGGAAGCAGAAGCCTTACCTAATATCTTGCCTGGAAGCCGAAGGGTGGCTTACTCCGCATCTGATGCAGTGCAGGGAAGTGCCGTGTTGAGGGAAATGCTCCTTGGTAAAATATAGTCGAACCTACCCACCCCTGTGACCTTGTATCTACTTAAGTTTAATTAAACTTATTTGCATTTTTTTTTCTTTTCTTTATTTCTCTTCGTCTGCCTGGATAGAGAAAAGACGTGACAAGGTGTCTACGACAATGGGTAGCATGCGTACTAAATATTACCATAACACTGTCACAAATCCCCTCACTAAAACCTGAATAGGTCCAGCAGTAGACGTCTATAGGCTGACGATCTGTAGTTTGTTTGTTATTTTATTTCACGGCTACAAATACAAATTTTGATGTAAACATTTCTCTTTAAATATTCTCGTTATTAGTTTAGAACTTTGTCTCAGCCATGAACGCATTATATTTTGCTACACCGGCCAACAAATAAATGATAATCAAATTGCCGGATATTGGTTTTAAGAATCATATTTACAAAGCATAAATTAATTTATTTTAATTAATAAATAAATGAGGTTAGGGCATGATGTACCTTTAATTAATTAGAAAAATGATTTTCTTTTAATTATATTTGTGGTAGGCTCTTAATTAAAGTTCTGAAGAACCTGCGATATACTCAGACTGGGTACAAGGTAGAATACAGCCAATAGATGAAGGCGGTTCAACATCGTTAAAAACAAATATTTTGGGGACGGTGTCTGTCTAGGATTGAACAACTTTTTGATTGAATGAAACGATAATGAGGAGCTGATGATAATTTTACAAGCACGTTGTCGTTGTTGTCTTGATACAGTTTAATCTGTACATAAATTAAAACAAAATGCAAATGTTTTCATTCATACAGAAGCCTAATCTTTTCTTTTTCTCGACACGCACCTAAAAGTACCTAAAAGTTCTACACAGGTATGCGTATACATATGAATATGCTATGAGAAGGATGATTGTTTCAGGACCGTGTGGGCTATGATAAATAGTGCGTGTGTGCGTAATATGTGAAGTATTTAAACCGGTGGCGATGTGTGAATAAAATAGAAACACAGAGGGTATTAACTAGCTGTCGTCCCACCAAAGTTGTAAAAGTTAATTGAGTGAAAGGGGTTGCTTAATTGTCCTCGTAAACGGAGTTCTCACGTACTGTCATTAGTTTTCTTTCCATTGAAAATGTTGGCACTGTTTTATGTATTTATTTTTTAAAAGAAAATTAAGTAAGGGAATATTTATTATCATGTCAGTCTAGTTGAATTAACTGTTAGCTTCCTCTTGAATTCGCTATTCTTTTTAGTTCTTTAGATCTATTGTCTATAAGTTTAAAGCTATATAACTTTGCAGTTTATATAAATTTTACTAGTACAAATAAACAAAAAAAAATTAAACAACACGGCGAAAAGTAGCGTTCCATAATAAAACTGTCGACGTCACCTCTACGATCGCCAACCCACCTACTAAGCGTAGCGATTATGACAAAAACTCTGCAAATATAATGGTTAGGGAGGCGGGAGACAGAATTTATCCGATAATCGGCGTTTTTCGTCTGAAATGATTTAATGTGGCAAGCATATTATCATTTAAAGTACAATTTTGAAGGATTGATATATTTTTCTAAATTAAATATCCATAACAACTACACACAATGCCATCTAGGCCCAAAGTAAGCATATATTATAGCTTGTATTATAGGTTCTAGAATGCGGAATATATATATCCAGTGTTGGCATTAATCGATTAAATTTTTAATCGATTACTTCATTTGATTAGTTTTAATCGGATTAAAATTAGTCGTGATAAACCTTAATCGTGATTGAAATAATCGCGATTGAAATGTTAATCGTAAGTGTGATTTAAAGTAATCGTTAATTTGATTAGGCCGATTAAAGTATTTTTAGTATCAAGCAAAAAGTGTACTTAGCTCATATATTTTACGGACGCATTTTCAAAATTCATCTGATATCGAATTGTACTACTACATTAACAACTTTCACATACATAGGTCAGCCTAACTACGGCAAATTTTCATTTTTGCAATAATTGGAATGAATTTTATTTGAAATACATACCTAGTTTATGATAAGACCTTACTATTAGACATGATGAAGGGACCTTCAGTGACTGCTACTGGAACTAGCTGATTTGTAGAGCTGAGGGTAGATAGTATGGGCTCTTTTCATTAGTTATGAGAGTTATGAGTCAGATCTTACCACTTGACAAGATGGTGTGACCTGAAGGTCTACTTCAGTGACTGCTGCTAGAACTAGCTGATAAGTAGAGATAGGTGTACCTAGTATGGGCTCGATTTGTTAGTTATGACGAGACCTTACCACCGGTTAAGATAGAGTGACCTGAAGGTCTACTTCGGTGACTGCTATTGGAACTAGTTGATTAGTAGAGCTGAGTGTGCTTTCTGGTCACTCCATCATGTCCGGTGGTAAGGTCTCATCATGACTAACCAAACGAGCCCATACTCGTTATAACCAGCTCTACTAATCAGCTACTACATAATATATACTCGGTGTACCCAAGTTCTACTAGTCAGCAGATTCCAATAGTAGTCACTGAAGTAGACCTTCAGATCACTTCAGCATGTGCGAGACGCATTTTAATCAAATATTTTGAAACGGGATTAACGATTACGATTCTGTGTTAATCATAATCAGAAAAATTCTGATTATGATTAAGTTAATTTTAATCGAAAAAGCTACGATTGAATTTTTAATCGTCATCGTTAATCGTTAATCAAATTAAGTTTTTGCCAATATATCTTTATTAAGTTGTGACACAAGTTTATTTATTAAATAAAAAATGGGGCAATATTTGCTAGATCACACAGAATTTGTAAATATTTTTAAAATATTTTATTTGTAATCAAATAAGTCAATCTGCCACCGAATACTAAAAAGTAATTAATAGAAGATGGTAATTAATAAGCAATTTTGTTTTGATCTTAATATTTTAGTTAGTGAATATCTAAAATAGCAACAGAACAAATTAAAACGCGATCCGCATAATTAATAACACGAGTCATTTGAATATTCAACGGGAATGAAACGACGGATTGTTTAGGAAATGTTCGATATAATTTATTCTGCTGAGAAAATTGTTTTACAAATTGTTTGCGCACCTATTCGTTCTCTTATATTTTATTTCTACTGATTACGTACAAAGGTTCCGTGTTACAAAGCTTGCACGTTAATTAAAACTTCTGTTTTCGATTAAAATAATATTTAGTGTACGTAAAGGTTCGTTAAAAATGCATGTTTTTAATCTGCTGTGTAAAAATATTGTTTTTTACTTGTACATTGTGGCACTGATAGGTCGCTTTTACATTGTTGTCGATGAATGTCATTTCCACCTGTAACAATACAGGATACGGTTTAAATGGCTCACGTATTGGTGACACGGCTCTCTATTTATAGATGCTGGTTATTACTTTGCAATTGTACATTAAGCTACATATTTTAATATTTATTATGTATTTTTCATTAACTTGATATATTGATATAAGATGATAGTAGGTAAATATAAACTCGCCCTTTAACATTCACTTGTTTTGGTATACAAAGTAAAACATGTTACTGTTATTACAATCATTACTTTAAAATTCTTAATTGTATTTTGATGTTAAAGTTATTAAGAAATAAATTAAACTCACATATGATTTAATAATAAAACTACAAAGTAGACGAGTTGATATTTAATATAAATGTTTTATTTTTGTGAAAAATATGTCATATAAAAACTAAAATCACGTATCTTAAATTACACGGGGTACTTCAAGGTTTTGTTAGGGCCTTACGTGATGGTTTTACTAATCTTATCTAACGAGCATGTAATTTTACAAATGTTTGGTCAGTTTTTGCAAAGACGAGACACTTTAAAGACCAGTTTGTAACGTAACATTGCTGCTGCTAGACATTGAGAAGCGGCTCACAAAAGGCACCCTTATGACAGGGCAACGAGTTTTACAGACAATATTTCGAAGCCTTTTTAAATTTCCTGGTCGCCAATTTTAGATTTAGAAGCAGTCTGCACATGGCAGGTTGCTTCTACATCTAAAATCGGCGGCCAGGAAACGTTACATATCAAATGTTCTACTTTTAAGTAGCTGCGTAAATTCTTTTTAGCTCAAGCAAACTGGAAAATCTAGTATCTAACATGATTTGACTATAACCTCTGAGGTTGCAAAACTTATGATTTTGGCGATTTATATCTATAGGAGTTGGTAATGCATGATTCTCGATGTTCCAACTTTGTTTGCCATCACTCTAGTATGCCAAACTCCATACGAGGACTTAATCCCGACATTAGAAACGTACACCTTGTTGCCAGTAGATAAAAAGTTTCATTTTTCGTTCTTGCAATGATTGTTGAATTTATACTCCTTTGATCCTTAAAGTTTTTCCAAGTACTTGTATGTGACGATTTTGAACAGGTATCTCAGTTGAATTCAAGCGTTAAATTTTCTCATATTATATTGCCTCACTTATTATGCATGACTACACATAGGTCCAAACCAAAATCCATTCTGATAGAATTACTAAAGTTTCGTTACCTTTAATCTGGGAATCAGTTCATGCAAACTATTTAAATACTTATTAATTACTAGTCTGATAGGTGAAATTGGTAAAAGCTTGGATTTTGCCATGTTTATCTTATTCAAATAAGTAATATGGTATATCAAGATGATGATGGCTGGTCATGCTCGTGAACGAGTGCATCTTGGTATGGCGTACATTTAATACTTAATCCAGTATTACCTTGTCGTTCAATATGACCAGGAGATGCATTTACCATTTTAATTAAAATACGTAGTCAAATTACCATACTAGATGAAACTAAATAATTGAAATCCTCTGTTTTGAATTTTTTAATCTTGGTAATTATATTAATTAGTTGATTTATATCTATATTATATATTAGAATCAGCGTTGTTTGTTAAGAGAAATTTCCATTTTTTTTCAAAAGTTGTCTGATGTCAGAAGAGGGCCAATACGAGCTCATTAATGCAAATAAATTATGTAACATTAGCTGTAAGACATCACTTAAAAAAAAAGTTTTTTTGGTGTTGCTCCAAGTATTTACAATAAAATACCAGAGGAGATTAAAAATATGACATTATTGAGATTTAAGAAAGAGATTTAAGAAAGATGAATATTTTAAAGATAATCTTAATTTCCTTCACAAAAAAAAATACTAATTATTGTTATTATTATTACCTACCTACCAGTTTATATTAATTTATGACATATCTGATATTTTTATTGTTATTATTTAAGGTTTAATATTATATTAATTTTGTTCTTTTGATTTCTGATTTCTGATTTGATTTGTAATAATTACTTTGTATAGTTCTTTGGTTGCGTTGAGTGTTAAAATTGTAACTCATACAAAAACTGTAACTATCTGGCGAATAAAAAGAGTGGCGTGAGTTTCTTGCCAGTTCTTCTCACAGCCCTACCTCGTCAGCGAACTGGCTACAGGGTAATTAGCTAACTTCATGTAATTTTTACTTTTCATAAGCATCATACTTTATGATCAAATAAATGCTTTGAGTTTGAGTTTGAATGTGTTCTACCACCGAAAAAGCTAAGAATGAAAACAATGAATGCTTAATGACATCTATCTTTTAGATTGTGTAAACGAGTAGCCGTAATAATTGTTACAAATGTATACATTATGTTCGATACTATACTAGTCTATACCTCTGTCCCTTTTAGTTTAATACCTACGTGGGCTATTAAACAGAGTGTTCACTTTACCACTGACATGGAACAGATTTAGTTAATCTGAGTTTACGTGCTACTGTAATTATATTGTTGCAATATCATGTTGTAAAGATTTAGATCTTTAGGGGATAATCATATTATATGATAACATACTGTACTGTAACCTCTCTGACGTAACCACCCGCGGAGGCATTACAGATTAAAAAATAAAATGGAAACTTAAAATAAATAAAAGACAAAAGAAATAAAAACTGTATCTTAGCCATGGGGATGGACACTATTATGAGTAAAAGCTTGTTCAATAGCTTGCATGACCATCTTTCTTTTCCTTCCCCTTCCTCATTCGACTCTCTCCCATGGTCAACGGCGGTTTGGATGTGTTCTCTTTATAGATAGAGAAATTAAGCGCAGGTGTAGATACGCTAACAAAACTCATATGTTAATGTATTTCAGAAGCTAATTCACTAACAACAACCGACCAAACCGCCAACCAAATACCGAACGGCAAACAATATTCGAATATCCTTCCGAACAAAGCAATACAAATAAATCTTCATTGCATACAATGTAAATGTGCATTGGAACACGAAATTCATCCGCTGGTCGTGTGCACGTGTGTTTGTACTACAAACATATCGTTGCTTTATGTCTTAGGAATTGAATACGAAATTGCGAAGTGTGTCAATTTTACTTATGAGTATGTTTTAGTGAAAACGAAAGAAGCTGTTTTCTTTAACGTTCAGTGCAGGACATTGTTTTTTTTCTAAAATAGATTATACGACAGAATAGTTCTGCTATAATTACTACGTTTAAGAGCTTGTTAGGCGGCATAGGTAACACTGATACCTGGTTCATTCGACTTTTATGGCACTTAAGTAAAAGAAGTTGAGTGTTGCCATATTTCAGACTAGAGCCCACGACACATGGTGTGAAAATATAGACAGAGAAATATGGAAACTGTAGAGAAGCGAACGATATAGAATATTTGCTATCATTTGCAACAATTTTATCTCAAATTGCACACAAAAAATAATTAATATAATCGTTTGGTTCCAATACAGGGTAAAGGTTTCTTATCATACAAAAAAGCGTTTAATCGTTACGATTACTTAAGTTCGATTAGTAAGATAATAAGGCAATAAGTGAACGTTTAGAATAGAATAGAATTAATTCAATTATTTTAATTTAATTTATCTCTATGTTCTTAAGGGATTTTACTCGTATAAGTTAATATTAAACTTGTGTATTATGTTTCCCTAGCCTCATGTGTCTTGTAGTAGCGTGTTCCCGCTAAGTATACGCTGGGGATTCTTGGCACCAACTTTGATATGTTTACGTGCTCCCCTACTTTTATATTAATCGCTAACGTTACCTAGCACCTTTTGTTTTATCCAGAGAATTCGAGATGGATTCGTAATTTTTTTGAGTTTTGGAGCTTTTTATGTGTATTTTGCTGAAATTTTGAGTGCTATTTAAGGGTAAAGATATATTGGTTTTTCGACCTGAAATATTTAGATTCGATGTTATCCTTCGGTCTAAAAGAAAGTAACATGATAAAACACCCATTTTTTTGTCAAACACGCATCATTTTGTAGGTTTCGTACAACGTTATTATAGAAATATCAAAAAATGGGAAAGTAGAGCGTTACATGAATAAATCACGTTGCTATGATTATCATCTGATAGTTGCCTACTACCTGGGATATCTAGTAAAGTATTTTTAGACAAAGATGATTTTGCGTTTTCGTTGTTACGACACAGTGTGGGTATCAAAACTCTAAATGATCCTTTGAGAAGTATTCCTAGTAGATAATGTCAACATAGTTCAAAAAGCGACGTCTTGTAAAAGTAACATTATTTAACATCAACATCTATTGGGTTTTACTAGTAAATTAATTTAATTTATAAAAATATTTTTGTTGTGATAACATTTCCTAGTATAAAAGGGAAATACGAATATTATTTTGAAGCTGTCATTGTAAGTTATATTGCTTTGATGTTAAAGATTCATGTATTTAATGAAAATACCTCTCTGTCCACAATTATTGAATACAAACTGTTTATAAATGTTTTAAGGAATATTATACTATACACAAAGAAAACTACGACTCAAAATACAAATGACGTCAATGATACCTCAGTCAACTTTACTGTAAGTAAAGAAACCGACATTATAATGAGAAATTGTGTCAACCTCTGTGGTTCGGTGGTACTGTATATGGACTGCCACGCAGAGGTCGCGGGTTTGATTCTTTATTTTTTTTTATATATATTAGCCTACCAAAATGACTCCACCCCGCCTGATGGTAAGCAGTCAGTGGAATCCAGAAGTGGTGGCCACCATACTAAAAGTATCGTCTTAAACTGCTGGTATGGTGGCCTCCACTATGGTGGCTGGGAATGGGGATAGGTTGAGGGAGGTGAGGAAAGATACAAGGGGGAAAATTGGGCCTCCGGCGCTCTCTCTCACCGAACGAAACGCAGTAGTACGGATACTACTACTCTTACGTCGATCTTCTATGAGAGGGTAGTACTTCTCCGGACGAGCCGGCCCATTCATGCTGAAACCAGCGTGGATCTACTACCCTAAATTTTCCCGCTCAGTGCATGAAACGAATCCCATGAACTGAGGGAGTACCTAGGCCTTTAGTGCGTCGTTATCTATAACAGTGTAGATTTCCTCGGTTAAGCCGAACATGCTGAAACTAGTGAAGTTCTATTACTTACGTACAAAATACCTAAAAAGTAGAACCTTAAACGATCGTTACACTCTTAGACGTCTTACGGATATGTTTTCCCGCAGTTATTTATTCTAGACATCGAAAACTCCCTGATTCTGACAAGTTCCGAGTTAAGAGCGCCGCTGTGCCACTTACCGTTAGTTAATTAAAAGCCAGTTAAGTACAAAAACAGTCGAAATGAAGGTAAACCAACTAAGAACAGTTTACGGTTAGACAAATTGTGTTTGCTCTGAAGTTTTCAACTAGTGTGCTTAGGTTTACGTGAATATTTTACTGATAAACTTTATTTTGTTACGTATTTTGTTTATTTAATTGTTAGTGAGGCAGTGACAGTCTTTTTTAATATCTCGCGTTATAGAAAATAAGCGCTATATATTTTTTTATTTAAAATAGGACTATCACAGTACCATAAAACAAATTCTGTATTGCTAAGGATATTAGTTTTTACTTGCTACATTTACAAAGTCACACATAATCATCACATAAAAGGCGTATAATCTATAGAAGTACCCAAAAAACAATCAGCCTATGTTTCCCATGGTTGCCAATTTCGAAATGTTGATACTGATTAAAGTTGCTTTCCCCAGAGGAAAACGGCGCGGAGTCCCAATTTTTTCGCGAACCTTTTTATCTATTGGCGGCTGTTTCGACAAATGGCGAGTTTTGTAAAAAAAAGAAACATTGTATGGATTAAAAAAAGTTGATATTTAATTTTTCGGGCGTTATGAAGTTCACCAACTGAGAGGTGAACCGCAAAAAAAAAATAAATAAAACGTTTTCCATAGACGGCTTTTATAAGTTGGTTTTTGTTGACTGACGGTTCGCCCCCAGAGGGAAAATCATAAAGCATGTAGCCTTTGTCTGTCTCGTAAAAATGTTCACGTCCCGTATATTTTATTTTATAAAGATTGTCTTTTAAGAAGAAATAATGCGATACGAAGCTTTTGATTTCTTTTATTGAGGACGGTTTACAAAATTATACCTTATCGCCTGAGGTTATAAACTTGTGAATCTGATTGGATATTCGTTTAAGTATTAGAACATTATTATCATCCTCGCAAAAAGAGGTTATGATTTCTATATTATCTATGGTTACGATTAAATACATTACCCTCCAGTACATCAACAGTCGAGTAAATTCTTTTTTATGGCTCAAATTGAGTTATCAAAAAATTCACGATAATAAACTTGGTTTTAGTATGAATATTTGAATCAATTGAATTTTTATAGAATTTCATAGTTTCCACATTTTTCTTTGTCTCTTCTTCATCAACGTCAACAACAATTAGGAGATGTGTTGAAAAAAGGCACAATTACAAGCACAAGTAACCGACGTGTGTGTATGAAAAAATTAATGAAGCCCTTTTCTCTATTGACTTTTACAGTCAAGCAATTAAAATATATACATCAAGCTCAACTTGTGTTTCCTTAGCTTTCTTTTTGCAGTATTAGAAAATATCACCTTTGCGTATAACGAAACACAACTGTAGATAATTATTATTTTTTTATACAACTTTGGTGGCAAACAAGTATACGACCAATCCTATGGTAAGTTGTAACCGTAACCTGAACATGTCTATGTTTTATTATTGTGATCTTTGGCAATTAGCGAGCGAGCTGTACTGGCAGTATAATAGATTGAGTTTTAGGGTGGAGGTGCAGCACTTTAATTTTTTGCATGTTTAGTTTAGGGACTAGTTTCGGAGTTATAGTTTTATCTTTGATGCTTCTGAAGTCCAAGAACCAGACTGGACGTAATTAATGGCTATAGCAATAAAATTGGTTAGTGTATTCAATAGCTCTTTATTGGCAACTTGCCTTAATTTATGATTCTTAGAACGATTAAAAATTATGTTGTCCGATATATTACCCTTAATTTCATGTCAGAATTCTGATTGTTTTATACTTACATACTTACAAATCATTACTGGATTTTATTTCAGTTATTAAGCAATATGGGCTATTTCGTGCCATATCATGCTCATTTAAGACTATGGTTTTAAATGACGCCCATAAAAAATTGCGGTATTGCAGTTTGGCGTGACTGTAATACATCTAATTATATTTTTTCATATGTTATTTCACATTTATTTACGTTAATATATAAGCGCTACCACTTAGCAGCATATTTTTATATATAAATAAGGTGGCAAATAAGCATGAACCGACGACCTAATAAAGGTGACGGGCGACCGACAGATGAGAGCTGCTTACGATGGGTCAAAGTAGCGAAAATTTTTGGATTTCTACGTACAGTTGGACGTATTTCGTACGATGATGACGATAAAATAAGCATCACATGATTGTAATTTAAGCAGTACAAGAAAAAGCGAGAAAAAGCAAGAATAGTATAGAAAACAAAAAATTTACATAATGGCTTTTGGAGTCAATCACTCCTGGATTCCACTGACTGTTTACATCGTAAGTAAGTAAGTTTGATAGGCTAATGTAAAAAGTTGTTATACCCGCTTTTGAATTTAGCTATAATACACTCTAAAAATTGCAGTAACACTGCTAAAGTACGTAGACATGTGTAAACAAGCAGAAGGTAATGGAAAGAGGCAAAAGAGCTGGCTTGGTCTTTACTATATTTATAAGATACACTAGCTTGCCGCGGCGCGGTTTCACCCACATCTGAAGTTACTGTTCTGCTCCCGTCTTCCTTCACCACATTCACCAGGAACTAGGCATCATACGCAAAAAGAGTTATTCAAATCCAGATATTAGCGCGTTCAAACAAACAAACTATTCTGCTTTATATAATAGTATAGATTGGTTATCTATAATTGGTTATTGATTGTCACTAATCCGATATTAAACCCAGAACCGTGTATCCGTGTCCTACATCATGGCGTTTCATAAACATAACCAAGAATAATAGCCCTGACATTTTGGTACCTTCTTGTTGGTTTATCTCATAACCAAGTCAGACTTCTTTGTTAAGCAAAATTAATTTAGCTTGATTAAAAAACTAAAACTTGAGTAAGGTAACTTTATATCCGTGCCTCCATCAATGCTTATCTAAGCATCTCTGTCGTCCATTGTTCGAACCTTTCCTCCTCAACTAAAGTTAGGAACAGCCACAAAAAGTGTTGTCGCGCAAAATTAAGTGGTTCTTTTCCACCGCATATTGATTAGAAAATTAAAAATATTCCAGAAGGTAGTGCAAACTCGTTATCCAAAGTAAGTAAATCGGCTGGGAGTTGGTGCGTCGTAGGCGGACGGCGATAACAAAGTTTTTCCGTTAAACCTTGCAATTTACAACTGCCGGGTACCTATTCTGTCTCGCTACCAACTTGTGGATATAAGGAGCAGCGATATATGAGTTCTAATAAGGTCTTATGCGTATAATATTATAATATATGTACTGCTTTAGGCACTGTATGCTGAAGAAATTTTACAGAGACCCTGAACTTTTTTATTAGTTTTAGGCAGTGGGTGTAGAAGGAATTAAGAACAGTTATTGTAAAAATATTGTAAAAATATAGCAATGCTTCAGAATTATGCCCGTAATATGACAATAGGCTTGGCCTTGTATTAAATAGTTAACGTGAAGTAACGTGAGTGTAACACACACTACAGTCTACACTTGTCTAGAAAGCTTTGTGTGTACATATTATTATATGATAGATATATGAGAAAAAGTTTAACCCCAAACGGAACTCGAACTCAGAGATAGTATCCCAAGAGGCTCTAGACACAAGACTCGCTTCAAGATGGAGTAAGTTAATGTAAATTTTAAAGATTTATTAAGTATTTTGAAGCTTTAGCACAAAATGTCTCAATAAAATTAAATGAACGTGTGTGATTAAAAAAGAGAGATATTTAAGTATTTTTTTTGTTAGCGTCAGTGACGCGGAGTGCCAACAGTCTACCTGATGGTAACTGGTAACTGTCACTCATGGACTACTGCAATGCCAGGTACTCTGCAAAGCCGCTGCCTACGTGAAGGGAGTGGGGTAGGTGAGGAAAAGGAAAGGGGAAAATTGGGTTTCCGTCACTCAATATAAGTATCCCTTTTTAATGACACTTAATAATACACAATAAGTTAATTCACAAAGAAAGACTTTCGTATTTCGCAGTGAACATGCTAACAAGTTTTTACTGCGAGTCGTAACTCATAAAATGTCATCTATCCGGCAATAGCTTTACGTTTGTGATTTACCGAGCAATCAAAACGTTGTACCCACTTCTGGTCTCATAAAACAGTATTGTACTTTTCAATACCGCAACCGTATTAAAATGCAATGAACTTGCCCGCAGACGTTCCAACTTTAATATATGTATGGTACTACTACTAGTCTACGAAATAAAACAAATGTTTCCACCGTTCAGTAGGAAGCATTCAAAGGGTTTGTTTGAGTCGATTTCTTTAAAGGAATTTCCCTATAAAGAGATGAATTAATCTATATGGTAGAAGTTGCAGAAAAACGACTTTAAAGAGCAGTGCTATAAAGATGTTTTTTCATGTCTCGTGTAGTTACGTATTTTTCCTTTAGTGAAACAGTATATATTATTAAAAGACAGTACTTTGTTTCTACAATATTTAACAATGCATTGCAATAAATTCAAAGTTCTAAACGCAATAAAAATCTATTTTTATCAAACAATTAAACTGTCAACGTGGTGATTCATAATAACTGCTGCTGATAGACATCAGAAGCGCCAAACTTAAACAAACCAAACTCATACATGACACTTTGGCACTAAGTTTTTTTATCTAGAATATGCAGCCATATCATGTCTTCCCATAAGTATCTTAAGAGGCACAAAGGGAATACCACTTAACAGGTAGGAATGTGTACCTGTATATTAAATTACGTATCACCTAACGATTACCAATCTGACTGCTAAACTAATAATTCTCATCGGGCGGTGTCTTGTACTACCGACGTTAAAATCTTCCAGATGATGATGAGTGTGATGAGAAAGTTTTAAACAACGAAAATATTTTTATGCACTTAATAATATTTTAAAATACATTCCTGCACATAACATCACGACGTTTCTCTCAAGAAGTAGGCAGTTCTGTTACATTTACGTTTCACCAGCTACTAAGTTATGTTATACTCTTGCCAGCCACATTTATGTATACATTTTGTGATATTATATTTACCAAAATAATTATACTTACTCGCCCTATACCCACATGCTGAAAGGGTTAGGACTACATTCTTGCTTAACCTCTACTAGGGCGGTGTCATCATATAATATGTTTATCTACTACTAACCTTTGAATTTAGGAGTATTAATTAAGAATGTGTTTTCATAAATTCTAGAATATTCCATTTACGATATTGTAAGAAACGCAGAAGGTCATGGAGAAAACGGAGTTTAGAAAGATTACACCTTATGACTGTTGAAAAGCCAAATTTAGAGGAAAAGGCTTATTCGTCAACTGACGCGTATGAATTTGGTGTATGCGCGCGTTCAATAGTGGGATAATGCAGGCTTTTATAGAATTTATTATATTTAATAAGTTACCACTTAATCTATAATTGTTATAAGGAATACTAAAGTAAAGACATTGGAACAAAGGTCCCGTTTGCTTGGCAGTTGGACAGTGTCTGCCTTACTAAGATAGAACGCCGCATACGCTTGAAGCAAGTCACAGCAAAAACATGATTTTAAAAGAGGTTCACTGCTGGCAATAGACCTCAAGTTTTCACCTGTAAGTTTGTAAGCTTATATTATACACATTCATTTGTTACAGTACAACTTAAAGTTATTTGAGCAATAAAACGTAATTTCCACTAAACTTACTATCGTGTATTCATGAAAGCCTCTCTTAAGTTAATGCCTCAATATGTGGGCTAGATTACGACTAAGTGATATTAATATGCCTTTTGTCCTTCTAATGTATGTTCTTACTCTATTTGTCTTGTTGTCTCCCTCTGAATGGATATAAAACGTCTCCTGTCTTAGAACTGTTTGTTTTTAGTTAAGATGTTTGGGGACTGGCTGGTTTGTGTTAGGAAAATGTTAGTTTAAATGTTGTGTATAAGTTGGTTTGTAATCACAAAAAAATATGCAAGAACTGCGAAAGATTGGAATCAAACGGAGGTTGGTTTAGTGTGGTCTTAAAGTCTCAGAAGAACTCAGGTGTTCTGTATAAAAAAATATAGTATGCGTAATTTTGTAATTTACAAAATTCATCAGCAACAAATAACATACTCGTAGTATATAACCAAACGTTCCATTTTATCATATCAACAAACATTTTCTACTTGATTTACTTTTCCCTAAACACCACATCTAACAAATGATACAATTTCTGTGCTAATCCATGAATGAAAAAGTAATATTGACTGCATCAGCTTATCGCGACCAGTGAACCGTTCAATCGAGTGAATGAACAAACTAAACAAATGAAAAACAAACTGGAAACAAACTACTCTAGCTCACTGGAACTCGAAATTTAACTCACTAGAGAGAGCAATGTTAGAAGGCGCGGTAAACCTAGATGGGTGCTGAGATGAACTAACTGTCTAAGTATTTCGTAGCGAAACCAAATAGTACTAAAATATAAGATGACAGGAAAGGCTTTTACTCTGCTTAATAACAGAAGTGGACAAGAAATAAATATGAAATAAAATAAAGAAATAATATGTCTTTTATTAAACAAAGACACCTGTCTTGCTATAATCGCTACGCTTAGCAGGCATATCAGCTGGGCGATTTGAGATCTTATCACAGGACGCTGCTATTTTGCGTAATGTTAAAAATTCCAAATTGATTGCGCTAATCAAGTTTACAATTCAGCGCTAGATTGTATACACTTTATAACGAGTAAAAGATTTAAAAAAAACAATGTCATAATTACTCTAACCGCTTTAGATCGTCATCCTAATTAAAAAACAAAAGTAAGAACAATGCATAATGCTAATAATTATCTTGGTTAAGTGCCAGAACGTGTCACCCCAACAATAGGTATTAATTATTGTTTGCGTGGATATTGACACTGTCATTATAAAGTGTAAACAGATTGTTTACTTCGATGTCGGATAGAATTCTGATTAGACAACAAACAATTGAATTAACAAAGTTGGTGTTAAATTTATATTTCAATGCAACAGTAAACAAGAACCGTGCTGTTGTTAAAGGAATTAGTTAGTACCGAAATTACTGCTTATACTTTAATTGTACTAGCCTAAGCCAGTAGAAGCCAGTGTGGTAGAATATTATTATTATTATAATATCTTACTACGAAATTACGTAAACAATTTTCGCTTTACTTTGCCAACTAACTTTTCTAAAATATTGTTTAAATAGGAACAATAAACTTTGAGATCAACGTTCTCGAAAATTTTGGTTACATCTCATAACCTTCGTGATGTTTGTATGTCTAGAAGTTACATGGGATTATAAAAGGATTTATAAAACAAAACAAAACATATTATGTAAACTAGTATTTATTTAAAATTGTGTTAATTGTTTAAAAACATTAGGTATATTCATCTTGCTATTGTTAATACGCCTTAAGCAAGCGTGGTAATCAACTCTCATGTCTTCTTTGTATGAGAACAGGTCATCGTCTTACAGTGCAGTAGGATAGTAACGTATTTACCTTATTATTATTTATGCGAAAGACGGAAAATCGAATGATATGTCGTAAATTGTGTAGATTCCATAATTTATTGAATAACATAACACGTCTTATTCGCTTTGTAAGAGCTAATAATTAATAGCTATCACGCAGTTTACACCTATCTCAAATTATTATTATCATCAACTAAAGCACTCTCGCCATTTGAACATTAAATAATTAAATAATGACTTGCTATTACCATACATAAGCGCTTATAACTATTGGCGTATACTTAGTAGTAGTTACTCTATATGTTAAGAAAGAAGAACGGAAATATTTGATAGAAGTAGCAGAAAATGAGCCTAAACTATAATTACCATAGAGGTGTTTTTCCTTGTCTCTTGTATTAAAGTTACGCCTTACTTCTTAAGTGCTTCTATAGTTGGTATACAGCGTCCGATTAACGTCTAAACATGTCGGGTTCACACTTGACGTGGGTATGACGGACTAAACCTTTCTGTCTGTTATCCGAAATTAATTAAGTACCTATTGATGTAAATAATCAAATAAATTTCGATCGCTAACTTATGGAGAACAGGAATGACTTTTGTATCGAGTTATACACGGATCAAAAAAAGATACTCTTAGAGCTGCTAGAGAGAATGCTGCGATAAATCGCGTAGGTTCGCAATTATATATAATATACCTATATCATATTAGTACTGCTTCTCTTGAGCGGTAAACGAGGCTCATTATGTGCGTAGTTTACCAAGTTACTACTTGTAAAGACATTATTAAATGAAATCTCAATGGAAAAGTTATTATGTTCAAATAATTTTCTTTCTTCTTTATATATTTTTAAAACATTCAAAGCTTACAATGGAAAAGAGGAGTAAGACGAAATATACCTCTACATAAATATCGGTGTTAAGTTATTTGTTATAAAGTTGAAAATAGCAAAATTGTGACTGAGAATATGATATCACGCGTTAATATTATTTAAGGTTAAAGAAATAACAGCGTAGAGAATCAACCGAGCTCGGAAAGTTTTAATATTGTGAATATGTTGAAGAAATATGTATTTTGTTTAGCCTCTAGCAGTTCATAATTTTATATAAATGTCGAGGCGACCTGTTCTTTGTACTTATTTAATTCTGGAGGATACTCAACAATACAATACGCCTACAAGACCAAGTTTAGTCTTTTACTTTCTCTTGTAAGGGGGTCTGTGTAAGACATTCTAAACAATGTTTTTTAATATAACTTCGGTGGCATCGCATATCCAACTGATGGTAAACGGTAACTGTAACCAACATGACAGTGTTTTATAAACATTGCTAAAAAAAACTACCAAGTTGTTGTAGACCATTTATGGAGAAGAAATGAAGAAGAAAAAGGTCTCAAGGAGTAATTGTACCGAGTGAAACGGAAGTATGGAAACTAATACCTACTCGTATGTATTTAATGTGGACATTCTATGTTGATCCAGCTTATTTATGCTGAAACTAGTAAGGATCTACTATAGCTTCGTTACTCTTACTGTCTGCGTCACACACACACTTCACACTTCGCATACTTTTTTATTAATCTGCCCTGAGGGCCTGAGGAACGACAAAGTTGGCGTTAGCTTATGTCAATCCCATAAATTATTTAATCTATTGTATTCTTTATTCAGCCCCTAAATACCAGCTCGACCCACAAAAAAAGTTCTATTAGCATTTATGCCATTGTCTAGTACCTCTGTTGTTCTAAACTAGACGAAGGCTAAGAAGAGACAGTTTTAGGATTTCGTTGGGGCTAAGTTGAAGTTTGATCGGTACAAAAACATTAATACCCAAATACTAACATACAAGGTATGTATTTACTTTAAAGGCTTTAAAATATTACGCTAAAATACATATAATCTTTTGGTATCAGAAATAGACGTCCACTGCAGAAAAGAATTATCATAGTTACCACGATTAGCATTGGATTTGATTGCTGTTAACAATTAGTTAAGATGATTCTTGGTACATAGCTAGTACCTGGTAGCTACCTAGTACCTATTACTTTAATAATTTGGGCTGGTCCCATATACTAGACTTTGACCACTCCGTATTTGGGTATAGGTGTTCTATGTATTGTCTCATTTTTACACATGTTCTAGTTAAACAGAGAGCGATTAAATAATATACTAGCTTTCCGCGGCGTGGTTTCGCCCGCGTGTTTGCTTACTGCTCTGCTCCTGTAGTAGCGTGATGTTACATAGCCTATCCTCGAGAACTGGGCTATCATAGGCAAAAATATTTTTCAAATCCGAATGGTAGTTTCAGAGATTAGCGCGTTCAAACAATCAAACAAACAAACTCTGCCACATTATATAATAGTAGGTATAGATAATATAATATAATATGAAATGAAATGAAATGAAATATATGTTTATTCATATAAGTTAATTAAATTAACACTTATGAACGTCAAAGTTTACAAAATGTCAGCAAATTAACCTACAGCCAGTTCGCTGACGAAGTAGAGCCATGAGAAGAACTGGCAAGAAACTCAGGCCACTCTTTTTAATCGCCAGGTTATTAAATTTTTTGTAAGTTACAGTTTCAAGTAGCATGCAAAGTGACGCAGGCAATACACTTAACTCTATAGATACTTAATTACTTACAGCTTTCTATGTTGTAAAGAAAATTAAAAAGTAAAATGTGTGCTTTACAGGCTGCCTCAATTTGCATATTGCTACAAAAGGTATAGGCAACATGTGAACTGTGATAAATGTTTCTATGTAGATATTATATAAACTGTTAATTTTTGGTATAAGTATAAAGTAAGATGAACTTAATTTACCACAGGAGTTCACAATGTACCTCTATTTCACAAATCACAATGTAAAAAAATTTAACAATACTAAGTATACAATTTTAACAAAACAATACAAAATGTGTACTTAACTGTTCAAATATGGCTATATTTAATATATATCTAATGCGCTATTTCACCGCGAAATAAATAATCTTCACACTTATTATTTATCCGTATAACATTGCCACAATTAAAGGTTTTGCTAGTGCAGCTGGTGACTAAAACTGCTTGGTAGAAAATTCAATTGTCCGTCATACTCGTATGCTTTACTAATATATTATATATATAGGAATTGAAAATACACTAGGCTTTAAAACGTTTATGTGTTTAAGTACTTTCTGAAACTCAAAACGATAAAAGTATGAAAAAATGCTCACAATGAACTTAAATTTTTTTTTTGGTAATGTTTAGAACTGAGAAAAGCATTTATCTCTCCTTGAGATAAGCTATGGTCATGCTGTTTAGCTATAGTAAATAATAAACTATATAAAAATGTTTACCGACCTAAATTGAGTTCACTGTTCACCTTTAGAAAACGTATTCATTTAAAAACACTGGTGGTACTAAAAATAAATCGTTTCAAAATACAAGGCAGTCAAGGTTCGTTATATCCAATAAACTTATAGACCGGAATGATGCTAATAGACTCGACTGCGACATGTTTTAAAATTCATAATTATTTGCGTGATAGGGCACTCCTGGATTCCACGTAATTCTTAAAGTTATACTATCAGACAGAGTCACTTTGGTAGACCAACATACTTATAAAATTAAAGAAAATATTTAAAAACAAATACATTATCATATTAATATTATAAATACGAATGTTTGTGTGTGTGTATGTATGTGTGTATGTTAGTTACCACTCAGCGATTTAACGGCTGAAACGATTTCGATGAAAGTTGGGTAGATAGATTCGATGCCGGAGACGAATAAAGGCTACTTTTTATCCGGTCTGGTTCCTAAGGGAGACAAAACACAGTTTAGGCGCGGGCGAAGCGGTGGCGCGCAGCTAGTATTGTAATAATTCTAATTAATAAAGATGAGTAAGACAATTTAATGTCACCCTTTTCACCAAAGAATGTATAAAAATATATATCAAGACGTTTCGAGACGTTCAAAATATTTAAAGTCTCAGTAGTTACTTCATCAAATGTGTTATTCAATTCATTTTATTCATATTTATTTACAGTTACTGGCAGACGAGTCTGTGGCTTCTATGAGGTCAAGGTTAATCTAAAGTCACTTGTGACAGTGACACTTAGAAATGTCAACTTAATCAGTGATGTCAGCCAATTATATTACAGTTCTTTTCATGGCACTGTACTCACACCACAAGCAAAGAAGACTACTTGTTATAGTTAAATTTTCGTTTCAGAATTGAGACGTCTTTTCAGGCTTTTAAATGTGGTAACTCTATTAACCAGATGTGCACTGGACATATTCGGTGGTTGCAGAAAAGTGATCTTTACTAATATTGTAACGAGAAAATGTTTGATTTGTTTGTTTGCAACGATTTAATTAAATATCTACGTTACCAATTTAAATAATTCTTTCACCTTTAGAAATCAATTAATTGAGCGGGAAAATAGGCTATATTTTATTAGTTCAACAATTTTTATCAGTTATTTTTAGAGTTTCAATATTTTAAGCGCCTTCGTAAATCTGAATGATGCAATATGAGTTATGAGTATATATATATGAGTTTGTTGTGATTTCTATACCTCGAATCTCTAGTATATGGTAATAAATATACATCTACCTCTTTAATTGTACGGTAGTAGATCCACGCTGGTTTCAGCATGAATGGGCTGGATCGAGCGAGGAAGTATTACCCTCTCATAGAAGATCGACTTAAAAGTAGTAGTATCCGTACTACTTCGTTTCGTTAGTTGAGTGAGAGCGCCGGAGGCCCAATTTACCCCTTTCCTTTTTCCTCACCGCCTACATTCCATTCCGTTACCCCATTCCCAGCCGCCATAGTGGAGGCCACCATACCAGCAGTTTAAGACGATGGTATTTGGAATGCTGGCCACCATTTCTGGATTCCATTAATTGCTTATCATCGAGCGGGGTGGAGTCACTTTGGTAGGTAATATAAGAAAAAAAAATCATGCCCGTTATAGTATATTTCCTTAGTCACCTCATCTGTTACATGGCATCTACAACAAGAGATAGGTAGTCATATTTTATTATCTGCTAATTAAGATTAGTCTACTACTAATTTGCAATAGGCGATTATGAGAGTTCTAAAATAAGCCAAATTCGGTCCAATAATCTTTCCTAAGCAGCAATATACCTAGGTATTACATAGCACAGAGCAATTAATTAAACACTGACTATCTAATAGGACTTAGGATAATTGGGTCTCTGGCTTTCGAGTTTGATTTACGTCTAATTAACTGTATTTAGGTGGCCATCCTCTAAAAGCCTAATGAACACGTTTATATAGCAATCTGTCACTAATAAGTGTTAAGTGAAATCTTAAGGCTAATTTACATTGATCCAGGTGCTGGCGCCAGCGTCACTAAATTGAAAACGTTTACAGTGATATAGTGCTGATCCAGCGGTGCTGGCACCAGTTGTATCAATGTAAACCAGCTTTTATTCAATTAAACGATGATATAATCTGTTAATTGAATTCAGTTCTAAAATATTTTCCAAAGAACTATTTAAAAGCGAAAGGTTTCATTTATTCACTAAACATCTCGAAAACTAGTTGACCTTTTGAAGGTGAAATTTGGAAGATAGGTAGTTTACTATAGAGATATCAACTTAGAACAGATTACGAAGATTTAAGAGGGCAGTTAAATGATTCAGATAAAATCTATGTAATAAATAAAAATGGCGAGAACTATTATTATTATATGTTTTTTTTATTCTATTTTTTTTTTCTTTTATAATGATGACATTTATCAATGGCGTTAGTCAGTATTAACTTGGAACAGGCTTTTTTACAAAGGACTGTGTAAATAATCCACTTCTACCTACCTCATCAGGAAAAAATCGTAATACTATATTCTATGAAAATACAATTCAAAGGTAAAATACATTCTGTTTTGTATGTAAATACCTACGATGTCTACTGATATTACTCATTTATTTAATCGTAGTCATTGAGTATTTAACGATGATTTAACGTCAACAAATATCAACAAAATGTTATTTTAATGTCAAACTAACTTGACGTGTCAGCGTATATTATTTTGTCAACGAACGAACATGTCAAATGGGGCGGTTAATATTCAAAATGATAGTTGAGTCAGCTTTTCAGATTGAAATGTGGCATAATATTGATGTTACCTTTGCCTTACTATAACAATAAAAAGGTTAAACGTCAGTATCGTAGTATGTTATTGAACTAGTGTGTATGGAAGTGTATGAGCTTATAAATGTAGGTTTTCATATTATTGTCGGTACTTATTTAATATAAATGAATTGATTGACAGTTGATTCTACGTACACGATTGTAAGAGTAACAAAATTGCATCTATTGAATTAAAGAAACTTTTTTTTACCGAATTGTGGTGTCAGGTACTCAGCCGAAGCACTACACTATATTACGCTGAAATCAAAACGCGAATGCTAAATATTATAAGTGTTGAATAGTAAGGGTGGCTCTATTTCCAATGACATAAAAATAAACATGTGTATTCGCTTCTCAAGTGAGGTAAAACTCAGAACGCAGGTGTTACGCAGTCTCCTGCTTATATGAATATATACGTAGGCTAAAAGTCCTATCTGTTTATATCCGCCTGATTGCATGAACCCTCTGAAAACACATGTAACCCTCTCTACCTCATTATAGCACATCAAGTCCTCCAGGACTACTGAAAACCGACCATAATGTTTGTCTCAGGATAACTACTTGTCCTATTTACCAACTATGCCATCCTTGCGTAATAAACGAGCTTGTACCAACCCAAGCAAAAGACTATTTAACTTTTATTACTGACCACGGAGTTTAAAAGTTGGAAGTTGGTAAAGAGTTTACGACGAAATTTTAAAATGAAACAAATTAATGATGGAGATTATACAATAAAACATTGTGAGTGAAAAGGTTCGTAATGGTGGGACAGCGAAAATTCTCTCTATTCAGAGGCGACCCCGCAAAATAAATTGTTACGATTTTTCTTTGACGCCTCTAGAATGTTTCTTTAAGCCGCGGGTTAAAAAGTAAGAGAGCGCGAACGAAAAAAACGCTTGTGAAATATTATTGTAATTTTCATCCTATTGTGTATTCAAATAAAAAATAGTAGTATGTACTCCAAAGGGTTGAGTTGTTGCACTGCACCAGTGAATAATTGATTAAACTAATGTATTTCTTACTCCGTGTCTTACTATAGACCTAATAGAAAAATAAAGAGTAATAAAATAAAGCGTATTACAATAAATATTAGCTTTTAAAAGTTAAAATAATAATTGTAGGTTTAAACCAGTCGGCTGATGAATAAGAATTAGTACTTTAGTAGTGCGTGTAATGCCTACCTATTTAAAAACATGCATAAGCATGCAAAGACCGAACGACATGCATAATATGTCTATGCATGGTTTTTCGTGGATGTTTTTATGTGTAATCTTACATGATTATTATTATTACCTAGCTTTCCGCGGCGCGGTTTCACCCGCGTCTTTGCTTACTGCTCTACTCCCGTCGCCAACAGCGTGATGTTACATAGCCTATAACCCTTCTCGAGAACTGGGCTATCATACGCAAAAAATATTTTTCAAAACCTACTGGGAGTTCTAGAGATTAGCGCGTCCAAACAAACAAACTGTTCCGCTTTATATACAGATATAGTTTCTCTATCGGCTAATGTATACAGTTTATATTTAATCTAACTATATGGTACATTTTGATAATTTTCCAGCACTTGATAGATATACGAACGTTGATAGGATATCATTTCCTTGCCCAAAGTGCCTAATAATCTTGATAACGTAATCGTGATTACATAACCGCGTTGGGTTGATGTATCGATATATGGAACTTTGGAGTCTAAGTAGTAATTTCGTGTTATTGACATAAACCTATACATAGTATGAAAGGAAGTTGCTAAAAAGCGTCTCTCTGTCTGTATAAATACGCTCATACGATTAATAGATTTGGATGCAGTTTTCGATGTTGTTGTATAAAACGATTTTTGAGAGATTTTGGTATATAAAGCATGAGCATAATACCTATAGGAGCTGAACAATGATAATTGTGAACCAAGTGAAGAAACCGCTTATAAGTATTAAAACTAAGTTGAGCGTAATAATTTCTTATGGAACAATACTTTTACTTGTTGAATATAATATTAAGTTCCACACATTTAACTGATTATGATTGATGGAGTACTTACTTTGACCTGGTGTTATATTTTCAAAGGCTTTTCGACATATTAAGTGCACTGAAAATTCTAGCAGAAAAGTTTAAGGGTGTCCATGCATAAAGATGTATGCTTAAAATACCAACATGCATAAAATATGAGCTTTAACTTGGTTCGCATTAAAAGAAATGATTGTTGCTTTCAGCATGAACGGGCTCGATTGACTAAAAAAGTAGGTACCTAGTCTCAAGATAATCGACTTCAATTATTGTATACAGTCTCGTTCACTGTGCAAAACGACAAACTATTTCAATTTGAATAAGACTATCGGAAGCTCGACTGCCTTCTCGGTCCTTTTATTTTTCTTCTTTTATTCTCTTCTCCACGAGAAGCCTTTGTATTTTTTTAATTTACAGTGATTAGAAAGCACAACAGTGTCGATAAGTCATGACCATCATTACAGCCTACCATTGATGGACCGTATACTTATTTGCCACCTTATTCGTAAAAAGAGGATAACTGTTTCCCTGGTGTTTTCCAAGCCCATAACTGATGGTGATCACTATCAGATAAACCGATAGTTTGTTTACCGCCATAGTCAATAAAAAACGTGTGATACATTTCTGTTGCGGTTGCCTTTGGGAAAAACTCTTCGTAGGTTCACATGCTCAGAATAAGTAAGTGAACGTGAAACTCTATATCCTATGGGATCGCTTCTCCCTCACACCATCCAGTTAGATTTATTTTCTTTGCTAGTTTTTGCTTGCGTCTTTACTCGCTCAGAATGTTAAGAGAAGCAATTTTGACCTTGCGATACAGCGGTACGAGTAAGCAAACCTTTATTCTAAATAAATGGAATGCAAACTGGCTGTCGATATATTCATTGCGCATAAAATAAAAAAGTATATTTTTCTTTTACTTAAACAGTATTGGAGGTTGTGAACGGTTTTTATCGGTTTGTATATTGTTTGATTTCTCACACGGGCAGAACTGATGCGTAGCAATTTTGTTAATATCACACCCAGTTATTTTGTGCCTGTTTTAAATTTCGTCAGACTAAAGCTATATTTTATTTTAAAATGCTTGCGTATTTAAAGAGTGTTGATTTATTATAACCTAAAAAGCTTACTTTTATTTTCGTTCTTATTTCTACTAGCTATGTTATTTAAATATGGTTTATTTTGGTAGAAATAGGGTATGAGAGTTAGTTTGGGTCTTTATAGAATACCCATAAACCAGCAATCAGACAATAGCCTATTATCTACAGCGGTAACTGCTAATGATTTCTAGTCCATATCACAATAAAATTATGCAAAGTCCAAAGCTAATTTGTAATTAGCGGCATCGTAGTATTACTCCTTACAGGATCAAATAAGTGTTTGAGTCAAATAAAACAGTCTGATTCATAGCCCTTTGAAAGACTTAGTAAAAACAACAGTAAATTGGGGACATTACGTGACGTCATGGAAACTTATTGTAAAATACATAACAAAACTGAAACAAAACTGCATACAACAAGGGAACGAACTAAGACACATTATACTGCAGTCTAAAGCATGCCTATGTCTCGTTAGCTAAAAACGAAGGCGTACAAAGCATTGGCATTACATTCCTTTATCCAACGCAAAGAGATTATTGTGAGAATTAATTTCTTTTTCTGATAATCTGTTGGAGCGTTGTCCGGTAAACAAAAACTAAGACCCTAAGCGGATTAGCTTAACGAAGAGCTCTTTCGTTATACTTTCGGCTTTGTATGTCTCTTAACAAATCTAAGGGACCATTTAGACGACAAATATTTTGGGATGAGAAATGAATGTAAATACCAAAGTTATATATATTTAGGTGCTATGTTTTTATCCAGTTATGATTTTTTTTGTTTTACAAATTTCATTGTTGCTTTCAATTTATTGTCTTTGTAAGTGGTAATCGTAACTTATATGTAGATAAAGCTGTGTTGTCTAAGCATTGCGGTAACAATGCTAAGAAAACTCTATCGTGGCGTTCAGGTAGCGAGTAGGGGACAAGGTACGAAAAAGTAAGATTTCTGAGAGCTACCGAAAGAAATGCATTTTTATAAAAAGTAATACTTTACGCAGATATTTTTTGAGGGGCTAGTACTTTTCATTTTTACGTGTAATAGTAGCTAATCTAAATTTTTCTACAATATTTAAAAACTTTTAAAAAGTAGCACTGGTTTCAGTTTGTTTACGGATTTAAAATACGAATCGAATTATCGCCAGCTGTCAGTTTGCTACGTCACTGACAACGGCTTTGACGTAATCACATTCTCGAAACAGAGCTAGCTTCGAGAATGTGATTACGTGGCCGTGTAAATAAGCCTTTATTTTATGCTGTTTAATTAATAGCTAGGGTTTAATTATATTTGTTTAGGTGAATAGGACTTGCGTCTGGAGACAAATGTCTGTGTATCTTAGCTATAAATAGTTTGCTCTTAGTATTTTGCAAACAGATATATTTATTTGCGAACGCATGAAGAATCTTCACATTTTTTTTTGCATAATTGAATCCGTCTACATGTACGGGCACACGTTGGTTAAATCTTCTTCTTCTTAACCATCAGTTGCTCGCTTTGTTTATTTGGTCATTTATCTACTTAGTAAGGAATCTGCTTAGACTACTCCTTTCAGTTCGTAGTCGCCACCCCAAAGTAACATAATGCATAGTCGACCACATATTTGCTTAAACACATTTAACAAAAATTTCTGTACAAATTAAAATTCAATAGGACCGATTATGACAGTGACATCTGTCACTGTACTGTGGTGACTTGCAAGGAAAAATAGACGTTATTATTTTTTGATATGCAAACGACATTTATTCTAAGAGTAGCCTAAAGCAGTTTTATGGTCGACTATACCACGGTAATACTATCTATACAGTAATCCATCTTCATACAAACGGACGAAGTACAAACAAACAAACCTACGCGCCTCAAACTCGGCATGCGCTCGGCTTGCAGACAGTCGCAACTGTGCCGCAGTGAGGATTGGACGGTGTGTTGTTTTTTTAACAATAAGCGCGCGATTTTTTACTAAAAATAAGTTCAAGTACATATTTAATATGAAGAGTAGGATATATTGTGCTGTTTTTGTTTGCATGAATTCGTTAATAACGCATCCAGAGATAACTTTTTTCAGATTACCTGGAAACTCTGAAAGATTAGACTATAAAATAATTTTACTTACTAGTAGGTAAGTACGTAATGTGTGTCTTTTTAATGGATAAGTATTTCTTTTTATTTCCAGAAAAAAAAAGAAGTCTGGATTAATAAATAAAGTGAATAGAGTAAAGGAAAGTGATTGACACGAGTGAAATAGGTAGTTATAGGCGGTTCATGAATCATAATACGGTAGGTAGGTACGCTTGTGTTAAAACCTCGGGGCATGTGTGTTTTTTTTTTGTTAGTTTGTATAATTCAAAGTAAAGACGTGGTATTTTATTATTAATAAAAGTTGTTTATTGTACTGTGTATGAATAATACTAGAAAAAATAAATTTCCAATCTAAAAACAACACGCATTTTTATTGAACACTTCCTATTCAATTCACAAAGTATTTTATTTGTTTATATAAAAAAGTATATTTACAATCACAAAACTAAATGGAAACACAAAGTAGGCAAATGTAATTAAGTGCTGGAGGCGGACAGCCTACCGTACCGCGCGGCTGTAGACATTTATTTAAAAAATACGGCCGAGTCACAATACTGTATAGATAGTATTACCGTGACTATACACTTCTATTCAATACTTAAGCGATCACTTTGATAATGTTTGATAGCAACATCAATCAAAATGTACGAATCAAACTGGATTGAAAACTATTCAAATATTAACACATAAGCTTCTATATAAGCAGTTCTTCAATCAGGAGGCGAAACGCCTTTGGAGGTGACATGCTAATCAATGTTAACAATTAATTAGACGTATTGCTTATTGAACTGATTCGATAAACGCTTGCTTATGTACACGAAGCAGAATGAGATAATAATCATATTAATATGAGCCTATTCTATAATTTCAATGTAAATGTAGTTTCTTATATAAGTTAACTAGCTTTCCGCAAAGCGGTTTTACCCGCGTCTTTGCTTACTGCTCTGCTCCCGTCGCTAGTAGCGTGATATTACTATCTTACGCAAAAATAATTATTTAAATCTGACTTGTAGTTCGAGAGATTAGAGCGTTCAAACAAATAAACACACAATAGTTTAGATATAGATGCGGTAAAATAAAGGATGTTATACAAAGAGACGTGAAAAATAATAAGAAATACTCATAAATAAAGGAAGAGTAACTGTAGATTATTTTTCTTTAATTTTATCTTTATAGTGTTCTCTTTCTCTCTTTCTTTGATATCCACTGTTAGATGAATGCCTACCTTAAACCTTTTTTACTTAAGAGTTTTGCTTGTTCTATGTTAGAATAATTTATCATAGCGTTATATTTTTGTGGTAGTAAATCCTTGGTGATTTAAGTATACATAAGCCAGATCGACCGGAGAATACTAGGTGACATATTTTTTATCCACAGAACTACCAAGTACTTTAACGTTAACGTTGGCAAAAATGCAACACATTCATATTTGAAAACGCACAACTATCTGATTTATAACTAACATTCTAAGAAATATATTATTCTATACATATAATGTCAGGAACTCGCTCTAAGTTAGAATAAATCGGATCGATATATCTGGTAGATTAAGCTATGGTTCCCGCAGTTGAAGACAGTTAATCTCTTACTAACATTTTTATAGTAGGTTCTGTCGTCGATCAGGGAAGTATCATCCCCTCATAGAATATTGACGTAAAATACCTAATAGTACATTTTGTTTTAGTGTTCTAAAACAAAATGTAGTGTTTTGTTCTGTGAGGTAGAGCGCTGTTTCTTTTTGGTCCGAAAAAGGCTAGCGCAGCCGCATACTACGCCCGCAGCGAGCCGCATTGCAAAATAAAGTCAAAGCACTTAGTAGTCGTAGTGTAGCAGTGCGTTGCGATGCGGCCTCCTTGTATCGCCTGTATACTTGCTTACCTGTATACGTGTGCTATATACTTCATATAAATTACTAAATTGTAGGCGGATTCTGTTATGCTATGCGATGCAGTGCCGAAATTTGCGCTAGCCTTTACCCTTCAGTTCCTTCATTCTTCTTGTTCTTTTTTAGTCTCTACTATATTTACAAAGGCGTGATAGTGTCTTCTTGTCAATCTTAAAAAAGATTCTTAGCTACTAACAAATTAGGGTAACCGAGCATAAAGTTCTAAAAACGATTTGATTGATTGATGATTATCAATAATTTACTGCCATCTTGTTAACATCGAATATATTTCTTCGACTTTCGACATCGTTAAAGGAAATCCGAATGACGTTCGTAATGTCGAAAGTCAACCTTGTCAACTGTGTATACCTTCATCACAAATATATACGCCCGGGTATTATCTCAAATATAATGTTTACAATAACAAATTTTATAACATTTGTTACTCTATCCTATATTATTATTATTTTATGTATATTTTTGAACAAATTTGGTTGAACTTTCATATAGGTACATGAATTGAAGACTCGGAAGTAAATAAATGAAAATAGTTCTATTTGAATGTTAACAATATTGAAGTTTAAACCTTTTTAATAACTCTAGCGTTTAACTTTTTCTAAATACTATATTAATGCTTTTAAGCATTGTGTTCAAATCATAATGGTCTTATGAACCAGCACCAGCTACCTAACCATGAACCATGAGGGGTTCTCCAAACCGAGAACAAATATGTAATTTTCAAAGTTACTTTGGACATTATTGACGTACAATGTAAGAAAATGTTGAGTCTATAATGACGCATTTACATCGGTCGTTTACACAGTCGTTACCCCTATGCGGGCGATCAATGAAATTTATCGGTCGGTAACTCAGTCGGTATCAAGCATGCAGAACTGTGGACGTCTGCTTATGTTATTCTCTCAAAGCTAACTGCCAATAAAATTGGACGAACGGCCTGCAAGCGCTAACGACCTGCTGGCGCTAACTACCTGCTGGCGCTAACGACCAATGTAAAACGTTTCCCTTCATGCGGGTCCTATGGCATGTGTTACAGGATTCTCTCGCACCTCGCATGCGGGCGCTAACAATCTGTGCCGATCAATGTTTATGCCTTCTCCATATGAGAAAATCTTTTTGTCCCTTAGAAAATAATGAAAGAAATAAATATATTTTGTTTGCAAATGTAGTGACTTACAATTTTTTACTCTTCTAAAATAATATCTTTCAATGTGCTGGTAATTTAATGCTTGCTCAAATTTAATATCAAATAATCAGACTTAAACGTCACCTAACTTTTACAAACGCAATATTTAAACAAAGCGGATAACATGAAACCCAAAGAATAAAGGATATGAAATATGTTCAAAGGCTACCTAAACAATGGTATACATAAGCCTAGCTTTCCTACCCTTATCTCTAGATCGACAGTCTACATAGTTAGGCACTGTTACTAACACATATTAATTAAACTAGGCAAGACGCGGTTACGTTAACGCAAATTAAGGTTCGCACTGTTTTTGTTAAAACATGTTAGAAGTTCTTAAGTCTGTATGCGACGTGAAAATATAAACGTACGTAACATTGTATTACAATGTAAATGTCTTTGAAAAATCAAGAATGTCAGTGATTACATTCTATGTAAGCTAAAATTAATATGATTTGTCAAATTTTTAATATATTTTAATTTTTGCATAAACATTTTTTATATAATTTAATGATGAAACAAATATTTTGAGTGCAGATTTATCAACTATGTTTAAATCTTAAGCTTAGGTGTCATTATCTCATACACGAATAACTTGTTCTGAATACCTAAGCATGCATCTACATTATTTATTTTATACATACTAATTATTACGAAGCAGTTACTAATAAATAGGTATAATAGCACGCGAACTTAGATATTTAAGAGTACTAGACATTTTGTGTTTCCCTTTCTACCCGCATGAAAGAGAGCTCGTACGTAACATTGAAATAACCTCATTGAGGCAGTAATTGCAAATTTTTGTATTACAATATATTACATAAGCATCTCGTTCTTGAATTTTGAATTGAATGAATATTATGTAAAATACAAATATAATTATGTTTGTATACACTGTTTATTTAGTTACTTAGCTATTTAGTGATTATTTAAAACAAAAAATGTATTGTTTTATTAGGGTTCACGCACGCATTATCTTTACGAAGGTTAATAAGACTTTTAAATGGCGGAGAAAGAAATTTACTTACAAAATAGATAAAGGCACAATTTTTCTTTACATTTTTTCTCATTATTTACATTTTTATTTTTTAACTTTTTATAAGTAAGCCCTATTAATCTATTAAGTTTATTCGAAATTAGATTTATTTTACTTGTACGTGTTCTCCATTATTAAATTTAGTTAATTTTGTTTTAAATTCAAAACTATGTAATGACCTAGATAGTAAAACTCGCTTTATTGCTATTTACTTAAGAACAAAATGCATTTACAGCAACAAAAGTTAAATTAACATGAGTAGCTTCGAACGTAACATAAATTGTATTTACTTTAACCCAGATTATAATACTAATGTGTAGGTTATTCTGATGACGCTATTGCTTCCGTAACTTACGTAAATAGTTAATTGAGTAAATGACTTTAATTTTTTGTAACTTTTTGTTAAGATTATTTGGAAAATTATTTAGCATTTGATAATTTTTGTACAAATAGACATATTAATAGGACTAGATAAAAGTTGTATTGACCATTGATATTTAAATTATAATATATACCTATGTATTTAAATTAGACTAATTAAGTTTACTTCTTAGATTTTTCATTTCATTGTAATATCTAATTGACCACGTATAATTATGTTTTATCTAAATCTTATTTAGTATTTATTTGTTTAGTTCATTATAAAATATGTATGTCTCTTTAGGATATGTAAGTATATTAGAGAATTGTAATCCCGATGGTGCCCAAGATACAAGCATTAGCTTAGTTTGGGACCAAACGGAAAGTATCTGTATTGTATGTAATTTATATTTATTAAAATTGTAATCCCGATGGTGCCCAAGATACAAGCACTAGCTTAGTTTGGGACCAAAGGGAAACTACCTATATTGTATATTGTATGTAATTTACATTTATTAATAAATTGATTGAAAATAGATTGAAATAGAAAGTACCTACTTCTTTTATAAACACAAGAATGGTCTTTAATACCACATTTTTGTATATTAAATGTTGAATCAAAATTCGTTCTGAAGCTTATTCTAAAAAAAATTGCACACAAATGGGTCTTGGACAAAATAAAATATGCATATTTTTTTAAAAGATTTGACGACTCTTTTTGACGAGTCGTTCCTTTTCAGGTCGATAGAGAATTTGGGTGTATAAAAATATTGAAAAATTTTTAAAATGTAGCTCTACTTTGTAGTTAAACGTTCTTTTGTATGCCCGAGATACCATAGTATATTTTGTGAGGTTATTTACCAGGGGCGTTGTCAATTTCCTGACGAATATGTTACAGTGCCATCGTTTAGACAATGGCACGTTAGTTCATGTTGCATTGTTAGTAAACCAAAGTAAGAAATCAGTCAAAAATTTGCATGCCTTTTCACAAAACTTTAAACAAACACTTTTAAATTTTATTATGGTTTCATTTAGGTTGTCTCACTATTTTTCTTTTCCATATGTAACCAAAACTTACTTGAAAAGTATTTAAGACTGAAGAAGTCAAACAACCAGTTTCGAACCTTCAATCGTAACCATTTAACCATCATGACTTTGATTTTTCCGAATAAAATAGCTTTCAAACAAAGTTTTGTGAAAGCCCTAAATAAAACCAAATGTCATGTGTCACATACTTTACACGTTAATTACTGCGACCTAAAAACACAACCCTATCAGATGACCTATTCCAAAAAATTCCTCCGGCCCCACTCAGCTATAACCTTAAAATTACCCACATGTATGGAAAAAAGTAACATTTTGCAACTCATTTCCGTTTTGATTTAATAAGTTCGCGTTGACAAAACGCTTTGTTGCCACCCCTTGCTATTTTCTTGCAAATTCTTCCGGAGTTTGAGGAATTTGCATATAACTTAATAAAAAGTTTCGCTGACAATTTTCGTGTGTTGTGTATGTTTGGATAAAATTGCGTTGCGAAATAAATGCGTTGTCGCCTGATTTAAGGAAACGAAAACGTGCTACTTTTGGCTTTTTGTTTAAGCGTGTATTGCAATCAAGAGAACGAACATATTTTTGGGAACCTATTTTTGAAACTGTTTGTGGCGAAAATGATGTACGTTAGGACGAACCTCGTTACATGCACCTAGTATTTATTATCTTAAGCTTTGCGCTATGATTTCTCGTTTAGCCACTTATTTGTGTGAATCGTCAAGTTATTTTTTTTCTTAACAATGAACTTAATGAAGGGGAAGGCAATAAAAGAGGACCGAGATCTTCGGTGCTCTCACTCACTTAAAGAAAAGCGAATTATATGAGAGTTTGGGTTCTATGAGATGCTTACACGGTCGATCCAGTTTATTCATGTTGAAATCAGCAAGGAATTCCTACAACGTTCATTTGAATTATAGACTTATTTTTTAAGTTCGCAGTAGCTATCGAAAGTCAAAATCTTTCGGCATATTAAAAGATGAATAGTTTACCTGTGCACGTGATAAAATTTTCTTCTGTTTGTGTTAAATTTACTGAAATGGAAGAGAAAAGTCGTTCTCGCATCTGTATAGTCAACAGTTGCAGGTGTGTCGAAGCCAGCCGCGATTTGTCAAAGCTTTCGCCGCCATATAGCAGTAAGACGTATGTTCCAGTAATATTTCTGACTGCGTTAATTAAATGTGAGTAATAAGTGTATTCTAATAAGGTTCAAAATTGTTTATGCTTACATGAAACATTTGCAGTTAAAGAGCTATTGTTGCTATTCAATCTTCACAAGACAAACTCATGAAATTTCTTTATAGGCTAGTTTAGCAAATACACCGTGAGTATTCTATAATTTACGCTTTGGATAATATTGTCTTTCTAGAATATAATTATTAATATCGATATTAATTTCAGATGGCTTTACCTTGGAGGTCAAAAAACCAAATTTTAAAGGGTTTCCTTACACTTTTATTTCAATTTAGGCGATAGAAATATGTTACTATGACAATTATGATGAAAATAAAACATCTATTGTGTCTACAGTAGTGTCCATGAAAGGGTTAAGTTCAATTTAACTTTTAACTTTTCGGTAAAATTAATTTGAATTAATTTAATTTCAAAACAGTACACAATAGGTGTCTAATGTATCCTCCTTTCATTTTATATGTAGATCAAAGAAATACATTTTGTATGAAATAAAATGATTTGGATGCATATTTCAATTTATCGCTAATAATTGCAAAACTTGAACTTGAAATATCTTAGAAAAATATATGAATATTCTTCATCCAGTGTAACGTTCAAGAATCTATATTTATCTCTTGTATCCAATCACTCAGAACATTTTCCATTATTCAGAGGTTTCAATATCATCCGCAATACTTGTATTCAATTTACTGAAGCTACAACTTCTGCTTCCTTCGCTGAGTAGATCAGAAAGTTTGAACATCAAACCAAGTTTCATCGTTCTTTGTTTTGTATATTTGTTTGATATTATCGGGGATTCTTATTTATTTGTTTGTTGGGGTTTGTTTACTATTACATAGAAAAGAGATATAATATGCAAATATTAAAACTGGCCCCTCACCGCGGCACCGCGAAAACTTTTCAGATCACGATTTCGATTTTGGAAAACACCCTGATTTGGGGTACCTAGACCTTTACGCCATTGCCTATATAAATGACTTTTCGGGTGAGGTGATTAATTTATACTTGACGATTGGTAAAATAATAGACACATTTATGTATTCAGTTGCCACAATAAAAAGAGAAGAAAATGATGATGATTACTTGCCAGATACAAAAATTACATGTTACCAAATTAAAATATTGTGTCTCGTGCACCCCTATATAATTGATGACAAAACAGCCCCTTCCGTAAGCCATTGTTGTAAAATGCTCCCTAGTCCGGAAACATTACGCACACAAACTTTTCATATGTAAAACAAAGGAGTATACTATCACGAGTAAGTTTGACCCAAAGGAAACGAATGCCGAGTTGGTACAATAGTGTGAAACTAATTCAGACCGCGGGCGGTGGGGGCAGCCGCAAGCGCTGTCACCGTTGAAAAGGGAAAATGAATTAAATAATGTGTGACGTATACACATATTTGAATTTATCGTGTTTGTTTTGGGAAAAACTATGAGATTATTAGATTATCTACTTGAAGATATTTAGTATGAGTATTTTGAAACTTCTTGTATTAAACAAAGGTTGATAGAGAGACTGATACTCTTTATTTAACGTTTATTAAACCCATTTATAGGTTTGCAATTAATGTTTGTAATTTCAGCCAATGCCAAGGATGACCTTGGCTGAAATAGCAAAGATTGACTGATCTATTACATCACGCGATAAGTTGTTCACTGACGAAGGACTTAGACCAGTAAACGTTGTGAGTGAGCAGACGTAGTCGCTAACTAAAGATCTTCATGAAAGGGTCATAGTCAGTCAAAAGGGTCAAAGTCAACTCAAAATCTACATGAATGTGTAGATTTTAACACTTTGACAATTGTCTATGTTATATACCCCTATTAAGATCAGCGTTCAAATTTCTTGACGTCTTAACCAGTCTTATTAACTAAGTCCAATGTCAAGAAAGAGGTCCCTAGTCAAATACAAGTCGGTTGGGTATTAAATAATGTGGTTTAATTATTTATTGTAAGCACTCCGGTTATTATACAACTTTGTTAATATTAAATGATACTGTACAATGCCAAGAGCAAAACTAGTTTGAATTATAGTTCCAACATTAACAGTTCCAGTTTCACAAAAGTTCTAAATTTAAGCTCTACGCACTTAAATACTAAGAATAGACTACGGACTTCATCTTTTGTGCTGAATTCTGTAATTGTCCATATTTGGCTATACACACAATTGCTTTAGACAATTTCATTGTTCGCTCTTTCATTCGCGATTAGGATTGTCGTAATAGAATTTGCAGCGGGCATACTTATGTTAAGATATATACATATTTAAATTACCAATAGCTTCTATAGCGTGCAATTGCTTTAGGGTCAAATACAAAAGAAAATTTAAACAGTGTTAAAAATATTGAGTTGATTCATTTTTATCTGACTCTTTTACACAACGGAGATGACAAACAAGCGGAGTTCCTGATGTTATATAGAACCGGCGAAAATTTTCAGGTCGCTCATAGAGGCATCCGACTTCATCTAACGATTGTTATCAACTTGGTAACAACCGGAACCAACTTTCGAAGCACGGCGAAAGTTAGATCGAATACCACTATGCGGTCACCCATCTATTGGCCAGCCGCACTCTATGGTGCTCCACCCGCTAATTGTGAGCACAACGAGCTATGAGTGCCTACGAATGGTAACTGTAAGCTAGGGACATGCTTTTGTTTTCTAAGTGACAGAAACGATGCTGAGAATACTCAACTAAGTCGTTGCCGACCGTGTAGGCCTCTCAGGCTAATAATTTCTACACTATAATAAGCTAGAAACGAGTCTACACCTTAGTAATTTGAATATTATAGTATTACAGTTAAACATTTTAATCAAGTGCAATAATAATAATTTGACAATAACTACACACAATGCCATCTAGACCTAAAGTAAGCATAATTTATTATAGTTTGTGTTATGGGTTCTAGAATGCGGATATACATACCTAAATACGTTTTTTTGTAAATACATACATATTATACATAGAAAATATGGTAATTTACTTATTTTGATATATTATGGTATTAAGATACTATACCCTATATCGCTCTAACTGAAAGGCTGGTCAACGAAAAATTAACTAATCACCTGTTACATCTCATGTGAAGTACCAATTGGGTTGTTAAAAGCATGAATAATTAGTTTATTTTGATTATTTAACTTGTTTTAGTAAAATATCTGAAGCTATAAGTAATGATTTCTTTTTGATAAGATTTATTTTAATGTTCTTTTAGGATTCTTTTTTCGAAATGTACATCAGTTAAACCATTAACAATATTTATGAGCAACAAGAATTGCTGAAATCAAATGTAATTCTACTTTACGATCGGTGAGTTTCTTGAAATATCCATTTTGACGGCGGGTTGAAAAGAGCAAGCTTTTCTAAGTAATGTGCCGTATAGGATTTACGTAAAATATAATATATTTAACAGTACATATTTTTGCTTCTATAATTTGTAAAGTTTTACAGTAAATTGTGTTATATTCTTTTAGGGTGGCAGATAGCCGATGGATAAAAGCGGCCCACGATCGGTTAAGGTACACCTAACACCTAAAAAATGGGGACACCTAAGAAAGGGGACACGTTAAAAAAGGAACACGTATATTCAGCAGTGGACGTCTTTTGGCTGAAATGATGATGATGATGACGATATTTGTTTATTTACAATTTACACTTTTCATGATATAAAACCTATTATTTTTGTTTCAATAGTTCTCAACTCAATTTTCAGTACATAAATGGATCCAGCTTGAAAGTTATGTAACATTTCTAATTACACTATACTATTTACAGTTAAGCCTTGGAAGTGGCATAGACTACTCCTTATATAAAAGTGCCCACGTGAAAGTGATTTAACCCACGGAAGCAAAGTGTGATATGGCAACGGTTAAGTGGGTTTCCCTTACATAAGATTTTTTTAGTAATACATTTGCCATGTACTAAAATATTTAGTGATACAAACTTAAAGATAGGTAAGTATTTATCTTTGACCACGCAAAGCGGGTAACACCACACCGCTTTACCTAAATTCGCGCAACGTACATATTTAAAAAAAACGTCGACACATTGTTTTCCTTTTCTGTTACATATATATTCAAGTTAGCATCCTAATAGTAGTATTTTTATTTTCATTTCAACAGATTTCTTCCGAGATTTGTAAGTAGGAAAGTAAAGTAAAGTAGACTGTGAATAATACATTTTACTATCAACGCGGCAAGTGACATTAGGTAGTCGAAAAATGGGTGGCGGTGGATAAGCATGTCTAATGTGATATAAGGGCTTTAAGTACATTATAGGCCTTATATCACATATATAGTAGAGTTAGTTTACAAAGTGTATACTTGTTATTAGAAAGTCTATAATATGTAGTATTATAGACTTTCTATGATGTTTAGGCTTCAAATCACGTAATACCTATGCATACAATTATATTACGACAAAGTACACCCAAACTCTTAATAGTAGATTAGTAGCCAAGGGCTGTAAGGCATCAATTGCAGCCCGAGATATTTAGGCGCCCTCGCTGCGCTCGTGCGCCTATAGTTCGAGGGTGCAATTGATGCTTACACCCGAGCTAACTACTCTGCTTTACATCTCGATTGTGAGGTAAGTAGAAAAAAACCGGCATTACAAGAATAAAAGTTTTCTAATCCCGCCTTTTTTCATCTTTTCTTTCTAATTTTTTTTTAAGAACGTAATTTAGCTTCGCCGTTCGATATTTAAAATTGATGACTATTATACTCATACGAAGACAAGGCTGAATAGCGAAGCAACCTCTTTTGTCATTGGGCTGAATGCATGATGTCTATTGCCAGTATGATGGTTAGATGTACGCGAACTTTTTAAAAGAGTGAAGTGTTTTTTTTTAATTACTTACCGCCCTAGGGCTTTTCTAGCTATACTATCACCCTAGAGCGCTAATTGGCCACCTACAAGCACTATTTGGGGGTAATAAGGACCTACTTACCGAATATGAGAGATGTAAAATACTTGTGAATCATGCTTTAGTAAGACTGTCATCGTTGCGATAAGCAGGCGTGGTGATTATAGTAGATGTTTTCGTATTAGGGGAGATCTATGTATGGGTAGGTTAGTTAACATCTTGGGGTTGAGATAATAACGCAAACATTTGACGAAATGGACATCGTATTCATGAAAGTAGACCAAAGCGGTGAGATTACTTTTTGCTATACATACAACTTTGTTAAGATAAGGTATAAAGTAATTTATGTAGGCCAAACCAGTAGTCACCCTAACAACCACTGCATCAACGTAGCAGTTTAACTTACTTATCCAATTTACATAAAAGCGGTGTATAGCTTCATTTGCAAACATCAGTCTTATTTCCTTTACGGTGTGCGGCCCTAAAGATAAATCTCAGCCGCGACCCAAACATCCCTTGCTACTTAATCTTATTCCTTTCGCCTCACGTTTGCGCTCTTAGCACTCGATTCATTGTATTGCATCTCATTATAAAGGAAATCAGAGTGAATCTTATGAAATCTAAATGTGAAATATTAAAATTGAAACTCTACATTTTGTGTTGAAATATTCAAATTTAGATGAAAAATATATTTTGGTACATAATTTATATGGTTACAGTTAAAGGCTCATTTATAGTGCATTTCTACTTATTAAATCATACTATTAACTACGTAATAATTATTTACAATATCGAGAAAAGGTAGATAAATCCAGTCCAGTGACGAACGACATGACCAATGACGTCATACTTTGTTTGAATGTCTTGCCCATAATTTAAACTTTTTATATCATATTTTTTGGGTTTAAATAATAACTAAATAAAGAAAACCCTTTTAAGAATAGTGCAAAGACAATAAAGAATATAGAAAAAATATTTGAGACTAATTTAAATTCTATGCATATTCTCTATTGATATTGATAATGATGTGTAAAGTATTGTCAATGCAACGTCACAGCTCTTGTTTTACGAATTTAAATTCTAGAATATGTTTGCCTGAAACGTGAGAAAGAAAACACTAATTACACGGTAGGCAGGCATTGGCTTTGTTCAGAAATGTAGAATTTCATATACGAGTACCAGTACCACTATTGGTCATCGTATAGTCTATCATTGCAGACAAAGTATATTAGATGATGAGTTTATACAATTTTTCATCTTACGCTAGTACGAGTATCTAGCTTACCATGGGAAATATTACAGTATCTTATTGTTAATTACTTCAAACATTGTTATTCATATACAATTGGTAATAGATTTTCAATAAAAATATATTCCAAATTGTTGACGTAGTGGTTTACATGTTCCAGTTTATAAAAGATACCGTCCGCATACTAAATAGAGAATCATATTTCACAATTTTACGGTTTTAGAATCAAAAAAATCAATCAAGGTTTTAGAACTTTAAGGCAGGCAAATTATATAACAAACACCAACTGATAGAAATAATTACGTGATCTACAAACATATCGTTTTATTATCAGAATATGGAAGGTAGTTTGCTTGTTCTTAAAATGTTTGTACAGTACATCGTCATGCAAAGTTTCAAAGTATTACGGGTGTTGAATTAAATGCAAAAAACTGAAACTAACGCGCTCAAGATTGTTTGTAGTATCAGATTCAGGGGATTATACAGGAATAACTCTATTATTTTCGTTCACCTTATATCAGTTTTAACTTATAGAGTACATATGACTTCAAGAATCGTGACCAGTTTTTACACAACAATCGTTTGTATTAAATGTGAATGCCTTATCACGATTTTTCTCACAATAACACTGCCGCTAATTGTTTTGTAACATTGTCAAAACCGTTATACATTTGACATAGCAATAACCAAACTAGGAAATTGTGCACATCTCCTCAACAAGTATGTAAACGCCAAGTAAATTGTCTCATAAAACTGTTAGTTGAAGGTTTAAAACGTTCGTTTGGTAATGTCGGCGCACCACCATTTCATTTTGGCCGAGTTCCACATGTGGGTAGACGTAGAAAATTCACGATACGAGCATGCTTATAGCTTTAATGACTCGAATTTAAGCATTTCAATATTGTTAACAGACGCCCGTTTATTTAAACTGAATTGTTTTGGAGTATGGAACAAGCACACTAGGTATAATTGTTATATCTACGGTTATGGTTAGATTTAGGTTTAGTGTACAAAGGAGTGATAATATTCCAATGTATTGTGCTGGTATGTTAGATGTTTGATAATTTTAATCAATTTTATAAAATATTTTTTGATATAACTTACAGAATTATTTGAAAAATGTATGCAAATATTCATCAGTATATAAATAAATGAACAATAAATAAATAAATACAACAACCACACAACGTCATCTAGACCCAGAGTAAGCCTATATTAATAGCTTGTGATATGGGTTCTAGAATGCGGATAAACATACTTATATATTTTTTTTTTGTAAATACGTACATATTATACACTAGCTGTTGCCCGCGACTTCGTTCGCGTGAAAATTCAGATGGGTGCCTCTATGAGAATATTGCGTGCCTGATTTTATGGCAATCGTACATTGTATCAGTAATAAATATCAGTATTATTCGTCTCTATGGCGAATCGAGTTTAAACCCGCTACCGCTAAAACTGACAAACCGCTTTCACACAAACTTGCGACTCTTATTTTGCCCTCTTAAATAAGGGTGGTTTTCTGAATATTAAAAAAAAGTATTTTCTTGTCATTTGGTAATTCTACTATAAAAACTATAGAAGTTTCATACAAACTTTGCCACCTCTTTAGTGAATGGATTTCTTAGGGGATGGATTTCGCAAAATTCCGTCTAATAAGCACCTATATCCTAATAGGAACGACCATGCAAAGTTTGAGATTCCTAGCACTTGTTGTTTCTGAGATTTCGTGATAAGTGAGTGAGTGACCTTTTGCTTTTATGTATATAGATAGTTTTTGCCCGCGGCTTCGCTCGCGTGAATGTCGTTTTTTCCAATAGACATTTTTATATTGTTTAAATACTGTTTTTCATACTATTTTTAATCTCCCATTCATACAAATCCTCTTTCACCTACCTAAAGATATCCCTCGTAAAAACAATATACAATACACAAAGGCGAATTTTCACTACTATAACTTTCCCCTTCCTCTTCTTCCCTATCGCCCTTTTTCTCCACTCTCCACAGTTTCCTCCTTCCTCTCCTCTCCTCCCCCTTCTCCTCTTCACCTCCTTAAGCATCCCTTGCTCCTCCTCCAGCATCTCTTGCCCTTGCCTCCACTTCCCTCTACCTTGCCTCCTCGCTTTCCCCTCTCTTGCCCCTTCCTTCTCCTTCCTTTTCCTCCTTTCCTCTCACTTCCTATAGCTTCCTATCCCTTCCCCTCCCTTTTTCCACCATTCAAGAACTCTTTTCATTCCTCGTCCCTTCCCCTCCCTTCCTCTCCCGTCTCCCTCACTTTCCTCTCACTTTCCCCTCATTCATCCGTTACTTCCCCTTCATTCCCCCTCACTTCCTCTCACTTCCCCTCACTTCCCCTCACTCCCCCCCTCACGTCCCCCTCACTGCCCCCTCACTCCTCCTCACTTTCCTCTCACTTCCCCCTCACTTCCCCCTCACATTCCCTCACTTTCTTCTCACTTTCCTCTAACACTCCCCTCACTTTTTCCTCACTTCTCCCTCACTTCTCCCTGGCTTTCCCCTGACTTCCCTCTGACTTCTCCCTGACTTTCCCCTCACTTCTCCCGCATGGAAAAGGAATCGTGGGGGTACCCACGATTCCTTTTCACTTCCCTCTCACTTCCTCATCACCTCTCTCACTTTCCCCTCCCTTCTTCCCTCTCCTCAATTCCTCCTTTTCCTCCCTCCCCCTCCCTGCAAATTTCAAGTCGCTAGCTTCAAAAGCTAAAGATCTTTGTATAGAATATTTCATCCCTAATTTCATCTCTCTAAATCCACCCCAGTTAAAATAAAATTATAAGGATATTTTTTATTTAAATAGAAGTATTCCAAAACAAAATTTCAAAACTTAAGTTAAAAAATGAAGAAGATTCATAAAACTGTTTTCATCCCTTTTCACACACTTAGGAATTAAATTTAAAAAAACTCTTTCTTAGTACAACCTCTACACATTTAGACAAACACACCCTCCAAATTTCAAGTCACTGCGACCAGCAGTTTAGGCTGTGCGTTGTATGTTAGTCAGTCAGTCAGTCAGGACAAAGCCTTATATAATATGTATGGGTGTATGGATGTATGGATTAGACGTATAGCCATCGGGGATCAAAGCATACAGGCTGCTAGGAATGCTAACACATGATAGAGCCACATAAAGCTGACCGGGTGAAAAACAGCTAATACTTAGATCCACACCCACAACTTTTAGTTGTGTCTGACCGTGGGCTTTATTAATAGGCTCACTGGAAACTGGACTCATTTAAAACTAAACGGAAGATTGTTTAGAATGAGAGGAATCTGAAAAATAAAAACGCTATCAGCTATTCCGTAACCTGTTAAACTCTCTGTTTCTATCAGGTATCGTAGTAAATTAACAAATGTTCGACGTGATTCTTTAAATTGGCATAACTTTTTTATTTATGAACCGATTGACATGAAACAAACACTAAATGTTAAGTGAAGCTTACTACAATGTATTAGTGAAAACCATATTAATCGGATAAGCCGTTTCTGAGATTAGCGAGCACAAACGCAGAGACAAACAGACAGACAAACGGACAAACAGACAAACAGACAAAAATTGTAACAGTCATTGTTTTGGGTTCTATTTGCGTTGATAAAGGTCCCAATAATAATTTTTTTTAAATATCTTCCATGTACAGACAGCGATCGGTTACATTTTTATTATATTATGTATAGATAGAAACACCCAGACCAATGCAAATCGCCATGTTCATGCACACAAATATTTGCACTAAGCGGGAATCAAACCCGCGACCTTTGCGTGGCAGTCCATACACAGTACCACCGAATCACAGTGGTTGTCATATATAATATGTCGCAGGTAAATTGTATGTATACATAACGCCGGATATGTTACCAGCAATGTGTATAGCTAATTGGGGATGTTTAAACAAGTTTGACAATAAATAATATTCGTTTATAGCCAGGGGTCACAGTTCTAACCTAACCTAACTGAATTAGGCTTTGGCATATTACATAACGTCGATGATTGCGGGCGTTTACAAAATGCCTAGGCAGTATGTAAACGGCCGGCATATACAATTTGCCTGCGTCATATTAACAGCGTGGTTATCACTCTAATTGGCGCACTTAATTTAAAAAAAATAGCTTGTAAGGGTAATAATTTATAACAGTCAACTGTCGATGACGAAGTGCCTGTAGCACAAGTTTGCACCCACATGTAACAATATATAGATAGAAATTAACATTAAGTAACAATAAATAATAACAATAGGCGGTCTTATCGCTAAAAGCGATCTCATTTAGACAAATTATTTATTATATTGTATATTATATAAAGTGGACGAGTTTGTTTGTTTTTTTTTGTATATTTGTTTGTTTGAACGCGCTAATCTCTGGAACTACCAGACGGGTTTAAAAAAATCTTAGTCTTAGTTTATCTTAGTTTTTGAGGAAGGTTATATGCTATGTAACATCACGCTACTGGCGACGGGAGCAGAGCAGTAAGTAAAGACGCGGGTGAAACCGCGCTGCGGATAGCTAGTTATTGTATATAGGTAACTAAGTGCCTACTACATTTGCCTAGTATATTTGTCTGCCATTCTTATGGCAAACAAATACAGTAGGCTCCTATAATAATATGTTTTAATATTATCCTGAATCACGAAGCCACGCTCTCTTAATTAAGTATTTTGCCAGCGTAGGCAGTTGAAAATAAAATGTCGCAGAGATTATTGTGGTGTTGAGTCTAAAAATACTCTTAAATCCCTAAGGGTGACGACATTGGAACGACGCAAATAAATGACATTTCAATATAATTAAAATGTAATTATACAGTATCCTAACAAATATACCTAAAATAACAAAAATTTTAACTTATTGTATATCAACAGTGGAAAATTGACGTAAAATGAGAAGTGGGCTTGGCAATTTTAGACTCTGTGTCAATTGCCATAAAGTATACATTTTCGAATAGTCATATTTTGCATTATGATTCCTTTCCACTGAACGCGTGTTTTCTATTGTATTCTTGGCCACAGGTGTGGTCTGCAGATCCAAAAATGGTATCAGTTTTTTCTATCGAGGTATTCTTAATATTGACCCGAAATCTGTTACTCTAGAGTCTATTCGTATTTGTCACAATATTCTTGTCGCCTATTGTATTGCCTCAACAAACAACAGATATGCGACAGCAGTAAGCTAAGTATTATAAGACATAGTATTATGTTTTAGACTTTAAATTCAATGGAGTAGGCTTAAAGTACAAATTGCCGATATAAGCGATTCTCAACCTTACGACATTTTCTACTAAGGCGTATGTCGTACGTTATTGGAGTACCACCAATTACTCTTTAAAGGTTTGATGGTGACATTTTTCAGATGCTACATATTAACGACCTCTTCGCAGAAAATGCATTGGTGCATGCTATGTAGCTTGCTACGGTATTCCACATCTGCTACGAAATGTGCTACGTTACTTGTTACGATAACAGCTACAAAGAAGACGACTCATGTACAGTCGACGTCATGGGTCAGTGTTAGCGGTGGTTAACCAATATTGTCTTTGCCTACGGTTGCGAAAACTATTTCTAGCTGACAATCCACACAAATGCATTATTATACATCGTTTGTCTATAGTATTAGTAAGACTAACAGACTTTAAAGAGACATCACTTGTAAAAACGCCAAGTGTTGTGTGTTTTATTAACCGATTTCGAAAAAAGGAGGAGGTTTCTCAATTCGACGTTTCGACCAGGTTACACCGGCCGTGGTCACAAGCAGACTCATCGTCAAGCAAAATAAGGTATGTAAATACCTAATGCATGATCGCGTGAATTCCCGTATATTTAGTTCTACTATATCATGCAACGCGAATGTTTAAAAGTGGATCTACAGTTATTGTGTATTATTTTGCTATAGAATGCCAGTGTTTTTATCAAAGTTGTGGTTTAGTTTTTGTGTACGGGCAGAGTTTTATTAATTTTTATGACCGTTATAATGCATAATAATATAATGTATGTTCAATCGACCCAGCTGAATCAGTTTTTAATACTAACAAAACAACAGTGTACTTAGTAAAATGTCAGTGTCTAATAAAATGATAACAGATAATATCCAAATTCACTGAACGGTTTTTGAGATCAGCGATTTTGTACAGATGGACAGACAGACGCTTTCTAGCGACTTTCTTTTATACTATGTATATATTGTTTTGTTGCTCACTTTTACTTCTTTTTTGACAACATTTGGTCTAAAAGACGAATGTTACTTAGAGTTATCGAACCCCAGTCGACTAGTATGTAGACTTGTAATTTAGTTTTATTTCCTTCCTCTGAATTAAACGACTCCAACACAACAAAAATAAATTCTTTCTTTAACTTCGCCATTCCAGGAAATGAACATACTATAAGAGATTTTTAGCGGAAGTAGAACATATTATTATACAATTAAATTACGAGTATAATGATACAGTCGTTATGGCACAGTGGTTAAGATACCAGCTTCTTAAATATATGGTCGTGAATTTGAACCCGGGTAGTACCATTTGTACTTTCTAAGTTTATCTTTGACATTACTGGCTTAAGGTGAAAGAAAACATCGTGAAGAAACCTGAACTTAAGTCTGAAATGTCTTTATAAGAGAAGTTTCATTTGTTCAGTCAGTGTCCAGTCAAGCAAAAAGCCCTGTTTATATGACAGGACCACTCATATGTCTAAACCATATCGCGTGGTTAACCGCACAATAATATTGACAATATATCATTGGTAATCTGTATAGTTATATGTACAATCGAACCAATTGATTCATGACACACTCTGCTGATAGTATACTAAAACTGTCAAATTTGTCAAATCTATCGTGTGTATGCAAATGAAGTTTTTAATACTAACTTATCAACTGTGTGCTAAGTAAAATGTTAGTGTCTAATAAAATGATAACAAGCTCGTTGCCGGTAATCTATCTTTAGGCGAATTTCGACCTACTTGAATTTAGATAGATTGACAAAATGAGCATGATGGGTCATGATTCTCTTGATTCGATTGTACATACCATACGTATGCAGACCGTAAGATAGTTATCTCTAAATGTTAATTCTATCCAAATGTCATTGTCGTAATTCATGCCAATATTAATTTTAATAGAGTAGCGCACGGCTGCAATAAAATGGCGCTTAATGTGTTTAATTTGCATAATGAGCGTATAGCCTGTAATTTTGATACTATTGTGTAATGAAAAACTAAATTATTGTTAAAACATTATGAGTATTGTGAATCCGTTTGCTTTAAAAGTCTATTTAAACTGATAAGAATACCTTTATTATATTACCTAATCTCTTTCAGTATTGCTAAGTCGTTTTCTCTTTTTTACGGTTCTTCTCTATAGATAAATTTTGTTTGATTTGTTTATGCACAATCTTGTAAGATATAAAACAGAATTAAAGAGAATTCTCTAAACTTATCATGCATTCTTATTCTCCAGCTTATTTTTATTGCGTAGCTTTAAGTAGGTATGCCACGATTATTATTGGTACTACATTTAGTTCTTTTTCTGTTTACCTAAATAATAAATTCATTAATATATCAAACACTAAAAATGTTATTGTTTACCATCTAACTTACTGTTATGTTAAGTTTGTACATTTACATTACATTGTATATTCTCTAAACAAAACGATGTAAAACGTTTGACTATATACCGATGTATTTATAGCCTTAGTTTTATGTATTAAATAATTAAAAATTTGTGATAAAAAAAAACAATAACTACTAACTACTTGTTTGCTCATTGTAAACTGTAATGCATGCCGTGGCAACTTGTAACTGAAACAGCACTATTGCTTGATCCACATAACAAAATTGGTAATACTTAATCATTTCCTAAGTGTATGTTTTGTAAGGTGTCCTATTATTAAATAAATAAATTAATAAATAATAAGACTTAGGCCCTGTTTCACCACTTGCTGATACTGTGCGTGATAACCTATTAGTAACTTAACTGACAGATAGTACTCAAAAGTCTGTTCCACAAGTGCCTGATAACCTTAACTGACAAATAAACTCTTTAAAAATATTAGACAGATTTAACTAAAAGATGTTTTATCTGTTAGATATATATCAGACACAGCAACTAGTGGTGAAAGAGGGTCTTAGCCCTTTTTTGGACACTACTGTAGACACAATAGATGTTTTATTGTCATCACGGCCATAAACGTTTACTGTCCCGGAAAGTGTTAATGATAACTTTTTGAGACTGCAGCGCGAACGTAAAGCTTATGGTCAAAAAGAATCACGGAAGTTGCTTTTTATTAATGAAATACCACTGTCAAATAATTTCTACCAAAGTTCTTCCTAAAGAAATAAACCCTGCCTAACCTTTCTTCTCTAATGAAATTTTGTCTCTTGTGTGTTGAGGAAACATGAAAATATCACGGTTTGAATAATGTTGGTACTTAGAATTGCAATCATAGTGTTAGAAAGATATTGTGTGCGAACGGTACGTTTTGAGAACCTTTTATCACCAGTATGAGAATACTTTAGTCCTGCCCGTTTTGTTCTGGATATAAAAAAAAAACAATCTAAATAAACCCACAATTGAAGATTTTCAAAACTAAAATTGCGCCTTTAATAAAGTTTGCCAATTACTTCTTCTTCTTAGTCGTGCACTCTTGGCAGAGGCCGATTACTTACGAGAATCAAACCTTGTGTACTTATTCTCATTATTTATTACGTACTTAGTAATCTAGATTATTCTACTACGTAGCAGTCACTAGCTTTAGTCCATTCACCTGAGATAATCCCTTTGTTAGCCTCCACAAAGTCAGTGGGCAGTTCAATGTTATCTAATACAAATTAATTATTACAATAGCTCCAAGAACTGCAATCACATACTATTACATTCTCAAAGGAGTAAAGCTCAAGGCATGAGTCAAATTGTAACCATGCCAAGTCAATATCAAATTGGAAAGGTTACGATTAATAAGTAGAAACTTGGATGTTATGTGCTGCGAAATGCATTTCTGTTGTCCTAGCGTATTATATTCCCACTAAAGAGCTTCGTCTCACTTCCCGTATACAGTATAGGCAAGAAAAGTGTTCTTAACGCTTGCTTAAACTGGATATCTTTATCATCATTATATCAGCCAAAAGACGTCCACTGCTGGACATAGGCCTCCCCCGACTCGCCACATTGGCTGGTCGAATCTGAGGCCCTGGACAAGTGACAAAGATTTCTATTCTATTCATAGTATAGATAATAAAATGTATATGCGCGCGAACGCCACAGTGTACACGTAAAAAAGTTGGCTCCGATATTATTTATTGTTTTTATCTGTTTAAAGTCTATATTTACAATTAAAAAGTTTACTAACAAGTGACATTAAGTACAAAAAACAAAACTAAATCACTAAAAAACTTTCCACATGATTAGTTCGCGAGTAATAAGCAAAAACATTACAAAAAAAATCAGATACTACATCAAAACAGTGAACACAGTGATTCAACAAGTTTAAAATGAAGTGACTCATCAAGCGACGATCGAGCTCAAAACATGACCATATAAGGCCATAAAAATACACAAGCTTCGGCAAAATATTGTCCACATCATAGTAATAATATAACGTAAACATAGAACACCTATTTGACCATTCTGCCTAGTGTTAGCGTGGATCAACGGGAAACCAACGTACCTCGAAAACACGATCTACGATGTTCAAAACCTAGTTGGCGAAGTTTCTTTTTGGAATGTACGGATATTGTTTTTTTATTTTTACTAGATATTTTTAAGAAATTTGATTTAAATTTTAAAGAAAAACTTAAAAACTAATAAAAAGAAATTTAAGAATTCTTATTTATCTGGTATTAATTTGTGATACAATCTATTCAGAATTATATTGACATAAAAATGGAGGAAATAAATAATGTTACATTAAGAAGACCACTATCAAAGGCTAAATCATCAGAAAACATTAACAGGAGTATGTCACTAAACTCTTCGACTTCGGAAGACCTACTAGTAAAAAGCTTAGATTTGTCAACTAACGTTTCATTTTTTTGTAGAGAAGAAAATGAAAATGAGATAAAAAATCTAAAGTCTGAATTGCAGAGTACACAAAATGAGTTGGATAATATCATTCTCGAAAACATGGATTTAAAAAAAGTTATTGCTCAGTTATCTCATGAAATTAGTATACTTAAACAAATTTGCAAGAGCCCATTATCGTCACGACGGAAAAGTAAAGCCAAACGTCAACTAACAGACTCTTTTACTGATACCCCACCAACTCAGCCCGAATTCGAAAACTCTTCAACATGTGCTCCTGGCACTAACCCAGTTGCAAAACCTACAGAAACAAAGGGATCACAAACAGATATACTCCCAGAGAGCCTCTCGATACCGGTAGAAAAAAAATCTAACTGTTTTCCAATCAAAAATGAACAAGCATACGAAAAAAGAGCATTTATATTTGGTGGACAAGGTTGCTCTGGACTTACAACACGTCTTATAAAATCAAGACTTCGGACCCGTTATTCAGAATATCAATTCATCTCTTTCATAAAACCCTACGCTACGACACAGGAAATATTAAGCAGCGCAAGGCTCTTCAATATCTCACAGAATGATAAAGTAATATTATTAATAGGTGAAAATGATTCAAACCCTTTTCAAATTAGATCAGAATTATGCTCATTCCTTAATTTTGTAAAATCTCAGGTATTGATTATAAAAGTGTTAAAAAACATGTATTTAAATAGATATAAGTTAAACTATATGTTAAGACATACTTCTAATCAGTATAAGAATTGTACATACGTTAACGTTGACTATAGATATTCATATGACAAGCTAGAAACCTTATGTAAAAAAATCAATTCTGTATTGGATCAACTTGACTATAATCATAAATTCTTAGTCCAAACAATGCCCACCGTTTGTAAGAAGAGCAGAGGTTTACGAATTGATGCGCACATAAAATTGACTAAGGATCAGTCCATTCAAACCGATTCACCAGCACTTGAAACAAAACCCACAACTTCTAATGATCAGTTTTTTCATGACTAATTATAAAAAGAAAAATATTGCTGGGCTTAGATTACTACATCAAAATATTGCTGGGCTGTTTAATAAACGCCATTTATTAGAACTTAACTTGAACGAACTTTTAATACATAATAAACAGATAGATGTACTGTGTCTTACGGAAACCTTTATACAAATAGGTCACAACCACATGGCAAACGTGACTGGGTATTTCTTGGCAGCATCGTATTCTAGACAAAAAAAACAAAAACGCGGCGGAGTGTGCATCCTAGTTAGACAAGGAATACAGTACAAATTGGTTAGTTTTTGCAATGACTACTTGACAGATAAACTCTTTGAATGTTGTGCAATAGAATTAATTCTTCAAAAATTATTCGTAATCTGCATATATCGGACGCCTGACTCTAATTGTAATTTATTTTTAGATAAACTAGAAGCACTTTTACATAAAATTACAAGTAGATATAACAAAAAAATAATACTAACCGGAGACCTAAATATTGATACTTTACAGCCTAACAATAAAGAATCGAGACGCTTACTAGATATCACAAAAAACTATAACCTGCACCTGCACATAAAAGAACCAACTCGTAAGCGATCATGTATTGACCATATAATAAGTAGTATACCTGAGGCTACAAGTGAACTACTACACTGGGATATTTCTGACCACAATACTGCCCAAATGCTTCATATCCCAACGACAAATATAGAAAAGACATTAGTAGAGTATTTCGTTTATAAAAGAGACTACAATATTGAATACTTGCGTAAATTTAAAGAGTGCTTATCTAGTCTTTCATTTAGTGAAGTATATAAGGAATACGAATTGGAACCTGCATTTCAAACCTTTTATGAAACATTTTGTTTGTTCTACAAATTGTGTTTCCCAAAAATCAAAACAAAAATAACGAATAGAACTTGCAAATCGAAATGGATTACTAAGGGACTATCTGTTAGCTGCAAAACCAAACGCTCCCTAAGGTATAAATATTATAACGATAAATGTAAAAAAACCGCAATTAGATATAAAAAATATTCTAAACTATTACGCAACTGTATCAATCAGTCAATTAAGAACCTTAATCATACTATGATATTGAATTCAAAAAATATATGTAAAACGTCCTGGCAATTAATAAGACGAGAATCAGACTGTTTAAAACAAGTGGAGGTCATAGATAGTATAAACAAGGAAAATACGCTAATAGATGATGCACATAATATAGCAAATACATTTAATGATTTTTTTACTAATATCTCATATGCAAATTCGAGTTCGACAGTCAATACCTGCAGCACTAGTTTACGTGATAGTATGTTCCTGTGTCCCTTTACTTATCAAGAAACTTACACCATTATAATGTCTCTTAATAACACAAATGCTGAGGGCGATGACGAAATAGCAACAAAAATTCTTAAAGCTTGTGCTATAGAAATTACCCCAGTACTGACAGAACTTATAAATCACTCATTTAGAGATGGTCAATTTCCCAATTCATTAAAGATATCTAGAGTAAAACCTCTGTACAAAAAAGGTGAAACGACAAGCATGAGTAATTATAGGCCTATATCCTTAATACCCGTTTTATCAAAAGTGTTCGAATCAGCAATGTATAAACGCCTTAGTAACTTCATTCAGTCGAAAAATATTTTACGAAAGGAACAATATGGTTTCCAAAAGGCCAAATCCACAGCATCTGCCTGCATTGATTTAGTAACACAGGTTATAGAAAATCTAGATGATGGTAAAATAACAATAGTCGTCTTTTTCGATATGACTAAGGCTTTTGATCGAGTATGTCATGAAACACTATTAGGAAAACTCGATCGTAATGGTATTAGAGGTCCAGCGTTAAATTGGCTTAACACTTACCTACAAAACAGAAAACAGTATGTAGAAATTCAGAAGCTAAATGATTTTAAGGTGCTAGAGACATATCGATCTGACATTCTTGTAAATAATTTTGGTGTGCCCCAAGGTAGTGTCCTGGGTCCCCTTTTATTCTTACTATATATTAATGATCTTCCTGACATAACCTCAAATTCACTTATTTTATTTGCTGATGACATCTCCTTAATTATGACATGTAATAAAAATTATGACATTAATCAATTTTCCACTGACATAAATAACACTATAAATAGTATAATAATTTGGCTTACTCACAATAATTTACAAGTTAATCTTGAAAAAACAAACCTTATTCAATTTAGTACATATGGAAGGCCCCACAAAAATATAAATGTTAAATACAAAGATCAGCTTTTAACTGAAGTCAATCAAACCACATTCCTAGGTATAAATTTAGATAAACATCTGAATTGGAAGTCTCATGTTGATAAAGTATGCAGTAGAATAAATAAATTTGTATATGTGTTATATAAATTGCGTAAAACCTCAAACGAAAAAACCGTATTAGCTGCTTATCACGGACATGTATCTTCCATCCTAAACTACGGTCTTGTTTTATGGGGAAATTCAACAGACGTTCAGAAGGCATTCTTGGCGCAAAAGAAATGCGTTAGGGCCATAGTTGGCGCACCGCCATGGGAATCCTGTAAACCGCTTTTTCGAAAGTTTCAGATCCTTCCTCTGGCTTGTATGTACATCCTAGAGTCAGCTAAATTTGTTAAGTCACACCCAAAACTGTTCAATATAGCTAGTGACATATACCCGAGAAACACAAGAAACCCAAACAGAATTGTATTTTCAAAGATACCTAAGACTACTATGTACCTGAAAAATTGCACCGCAATGTGTGGTCGTATTTTTAACGCTATACCAGACCATTTTAAACAGCTACCTTACGTCTTATTTTGTAAAAAGCTTAAGCTCTGGTTGTTGGAAAAATCTTACTACTCAGTGTCACAATTAATTAAATAAGAAAATTGTATTATTTTTGACTAGAATTTTGAATGACATCAATATGAATGCCAAATTATTTTAATATGTAGTGTTTTTAATGCATGTCTAAAATGTTTTTGTAACCAAATATTTGCATGTCAGAAAACTGACAAAATGTATCTGGACTTTTTATTTTTCTCAAACATGTTTTGTTTTTGACACACATGTACCATCTATATGTACCTACATTTTGAGCAAATAAACTATCTTATCTTATCTTATCTTATCTTATTGAATTGACATAAACTAACGCCAGCACTTATGTCAATCTCATACATTTTTTTATCTATTCTATGAATAGAATAGAAATCTTTGACTCTTGTCTGGCCTCTGGCTAAAGGACATTTTTGAGTCCGGGTTTCCTAACAATTCTTTTTTTTCTTGTGCCAGTAATAATTAAGTTTAGAAAGTCACATTAGATCTTCATTCAGGCTCGGTTCCAAACCCAATATCTTGTGTGTACAACAATTAATCAATCAAGACACTAATACCTAAACATAACAGATAGTACTTATTTACTTTATATAAAATTAATATTATACCTACAATTTATATGTAAAATGAATACAGCATCTACCGATTAACTATTAACTATGAGACGAATGTTCTCACGCGTCTCAGTCTATGTTACCGCTAACAATATTACACCACTATTGTAGTTATCTGCTGAGCGTGAACAATGTTAGGCTTCGAACTCAAGGCACGTACAGACAAAATTATCATTAATTATCTCATACGAACATAATTAACTAGCTCTCTAGTACGTCAGTTCTTTGAAAGTTTCAACAAGCATAGGTACTACAAGGCTCCAATTAAATTTATATTTACGAGATAAACAAAACCAAATATACCTACACAGTGCAATGTTTGCCGCATTCAAAATGCTAGAATTCTGTATACAGTACCTTGGGCTGAACCCAATTTTTTCACTTGTACATTTCTGAGTGTTGCGTGACTTTATTCGAAATGTAAAAAGTAATCAACATAAAATAAAACTCTTTGTGAAGAAAACGCGGCAACATTATAAATTTGAGAATGGAACATCGATTTTCTTTATTCTGGAAGCTGTCTAAGTAATAAGTCTGAATTGGATTCACGAGGTCTTCCTTTTTGTTAATAATTACATTTTAGGAGACGGAATCAAATTTAGAGCTCAAGCAAATCACAAATAATCACTTTACGATAATACACAGAACGGAGTTGAGAAATGTGATACATGATATTACATTTTTTTCATATAATGAGCAATCTTATATAAAGATTCAATCTTTATAATGTAATATCAATGTCAAAACTTATATAATCGTTCAGATCATATAAATGACTAGCCTTCCGCGACGCGGTTTCATCCGCTTTTAGAAACATCTTTTGTTTACTGCTCTACTCCCGTCGCCAGTAGCGTGATGTTACATAGTCTATAACCTTCCTCGAAAACTGGGCTATCATACGCAAAAAGAATTTTTCAAATCCGACTAGTGGTTCCAGAGATTACCGTGTTCAAACAAACAAACAAACTCTTCCGCTTTATGTAATAAATAGTATAAATAGATGTATGAAGAACAAAATATTATTTTATTGTAAACTTCAAGTGTTCAAGAACTGTTTATTATGACTTGGCTGCTGAATAGATTCAACTTATTACAAAGAAACTAAAAGAGAAAAGAAGTAATAATTAAGTTATTAAATTAACGAAGTATTAGTATTGTAAGTGAAACAATGAAAGTGTAACTCCCAGTTTCTGAAAGGCTGATCAACGAAAAATAAGTAATCACCTGTTAAATTTCTTGTGAAATACCAATGCCTTTTTTTTTTTTTTTTTATACGTGGGAAATGCATTACGCATACGCACCCGCCCGGGCAAGGCGGGGGTTATGTCGGACTCTCCGACCGCACTCAAAGCGCGGCCAGCATACCGACTAAAACCCACGGTGTTCCTCCAGACGGCCAGAGTGTCGGGGTCACGGGAGTCGCTTGCGCATTCATCCGCGACCCCGACGGGCCATGGCCCGCTCACCGCGAGCGGGCCCCGTCCGATTTAGGGGCCTAGCCCCCCCTCCTTCGAGAGGCGCGTGCGGAACACGCGCACTGCCGTCTCGGGCCCGTGCTGTTCGGGCGGCGACTGCCCGATCGCCGCCCGCAGGCCAACTCGGCCGCAGAGGATAGGGAGAACGGCGCATCGCAATACCGACACTCCTCTTCCCCTGCGGCCCCACCGCGTCCGCAATCTGGCGGTTGCGGCCCCGCCGAGGCCGCGGAAGGTAGGGAGAGCGGCGCACCGTTATACCGGCACTCCTCTCCCGCCGCGGCCCCGCCACTCCTCAGCCGCAGTGTCGCCGAAGCAACACTGCGACCGACCCAGTTGCGGTGCCGCCCAACAGCACCGCAACCCACCAGAGCCGCTCCATCGTGGGCTTACTGGCAAAGCCCAGAGGAGCGGCGCCTCCTTGGGGTTCCTCTTGGTTCACCGTGGTCCTTGGTAACCACGGCTACTAAGCCCCCCCGCCGCGACAAGGCGAGAACCCCGTTGGGGGGGAAATACCAATGCCTTTAGGTACTTCACATAAGATTTATCAAGTGATTATTTAATTTTTTGTTGATCAGCCTTTCAGAAACTGGGTGTTAGAGTGTTATTTATAAAACAAGCTTCAATTTTCATGTTCACACATCGAATTTTTCAAGGGCTGCAGTCTGTTTAAGACTCGAGTTCTTTGTTAAACTTAACTCGCTGTTAGCGCTACCATATTTTAACTTTATGCTGAACTGAATCAAGTTGATTCTAATAAATTATGACGTCAGAATTACCAAAGTTTTTCACTACACTAGTTGGAATGAACCGCAACAGTACGACGTGACATAAAAAAAAGAATAACGAGATATGTGAGACAATTTGTTGTTCTTGTGTCCGATAACAGTGTGTCCATGGCTCAAATGAACGCATTAAGAGAATGGCACCATTTGTGGAGAATTTCATTAGTCATTCCTTGCGGTGGGTGTTCCATCATAGATTCCTTTCCCGTCTCACGTACCGCGGATACTTCACAGACAAATATATCGGGCATAGGGTTGAATTTTCAATAGGATCTTCATTAATAATTTACTAAGAGAGCTCGCTAGATTATTCGGGTATAGATGCGTAAATATATTGACATGTTTGTTCGTACTCAGTTAGTGTTAAGTTTATCCTAGTTAGTTGTCATAGCTGCAGTCGGAACGTCTAGTTATTAACAACGAGAATCAATCTGGGCCATACAATGTGCTCACTGTGTAGTACTCAAGCTAATAACAATTTCGCTCAGCCAATGTTGCCAACACTACGCTATAGATTGGCTCAACAATTTTATCTCGAGTGGCGATTTAATCAGAGCTAGCAGAGACATTATTTGGCTGCTTTTATATGATTCAACACTTATTTAGCAGGATAATCAAAATGGCTTTTATATTATTTTGGATTTGGAATTACAGCCCTTGTGGCATAGATGGAAATCTGTTGTAAATTGTTTAATGTGAAAAAAGAAATACAAAATAATATATAAAAAGGCTGGCAAAAATATAATATTGGTCGAATACAATCTTAGCTGCATTCTAAATAAAAAACCGGCGAAGCAATGCTACGAACACTTTTATTTTATCTTTAAAGAAACTATGAATTTAAAGAAAGCTGGCCAGAAATGAAAACCTTAGCTCGCGGTCTCCTTTGCAAGCAAATTGGTCTACAGGGAGCAATTTCTTCTTATGCCTTGAGACACAATCAGAAACATTTTTTTCGCAATGCATATTGTGACCTAGTTCAAATCAGTTTTCTTATAAACAGAGTATGTCAGCTAAGATAATAGTAATAAAAAGTTGGGACGTATCTGGGGTTCATACTTGAATACTATTCCCGGGAGAAGGTTGAACTTTGATCGGAACGACAGCCGACGGCACGTTTGAACGTGCGGAATATTCCTCAATTCCAAATCCGTAGCAATATAAACACAAATTTTTCGACCAACAGACTGATTTAGCGAGCAACTTGAATTCATGAAGAATCTTCTTTGAAACGAGTTTTTTTTCATAAAACAGATTATCCAACGAATATAGAACATAAGCCTCCGGCGTTAGGTCGAACTTAGAGGCGAATACTCTTTAGACGTAAACTTATCACAAAAATCCTTGAGAGTTTTGTTAGAAAATAATGAGATCTCAAATAGGGTGTAAATGTAAGAACGAATTAACTAGACACCTGTTTAGAAATATGGTTAAAGAATGAAATGCTTTATATGCTGGATTGCTTCACTTTTATTTTAAAATAGCTGAGAGCCATTGCTTCACCCGCGCCTAAAATGTGTTGTCTCTTTTAGGAACCAGACCGATTTTCGGGATAGAAAGTAGCTTATGTCCGTCTCCGGCACCGAATCTATCTACATAACAATTTTTTATCGAAATTGGTTTAGCAGTTTAGGCGCTGACAAACATACACAGACACACACACACACAAACTTTCGCATTCCTAATATTAATAGGATAGTAGGATATTATCTACTTATGGGTAGTAGTAGTAGGGTTAGAATGTTCAGTGATGGAAATAAATGTGTTTTCGCAGTATTGTAAAACTACCCTAACCTACTAACCCGGGTATTTGCTTACTGCTCTGCTCCCGTCGCTAATAGCGTGATGTTGCATAGCCTATAGTTGCATAACCTTTCCCAAGAACTGGGCTATCATAAGAAAAAGATTTATTTTGCAAATCCGACTGGTAGTTCTAGAGGTTAGAGCGTTCAAACAAACAAACAAACTCTTCTGCTTTATATAATATTGTAAAATATATGCTAAGAAAACTTAAAAGCCAAAAATGTTAAAAAATCAAAGGAGTACATAGGTCTGCGGTTTACTACTAACTTCATGTCGGTATTGTATATAGAAGAAAATTAGGGTATAGGCAGTGGCATGCATTTAATTAAACAAAAACCTCTATGTAGGGTTGCCAGCTCTTCAAATATAATTGCCGGACAGACCAGCTAGTTTGGCCGTACATTGGGGTAAAAAGACCGGAGACCTTATAATTATTATTAAGAACTATTTTGTATCAGTATTAATAAGCAAACAAATTGTATGTAAAAGCAACCTTTTTTGAACATTTATCATTAAATATTTAAAAATTCCAAGTGACTGGTCAAATGTAAAAAGCCTAACAAAAGCCGAACAAGCCGGACACCGTTTATTTTGGCCGAACACGCATTCAAAAAGCCTAACTATGTCCGGCTTTATCCGGACGCCAGGCAACGCTAGCTCTATGTAATGTAAAATACAGTTAATTATTTACAATTATGACTACATCAATATAAAATCAGTCATCACATTTACGTTGTGCCTCCATCTTTATAAACTGATACATATTGTTGGGTAGGGGTCCGAGGGCACTTCTTTAGTCAATCTGATGCAATTATATTGGAACCAACATAAATATGTATGTAATTCCACCTATTTTAACTTTCAATTTATTCGAGAACTTTAGAAAGTAAAATTATGGTGATGTAGCGAATAGTGGTGGGTCGTTGACGTATTTCGACACAACGCAACGAGACCGTTTAGCGTCAACGATAAACTAGTTTAAAAAACAGTTTAAATTTCGACTAGTTTCGGCCGTCAACTTTATAACGCGTTGTTTTGTCAACGGTCGTCAACGGCCGAAACTAGTCGGCAAAACAACATGTCATTTTGTCGACAGTCGTCGACGACCAAAACTAGTCGACAAAACAACACGTCGTTGTGTCGACAGCTAGTCTTTGATGATTAGTTCGTGTTCCTTCAGGTTCATAAGGTCTAAAGTATGTTTACTCGGAAATTGGAATGTTGTCATGTTGTTCATTCTCGTTCTCGTCGAGTTATCGCAAGGCTTATTCGTTCACGAGTAAACTAGTTTATTGGTAGACCGTAAACTAGTCTACCGTTCATGCGAGATAAACAGTCTAAAAAACGGTTCGTTCATTCAACACTCACCACTAGTAGCGAACATAATTTAACGTCATCAGCAGCTTCAGTAGCTAAAATCACTTCTTAAAATATTTATTATAAAGTTGTAAAAAGTTCGAGTAAGTTATAAACTTATCGAGAGCTTAAAGCTAGAGTCCCGGGATGCGGTGGCCGATGAGAGGAACTCACAACTTGGCACTTTAACACAACAATCTCACCAGTTATTTTTGAATAAGATTAATTTATTTGTTTTTTTTTTGCATTTTCATTCTTTGACGTAAATATCCTACTAATAATATAAATGCAAAAGTTTGTGTGTGTGTGTGTGTGTGTGTGTGTTTGTTATCACTCAGTGCCTAAACGACTGAACTGATTTCAATGAAAATTGGTTTGTAAATAGCTTCGGTGCCGGAGACTGACATACGCCTTTTTATCTCGAAAATCGGTCTGGTTCCCGAGGGATATCATAATACATATCTTACGCGCGAGCGAAGCCGTTGGGTGCAACTAGTATGTTATATTATTTTAAGTTCGAAAAAAATATTTTCAGCATATTTGACACACTGTTTAGTAATAACTTTGTATTCGTTATATTCCTCGCTACACTGACCTTGTTTTCTTAGTGCAGGACTTTTTTCATTATAAGTGTACTTCGTATATTTTTTATCATCATTGCCTAGAAAATGTTAAAAGGCTGTCATCGCCAATGGCTAAACCCTATGTGCCAGATGCCAGCGGTACTTTAGTAATAAAAATACATCGATACCTAAAGCGTTATTTTAGTGCTACATTAAAAGTGAAAATACCGTTTTTCCAAATAGAATAGTTCAAAAATACAGCAGGAAAACTGTGTGGTATCATTGAGGATATCCTCTCCACTTCGTATGACACGAAAAGCAATAAAAAATCGTATAATCCATACAAAGCTTTATGTTCGGCCCTGGTCGGTGCAATTTTTTCGTCCGACAACTTTTTGTCTTGTAAAACATTGGATATTTATGAGATAGTACACATGTTGTGCCAAACAACTGGGAACGTCTGTTTCAACGTATTGCTATATTGTTTTATTTGATATGAATCGTGTTTGAAAACAACCAACTGGTACAGTTGCGGCTTGTGAGGAAATATTTTGTGTTTGTGAAGAATTCTTAAGTGTTTATTGAGAAATTGTAGAACAATACTAGCTATATTCTACAATAGGACACTAGATACTAGAGTAACTTGTTCTTGTACAACCAACTATACGTGGTAGAAAGTTTTGAGACAGTACTGCACATAGTTTATAATAACGGTTTGAACTACCTTATCTTAAGACTTGGCTTGTCCTTACTAGACTAAAGCACTTCGTAACCTATATATTGTGCAATATTTCTTCTCTGTTTCGCTCATTCATCCCCTACACTTTTTAATAATATTTTTAACTAAGCCAATTTTATATTCTTTAATCGATATTTTACAAGCATTACGAATTTACACTTTTAAATTCACATCTATAGATAAAAGCTAATGTATTATAATACACTAGCTTTAAGTTCTGCTAAAATATTCTACCGCGTCTGACTGGTAGTTCTTGAGATTACTGTGTTCAAACAAACAAACAAACAAACTTTTCCTCTTTATATAATAAGTATAGATATCAATACATAAAAAACAGAGGGCTATTATTTTCCTTTTCCATGTCATTCAGCCAAATATATTTGGGTAAATGATGTACATTTTTTTGAATAAAAGTTGTTCAAAACAACAATCTGAATATATTACCTGTTATGGCAATACTTTATACACAATTTCTGAAAATATATTGTCTTTATCGAGGGAAAAGGCATTGGGAGTTATGAATAACAGTCGAACGGGTGATACCCAAAAGTGTAAGCAGAGACAAACTGTCGTACAGTCATATTTCATATGTGAATGATTGTAGCCATTCCAGCCAGTGGAGAGGTAAGCGGATAGATCTGCATTTATTGAACAGTTGAAGTCGATTATTTGTGATTGATACACCAATTGTAACATTTTGCATTTGATTTGATTTATAATGTCATGTTAAAAGTGAATTTCTCAGCAGTAGCTTAATATAGTTAGAGCAAAAACAGAACAGGAACAGCACCTCTCGTATTTAAGTGTAATGGTTGAGAGTAGAGTCTTCTGCTCACCGACAGTCTGGTTATTAAAGGCATTAGAGGCCAACAACTCAATCACAAAAAGAAATTAGCATTTACTTCGATATCTAAGTGTTTTTCTACTATTTTTATATTGTTGTTTCAATGCTTCTTTTAAAGATACTGTATATAACTTTGTTGCCTTCAACTTATTACAAAGAAACTAAAAGAGAAAAGAAGTAATAATTAAGTTATTAAATAACGAAGTATTAGTATTGTAAGTGAAACAATGAAAATGTAACTCCCAGTTTCTGAAAGGCTGATTAACGAAAAATAAGTAATCACCTGTTAAATTTCTTGTGAAATACCAATGCCTTTAGGTACTTCACATAAGATTTATCAAGTGATTATTAAATTTTTTGTTGATCAGCCTTTCAGAAACTGGGTGTTAAAGTGTTATTTATAAAACAAGCTTCAATTTTTAAGGGCTGCAGTCTGTTTAAGACTCGAGTCCTTTGTTAAACTTAACTCGCTGTTAGCGCTAAAATATTTTGCCTTTATGCTGAACTGAATCAAGTTGATTCTAATAAATTATGACGTCAGAATTACCAAAGTTTTTCACTACACTAGTTGGAATGAACCGCAACAGTACGACGTGACATAAAAAAATATAATAACGAGATATGTGAGACAATTTGTTGTTCTTGTGTCCGCTAACAGTGTGTCCATAGCTCAAATGAACGCATTAAGAGAATGGCACCATTTGTGGAGAATTTCATTAGTCATTCCTTGCGGTGGGTATTCCATCATAGATTCCTTTCCCGTCTCACGTACCGCGGATACTTCACAGACAAATATATCGGGCATAGGGTTGAATTTTCAATAGGATCTTCATTAATAATTTACTAAGAGAGCTCGCTAGATTATTCGGGTATAGATGCGTACATATATTGACATGTTTGTTCATACTCAGTTAGTGTTAAGTTTACCCTAGTTAGTTGTCATAGCTGCAGTCGGAACGTCTAGTTATTAACAACGAGAATCAATCTGGGCCATACAATGTGCTCACTGTGTAGTACTCAAGCTAATAACAATTTCGCTCAGCCAATGTTGCCAACACTACGCTATAGATTGGCTCAACAATTTTATCACGAGTGGCGATTTAATCAGAGCTAGCAGAGACATTATTTGGCTGCTTTTATATGATTCAACACTTATTTAGCAGGATAATCAAAATGGCTTTTATATTATTTTGGATTTGGAATTACAGCCCTTGTGGCATAGATGGAAATCTGTTGTAAATTGTTTAAAGTGAAAAAAGAAATACAAAATAATATATAAAAAGGCTGGCAAAAATATAATATTGGTCGAATACAATCTTAGCTGCATTCTAAATAAAAAACCGGCGAAGCAATGCTACGAACACTTTTATTTTATCTTTAAGGAAACTATGAATTTAAAGAAAGCTGGCCAGAAATGAAAACCTTAGCTCGCGGTCTCCTTTGCAAGCAAATTGGTCTACAAGGAGCAATTTCTTCTTATGCCTTGAGACACAATCAGAAACAGTTTTTTCGCAATGCATATTGTGACCTAGTTCAAATCAGTTTTCTTATAAACAGAGTATATCAGCTAAGATAATAGTAATAAAAAGTTGGGACGTATCTGGGGTTCATACTTGAATACTATTCCCGGGAGAAGGTCGAACTTTGATCGGAACGACAGCCGACGGCACGTTTGAACGTGCGGAATATTCCTCAATTCCAAATCCGTAGCAATATAAACACAAATTTTTCGACCAACAGACTGATTTAGCGAGCAACTTGAATTCATGAAGAATCTTCTTTGAAACGAGTTTTTATTCTTAAAACAGATTATCCAACGAATATAGAACATAAGCCTCCGGCGTTAGGTCGAACTTAGAGGCGAATACTCTTTAGACGTAAACTTATCACAAAAATCCTTGAGAGTTTTGTTAGAAAATAATGAGATTTCAAATAGGGTGTAAATGTAAGAACGAATTAACTAGAAACCTGTTTAGAAATATGGTTAAAGAATGAAATGCTTTATATGCTGGATTGCTTCACTTTTATTTTAAAATAGCTGAGAGCCATTGCTTCACCCGCGCCTAAAATGTGTTGTCTCTTTTAGGAACCAGACCGATTTTCGGGATAGAAAGTAGCTTATGTCCGTCTCCGGCACCGAATCTATCTACATAACAATTTTTTATCGAAATTGGTTTAGCAGTTTAGGCGCTGACAAACATACACACACACAAACACACACACACACACACACACACACACACACACAAACTTTCGCATTCCTAATATTAATAGGATAGTAGGATATTATCTACTTATGGGTAGTAGTAGTAAGGTTAGAATGTTCAGTGATGGAAATAAATGTGTTTTCGCAGTATTGTAAAACTACCCTACCCTACTAACCCGGGTATTTGCTTACTGCTCTGCTCCCGTCGCTAATAGCGTGATGTTGCATAGCCTATAACCTTTCCCAAGAACTGGGCTATCATAAGAAAAAGATTTATTTTGCAAATCCGACTGGTAGTTCTAGAGGTTAGAGCGTTCAAACAAACAAACAAACAAACTTTTCTGCTTTATATAATATTGTAAAATATATGCTAAGAAAACCTAAAAGCCAAAAATGTTAAAAAATCAAAGGAGTACATAGGTCTGCGGTTTACTACTTCATGTCGGTATTGTGTATAGAAGAAAATTAGAGTATAGGCAGTGGCATTTTTTTTTTTTTTATTTTTTTTTTATATTATAGCCTACCAAAGTGACTCCACCCCGCCTGATGGTAAGCAGTCAGTGGAATCCAGAAGTGGCGGCCACTATACCAAAAGCCATCGTCTTAAACTGCTGGTATGGTGGCCTCCACTATGGCGGCTGGGAATGGGGTTAGGGGAAGGGAATGAGGGAGGTGAGGAAAGGGGGGAAATTGGGCCTCCGGCGCTCTCACTCACCGAACGAAACGCAGTAGTACGGATACTACTACTCTTAAGTCGATCTTCTATGAGAGGGTAGTACTTCCCCGGACGATCCGGCCCATTCATGCTGAAATCAGCGTGGATCTACTACCGTAAAGGCATGCATTTAATTAAACAAAAACCTATATGTAGGGTTGCCAGCTCTTCAAATATAATTGCCGGACAGACCAGCTAGTTTGGCCGTACATTGGGGTAAAAAGACCGGAGACCTTATAATTATTATTAAGAACTATTTTGTATCAGTATTAATAAGCAAACAAATTGTATGTAAAACCAAACTTTTTTGAACATTTATCATTAAATATTCAAAAATTCTAAGTGACTGATCAAATGTAAAAAGCCTAACAAAAGCCGAACAAGCCGGACACCGTTTATGTTGGCCGAACACGCATTCAAAAAGCCTAACTATGTCCGGCTTTATGCGGACGCCTGGCAACGCTAGGTCTACGTAATGATAAAATATAGTTATAAAATATATGTATAAAATACAGTTAAATATTTACAATTATGACTACATCAATATAAAATCAGTCATCACATTTACGTTGTGCCTCCATCTTTATAAACTGAGACATATTGTTGAGTAGAGATCCGAGGGCACTTCTTCAGTCAATCTGATGCAATTATATTGGAACCAACATAAATATGTATGTAATTCCACCTATTTTAACTTTCAATTTATTCGAGAACTTTAGAAAGTAAAATTATGGTGATGTAGCGAACATAATTTAACGTCATCAGCAGCTTCAGTAGCTAAAATCACTTCTCAAAATATTTATTATAAAAGTTGTAAAAAGTTTGAGTAAGTTATAAACTTATCGAGAGCTTAAAGCTAGAGTCCCGGGATGCGATGGCCGATGAGAGGAACTCACAACTTGGCACTTTATCACAACAATCTCATCAGTTATTTTTGAATAAGATTAATTTATTTGTTTTTTTTTTGCATTTTCATTCTTTGACGTAAATATCCTACTAATAATATAAATGCGAAAGTTTGTGTGTGTGTGTGTGTGTGTTTGTTATCACTCAGTGCCTAAACGACTGAACTGATTTCAATGAAAATTGGTTTGTAAATAGCTTCGGCGCCGGAGACTGACATACGCCTTTTTATCTCGAAAATCGGTCTGGTTCCCGAGGGATATCATAATACATATCTTACGCGCGAGCGAAGCCGTTGGGTGCAACTAGTATGTTATATTATTTTAAGTTCGAAAAATTTATTTTCAGCATATTTGACACACTGTTTAGTAATAACTTAGTATTCGTTAATACAAAGTTAGTCAAAGTAGTAGCGTCAAACAAGGTCAGTGTAGCGAGGAATATAACGATATTCCTCGCTACACTGACCTTGTTTTCTTAGTGCAGGACTTTTTTCATTATAAGTGTACTTCGTATATTTTTTATCATCATTGCCTAGAAAATGTTAAAAGGCTGTCATCGCCAATGGCTAAACCCTATGTGCCAGATGCCAGCGGTACTTTAGTAATAAAAATACATCGATACCTAAAGCGTTATTTTAGTGCTACATTAAAAGTGAAAATACCGTTTATCCAAATAGAATAGTTCAAAAATACAGCAGGAAAACTGTGTGGTATCATTGAGGATATCCTCTCCACTTCGTATGACACGAAAAGCAATAAAAAATCGTATAATCCATACAAAGCTTTATGTTCGGCCCTGGTCGGTGCAATTTTTTCGTCCGACAACTTTTTGTCTTGTAAAACATTGGATATTTATGAGATAGTACACATGTTGTGCCAAACAACTGGGAACGTCTGTTTCAACGTATTGCTATATTGTTTTATTTGATATGAATCGTGTTTGAAAACAACCAACTGGTACAGTTGCGGCTTGTGAGGAAATATTTTGTGTTTGTGAAGAATTCTTAAGTGTTTATTGAGAAATTGTAGAACAATACTAGCTATATTCTATCAACAACTATTCATTACTCGGCACGACAGCCACAATTCAGCGACGGATGATACAAGATACCCAACCTTCTATTGTTGTACACAATACGCATATACATCAGATGTGCAATGCATTTCAGTCTTGGTCACTATCAGTATTCAATATGGACGTATAATTTGTTGCGTAGTAACCTCAACATCGGGTAGTTGCGTCCAAACGTAGAAATGCACATCGCCCGTTGTTGTTAGCTTTAGGGGATTTGGATCGTAGATAGATTGGATTTCCATTTGTATTAATTATATCTGCAATGTTTTGGCCATTTGTCTAGTACCTATGTTTTAGTAATAAATATGACTCTTTGATGTTTTTAAACCTTAAGAAGAAGCTTTAGTTAAGGTTATATTTTCCAACATATGTTATCTGCAGGGCTAAGGTTAAGTCATATTTTTTAAAATCTTCGTGTAAAAGTTTTGAAATTTTCTCCTTTAAAAATTAGCATTCAAATGTGATAACTGATGAAACGAATGGGTACAGGGTGCGAATTTTAGGCAACCAATGGGTACCCTCCGTTAGTCCATCACTCACTAGCGGGGTATAAAAAACCCTATGGTGGTATACTTTAATTGTGCGATCCAACGTTCTGATGATGGAGTACAAGTTATAACGAAAGAAAACGGAATAAAAATTATCAAATACCGAATGGCTAGCAGCGTCCTGTGCTGTATAAGCATATCACCTTATTGCGGTCACTAATCAATCTTTCTTTGTCTAATTTTGGACGTCATAAATCTGATAACTCATATGTCCTATTTACGAGTTATTCCGGACTACAAACAACTCAAATATTATCCTTCAACCGTGCACCAATATATTTTCTTAAACAAAGATCAAGCTATTATTCATTCCTGACAAATTTCACACCTGGAATACCCACATGAAATGACTGTAATAATCCGAGCACATAAAACCCAATGGTACAAAAAATAATCCAAATACATTATGCGCAATCCTGAACAGCGGGAACACTACAATAAAGTGCATGCAATATAAACACTCATGTTTTTCAGCTCCGTATTAGAGATCCTTCCATTAGGTCCGCAGTGGACCAGACGGGTACCCCAGTTTTTTGCTCGCGCCTGCCTATCTCTATAAATCTTTGTAAGTGCCTCGTTAGTTGCTCTGGTCAATTCACGTCTAGTTTTTACGTTGAGATTTTTTTATTCATCCAATTTAGTTTACATGTTGCCATTAGTGGAAATATAGCTCCTGTAAAGCTGGCTATTCTTTGAATGTATTTGCATCATATTTGGTTAACATTTCATGTAAAATACTGAATTATCATTTTTAATTTATAATGAAGCGTTTAAAATTTTAGTGTATAGTGGCAGTCAAATTAACCTGAAAACAGCCGGTAGGTAGCTGCTAAAAGGCATAATATTATTAAGAGATAGTATGGTCAAACGAGAGCTAAGTGATTAACAAAATATGTTTTTCCTTTTGCCATCAATTGACTGTTAGACAAAAGTCTACGCACTCCTCAATACTCAATTTATGAAGGAAAGTATAAGTTTAATTTTAAAAAAATAATTAAGTATGTTTGTGTGTGGTGTGTGTGTGGGGTTTGTGTGTAGTGTGTGCGTGTGAGCGCGCGTGCGTGCGTGCGTGCGTGAAAACTGGTGTGTAGATAGATTCGGTGCCGGAGACGGTCATTTAGCTACTTTTTATCCCAGAAATCGGTCTGGTTCTGGTTCCCGAGGGATACAACAAAACATATTTTACGCGCTGGTGAAGCCGTAGGATGCAGCTACTACTTTTATAAAACATATTTTTCCCTAATTCACAGTCACGTTTTCAACCTGTCATGTTCTAACGACCAGTTAAACTTTTAACAAACCGTATAATGTTCATAAAATTCATTCATATTCTCTTTGTATCTGATAAGCTTCATAACACGGACTGCCAATAAGAATAATTGACAATATTGCCTTATGTGTAGGTACAGTTTACAATAAGCCTTAGCAATTGCTTAACACATACGTTAAGTAAAGGCTGCGGCATACGTAAAGAGATAATACCGCAGACGGGATGTAAAAGTGAAGGAACCGGTACTGCCCTTTTTCGCTCAGCTCCGTGAGCGCCACATTCTCGTCTCTTCCGTGTCTTCGTGACATGCTCTTTCATATACATTTTGTATAAAACGATATTCACGAAGTTTCCCATCGCGACCCGTTCGTATAAAAACCCGTCACGTAGGCCTTAAGTGAACACATCTTAATGAAGTCCATGTCCATAGCAACGAAACCCATGCTCTTAGGTAGATACTTTAAGAATGAGTAGGACGCAAAAAGCAGCGGTGTAAATCACGGTGGTCCATATTGTCACTTGCTTTAAATGTGCGCTGCGATGTTAGTTTTTTTATTCAGCATTCTGTCTTTGGAAAGGTGTTGTTCAGATTAGCTTGAGGATTTTTGACAATCATTTGCAATTACATTAGATAAAAGTGCTGGTATTAATAACACTAGCTGCCTGCAGCGAGGTTTCTCCAACGTTAACTTACGTCTTTGGTTACTGCTCTGCTCACATCGCCAGTAGCGTGATGCTACATAGACGTAAAGTTATAACCTTCCTCAAGAACTGGTCTGTCAAACGCAAAAAATAATTATTTATATTCGACTGGTAGTTGCAGAGAAAATCGCGTTCAAACAAATAAACTCTTCTGCTATATAAATTAAAATGGATAATTATGGTAATAGAATATTAAGTCAAACTACGACTATATTTACCTCGCAGTTAATTGACACCATTATGTCAAACAATGTTCTTGTAAATCTAAATTTTGTGTTAATCTGTCATCATGAATCATTTAACACGACTTAATTACACTCCCAGTAGTGTTAATAGTAATAGGCAAAGCTAAGAATTATTTACTACTTCTTTATGCTCGCGGTTATATCTGCTTGACGATTTATTTATATTAATTTATTAACCTAAATATGGAGTTTAGAATTGTACATTATGAAAATTGAGTATTTAAGAAGCGGATCTATTACCTTAGGTAGGTGGGTAGGTACTAGCATTTCATCATTTACAACACAAGTTATGAGGTAAGATAGTAAATAATTATATTTAGCATCCCACTGGCTTTCTTGTTTACCAATAATGTAATCAATCTGAATGATACGGTTTTCACTCTGCCCACGTATATAAGTGTAATAAATCGATACAAAAATAAGTTGGCAGTAGGTAGATTGGAGGCGCTAAAGATAAACACATGAAGTTTAAAAATACTGTAAGTGATGCTCCATTATTTTAAATACAAATAGTAGAACTGCGGTACGAATAATATCAGTTTTTACAGTAACATTTGTTATTAAAGTTTATTATTGGGTGGTTCATCACAGAATTACGACTTTGAAAATTATGAATTGGATATATTATTTGATATTATTAAAAATGCTTCAGTGCTGCAGTAAATGCAGTGGGGGGGGATATATGAATGAAATTCTGAGTCCGATTACCACACAGCACAAAACTTTATACGATGCATAAAAAAACCGTGTCTGTGTGTATTGTGTGTCCATTAGCTGTACGCTTGTAAAGTACTCTGTAATATGAGATTAGTATTCGAGTATGATCTGGTAATATAAAGCTTGAGGTGTAATTTAACAAGGTAAATTAAATTACTCATAATTTTAATCGGTAAACATCTACTGCTGAACATAGGCCTCCCAAATATAGCCACTTTAACCGGTATTAATATAGGCTATGATTAGTATATTTAATATAAATATTAATAAAAAATACAACAGCCGTTCCGATATTATATTTTATCAAGTTGATTTCAATTTCGAAGGTTGTTTGCCTGTACACCATATGAGTTGGTACCACGTAAAGATAAAAATAGAGCCAAGTATTTCTTTCCTTATTTACCCCATAAGGAAGAAGTGAGAGAACATCAAATCAATGAGGATTATATACGCGTGACATTAGGCGACTAAAGTGGGTTGCAAATATCTCTAGCGAAAAGCACAAAATATTGATAAACTGATTTAAACCTGTCATTTTCCTCGTGAAAGGAATATTATACGTATCTATTCTGGTATATATTTTCTGTTTCCATCCATGACGATAATCGATTCTAGTTTCTTACAAAATGTCTCTATGACCTAGTAAACAGGTTTCAGCGTTACAGAATATCTGCTGCTTATAAACAACATGAGGTGCACTGAAAATATTATTCACCAGAAGGTTTACTACATAGGTAGCGTTGTTGTAACTGTGCGAAAACCTGGACTTACAAACAAAACTAGCTTATTGCAGCGCGGTTTCACCCGCGTCTCTGCTTACTGCTCTGCTTCCGTCGCCAGTAGCGTGATGTTACATAGCCTATAACCTTCCTCAGAAACTGGGCTATCATACGCAAAATTAGAATTATTCAAATCCGACTTGTAGTTCCAGAAATTACCGCGTTCAAACAAACAAACAAACTCTTCTACTATATAATAGTATAGATAATCTGTAATCGCCAATTCACCTTGAACAAACGTGATTATCAATACCCATGTTCACTGCATGAGAAGAGGTTTCAAATCTAAAATGGGAATGTTTCCACAGTTGTGAATGTTTTGAAGTGAATGAATGATGTGTATACAGCTTTGTTGGTTTATAAACGCAAAGCATTCCCTTGCAATATTACAAAACGTTAAGCTGTCGTATCGTGCGGCATGCAATCAGTAATGGGTAGTAGTTCATCGTTCGACTAACTAGTGGGCGTTGTAACGCACACGTTCTTACACCCACTAAATAGTAAAGGTAGTTCACATTCTCTATAGCTATATAGACGAGCGTTGCGAATATACATTTTACAACTGAACATCTCATCGAAAAAATAGTTGCTACAGATGCCAATATTTTTTTTTGTGTCCGATATAAAAATTTAAGTTAGGAAACCTGAAGTTGGATTCATAAATTGTCAATACTCCTTGAGTAAGTGTGGTAATCAAAGTATATATGTATGTTTATTTGTTCCTTCATATCTTCTGAGTTAGCCATTATAATTTATCTATAGTAGTAGTTTGTTTGTTTGTTAGAACGCGCTTATCTCTAGAACCACCAGTCGGATTTGAATAATCATTTTTGCGTATGATAGCCCAGTTCTTGAGGAAGGTTATAGGATTTGCTAACATCACGCTACTGGCGACGGAGCGAGCAGTAACCAAAGGTAACTTAACGCAGGTGAAACACCGCCCCGGCTAGGCTAGTGAAATATAAATAAGTACGCATCGAACGCCGCTACACAAAAGTGATAATATGAAGGTCCCTTATATATATTTACTTACGCTAGCAGAACTAATGGATATTGCTAAAAATATATCGATCTAATATACTCTGATATTTGAGATAAAATGGCGTCACATAATGACACAGTGTATTATTTGCACTACTAAAATAACTTTGTAGACAACTACATGATATTTTATATACCTATGTGTTTTTCAGAGTAATTTCTTTGACGTAAGTAAGTATTCTAAATGTTCTAGTGAACTTGTAATTTTCTAATTTTGAAGATGTTTGTACAGACCTGAAGGTTATTATGTAGTAGTCAACATTCCACCATACAAGCCTGATAAACCTTCATTAGAGAGACATTACGTTGGTCGCCACGTGAGCTCAATGCGGCTTGGCTAGTGTTAGATGTTAATCATGATAGTACAAGCTTATAAACGTTTAAACGCAGCGTGTTTAGGCGTTTAAGTTTAGTTTGATGTTACGTTAGTTTGATATAGTTCAGACCAGACAGTTATAATTCTAAATCATTAAAATTTGCTTGAAATGTATATCTGCTTTGAGATACTCAACTCATTTTCGACCTTAGATCTTTGTGGGTTAGATGATTTTTGTATAACAGCGTCGAAGTGTAAATTTCATTTGGTTGAAGAACAAAGCATTCCTAGTTCGGACTTTTTGTTGATACTGGAAACATTACAATTTTACACTTAAAACTGAAACTGTGTATATCTGGCCTTAATATATACAAGATCATTTGTGACCGTTAATTTTTAGGTGCAGGCAAAATTATAATATCATTACATTAAGCTTACTAGTTATATTCTTAGAAAAAAAGTCAATTTAATTAAAGCAATACTGGTGAATTATTTGATAATTAATTATAACACTCAATAGCCATAATTTACTAATCAGATAATTAACGGCAAATTTCAAAGTATTTAATCAAACAAAAGTGCACTATATCAAAGCCGTGAAACTAAAATGTAACAGATAAATTGGAAAAGCTGACAAAACGAAACACTAAAATAATAATTTCACCACAATAATAAATCCGCCAATAAAAATAAATCCTGCTGTCAAACTATGTCAATAAGCCGTAATAATATTTCCTCGCTGGCTTATTCCAACAACACGACATGACTTCATCGCGCCGACGTCGTTGAAATTTCCACCTCTGTCTAATTGTTTTCCCCAAATTTTCCGATTCTCTTTTAAAAGACTCACTGAAATATGTACTAGCCATTAATTCCGGAAGACAATAAAAATATACAAGTGAAATTCTACAAAAACCGCCAATGGGTTTTATGCGAAACAAAAACAAAATTGCTCCTTTTTTGTTTTATTACATAGATTTGCTCGTTTATTTTTAAATTGTTATAAAGGTACAATTCCTTTATTTTATTGTGAATATTTTTATTTTCATTTTCAGAGATCTGTAACTTTACCGCGAGTAACAACGTGCGTTTGTTTATCTCTACGAAAACAATGTAAAATAATATTAATATTTGAATTAATAAAATGTTCTCAGAGTAAACATTAGATACACTGCACATTTCCTATAGAAATAATATACTCTGACACCTATGTATCAAACGCAATTGCAACACTAAGATTGTTGCAATTGTCAGGTACTTAAAACAAGTACTTTTTACACTTAGCGACTAATAACAACGAGCCATTGCTATCTAAATGTTTTAAAATCAATTAATATGCCAAGTTTCTGTGACGTCATTGTTAAATGCCTTTAGCAGAGGGTTCGAGATACTCGTATTTAAAAAAAAAAGATTAATAATTGTACAATAAAGAATTTGTATCTATCTATTTACATTATTATGAAAAAACGTATTTAAAAACACTATCCGTATGTTAAATTTAGGTACCTTAAAAATGTTTTCGTATAAATTAGATTATTTTCAAAACTTTTTTCTTTGAAGGAAAATTCTGAGAAACCGCGTGACCTCAAACCATGTCAAGACGAACTTTAAAACTTTCCGTTGCATGATATATCAAATAAAATCTACGTCGCGTCCTCGGTTAGGTTTATAATGATCTTGTAGCTCGTTACTGAAAGTACTATCTTACATTTAAACAAATTTAGCAGGTCATAGAATCTGCATTATGAATGATTGTAAATATCTTCATTAAATTTGCTCGACTTTTTTCGAATTGTTATTGTTTCATATAAAAAAAACAGCGTTGCTAATGTTTATTATTAGAACTAAATGTTTGACGCTGTCATCAAAACCAGAACTGATAATATAGCTACTAACAAAAAACGCAGCGTGGGTAAGACTGTAAAAGGTTGACGAATGACCTGATAAGGGTAACAGGCAACCGATGGATGATAGCAGTTTACGTCTAGTGAAATTGACGACACCCAAGTATCGTCAATTTAATACGGCAGTTCTATATAATACGGGAGTCTTTTGACTCAAATAATGATTATAATAATAGTTATTAATAATAACACCAGCCTATTTTACTGTCCCACTACAGGGCAAAGGCCTCTTCTCGTATAGAGAAGGTATGAGCATTAATCACCACGCTTGCTCAAGGTGGATTGGCAATTTCAGACATTTAAGTCCAGGTTTCCTCACGATGTTTTCCATCACCGTCAGTCAGAAATGTTCAAGATAAACTTAGAAAGTACATATGATTTGAAAAATCACATTGGTACTTGCCCGGATTCAAACCCACTACCTCGTGTTTACGAAGCCACTGGACCATTTCAACTTAATAAAAAGTTATTACGAGTACAATACCTAATTATGTATTGGTTGACAATATCATTACAAATTACACAACAACTTAAAACACATTTATTCAAGTATCACATTAATTTAAACGAGCGCAGTTTTATAAACTATTTCAATTGCCAAAACTCTTAAGGACACGTAATATCGTTAGTTTAATAACAACTGCTGTATACGCCATTCCATGTAAAGTGGAGCCTCATTTTGTACAAGTTCGCTCAAATATGGCCAAAGTTTGGCCGACTCCGACACTACACTACAGTACGAAAATATGGACTTAACGTTACCGAAGTAATTACTTACGGCAAATGAGTAGAAACTTCTTCTAAGAAATATAGAGCGGATCGATAAATCGAGTTATTCCGGTCGGATCATCGTAAGTAATGAAGGACGTGACATTATACTGGAAATTGCTGCAATATGTTTTTAAAAATTCGGTAAATGTTAAACATGTTTTCAGTCTACTTAATATAAAGTGTTAAGTCTTGGTTGTTTTTTACAAACTTTAATTTCGAGTAACACGTAAGTGTACAGGTTTATCTAATGTTATGTAATGACAGTAGCCTAAAGGCATTTTTTTTTTTTTTTTTTTTTTATATTATAGCCTACCAAAGTGACTCCACTCCGCCTGATGGTAAGCAGCCAGTGGAATCCAGAAGTGGCGGCCACTGTACCAAAAGCCATCGTCTTAACTGCTGGTATGGTGGCCTCCACTATGGCGGCTGGGAATGGGGATAGGGGAACGGAATGAGAGAGGTAAGGAAAGAGGAAGGGGGAAATTGGGCCTCCGGCGCTCTCACTCACCGAACGAAACGCAGTAGTACGGATACTACTACTCTTAAGTCGATCTTCTATGAGAGGGTAGTACTTCCCCGGACGATTCGGCCCATTCATGCTGAAATCAGCGTGGATCTACTACCGTAAAAAACATAACATGAAAAGAAAAGACTTGGCTATACTTTGTCTATAATAAACAATAAAAACATCTAGGTATAACCTAATAAAGTGTATAATACATTCTGAACTGAAACATCACTATACATTAGGGTTGTGTAAATTACTAATTAAATTGTCGTAGCAGAATGGTCATTCTGGGAACTTAATCGGTTTAACGACTTGCAAATCGACAATATTTCTTAGAAGGCAGTTAGTAATCAGCCGCTTAATTTTGGCTCTTCAAGACATACCGGCTACGGTAAGAATATAGACATTTTTCTACTGAAATAATTTACTATTAAAATTTAGGTCACTTTCACGGAGTATGCCTCGAAACGCACCAAATTTGAAACACACCAAAAAAGCACACCAAAAGTATTTCTCTAAAAGCATTAATATGGTGCGCTAACAAAAAAAAAATACTACTACTAGTGCGTTTCGAATAATACTTTTGGTGCGTTTTAAAGTTGGTGCGCTGGTTCTCCAGTTTCACAATTCAGTCACTAAATTCATGCAGTAAAATCTGTTTAGTGAGCAGGCCTTGTACACAAAAAAAATTGGTAACGATAAAGTTATTTAGTTTCGTGCCGGCTCTTTGTGTCGCAGTTACTGAGCTTGTCGTATGATATGACAGTCAAATGTAAATGAAAATATCTGAATATACGAGTAGGTACAATTTGCATAGTTTTACGTTACCGAGTGCATGGTTTCATACTTATTTTGAATAAGTCTTTTTAAAAATATCAATCTTTTTTAAATATTTAAATTGTATAAAATAGCAACGTAATTTGCATTGTGGAGACTCTCGTGGTAAAAAATTATTACGACCTCGCATTAATTTAGATATAATTTTTATCTGAGATTAAAATAGTTGAGGAACTGGTTATCTACTTTGAAGATTAAAAAACAATGATCAAAGTAGCCTTCTTCACAATCCCACGGCGCATTACTTCTTTAAGTAATAAAAAACTGAGTCCCTCAAGTCCATAAACTTTCTAACCCGGTAAAAGATTTCTTATGCAAAACTGTTAAAAGTTTATATTCGGTAAGACTTAAAGTTTTTTATACCACTATAGGGTTCTAAAGAAGCATCAGACCTGTGTAAGTGTAATAGGAAGTATTTAATGTTCACTTGTAAAGATTTTTTTTAAGCAAGCTTAGAAAAAATAATTTTATGAAGCACAAATACTATCTCCGCTATAGCACTTTTGGGTCCTTTTCCTGCCTCGGCATGAGATCGCTCTATTTGTTGCTCATTTTCAGTACAGCGAATTCCTAGACTATATACGCTACTCAGTAGATAAACCACAACCTGTGAACAATAGTTTATTCCATTTTGGAAATATTTCTGGTTTGTTGTATGCTTATTTACCACTGTAGGTGACTTGACCTTGACCTTGATCTATTTATTAGAGTAATAGAGCAAAATGAATTTTGTGGCGTTATCAGCGCTATTGCTTCAGAAATAACTACTGCTTCGTGTAATAAAGGCTAACTAAAAGCAGTTTGGGACAGTAATAGCCAAACTCTGAACCTGAATTTACCTTCCAACGGGAAGATATATAACTTCCACTTTTTTATTGGCAATGATGGCAGATCAGTAGTTCATCTAATGGTTAACCGTAAAGACTTTGACTGCCTCTGTGGCGCAGTGCGAGCGCAAGCGAGTTTGTGGGTTTGATCCCCACACGGGACAAATCTTTGTGTGATCCATACACCTTTGTTCCAAGTCTGGGTGTATTTTGTGTCCGGTATTGTATGTATGTAAAATTTCCTCGCGATACAGTAAATAGAAGTCAAATATCAGTAATGTATACTAAATCATAATCCTGTATTTAATATGTTAAATAAATAATTTAAAATAATAAGGCAAGGCACTTGCAGTCCAGTGACGGTAACCGACCGAACCACAAACGAGTGCGCGGCTCTTAGCTTCGCAAAAATAATATATCACTGACCGGCCTTTTCTAATCACAGCCGCCGTCAACATTTATCAGAACTTCAAGCCATATGAACTAAAGCTAACCTTTCTTACAACCGTTTCGTATCTCAAAAAGTCTGCAGTGTTTTTCTCGTTATTATTTTTTATATTCTCGCCTCGCCTGGTATCGTAGGTTTTCCAGTTCGCTGTCATCAAGAACTTAATTCTATAATATCGAGCAGAAAATGAAAATATAATCAAAATAAACATGTCAAAAAGAAAAAGTAATATTAATGCTTATCTGAAAATGTTTACGGAACATTTCCCTTCGAGCGAACACCGGTCAGTTATTGCAAATGATGACCATCGAATATGAGCTATTGGACGGTTCCGTATCACTTTGTTAAATATACACAGAGTTTTTTTTTGTTTTTACGTCATCGTTATGGTGATTGGTTTCCAGAACTGTATTGATTTTGTTTGCGAAAATAAACGCATTAATTGGTTTGTTAAATGTAGACGGCTTTATATTCTGCATTTATGTCTTTTAATATTATGATAAGTTTTTTTTTACAAGCAATGAAAGACTACGATTATCGTGTTCATTTGTCTTGGGTAGGACTCATGTACGGTCCATGTTTAGGCTGCGCAGAAGACAAAGCTTTTAAAATAATAGTAAATTTAACACTGCACTACAAAGTAATAAGATTCAAGCCCTACTTAATTTTACTAAATATTATACGAAATATCTTTGTAAGCGTCGATTTCAAAACCTAATCTTGACAAACGAACTGCCTTTCACAGAGACCTCATTGTTTGAAATGGTCGGAAATAAGCTATTACTATTGGAAGGAAATTAATTGCACATGGGCTCGATAGTTATATGAGAAATTCGGAATTTGTACTGTAAGTTTACATGTACTATTACATATTTATGCGTACTTGGAAAATAATTATTACTTCTGCTACTAGTTTAAATAACAACTGCGTAAATTGATGTAGGGTTACGCTCCCTTGCAGGTTATGCCGGTTAGGTGCCGTAGATCTATGACAGCCTTCTAATTTACGAAGGACGTCAAAAATCATTTAATAGGACCAGGCAGCAGCGTCAAGTGATAAGATAATTCACCTGTTGTAAACTTGTGACTAGAATGAAGTACCTAATATTAAATACGCGGGCAAAGCTGATACCTGCTACCGAACCCTCAGTCGCTTGTTGCGATACTCACGCAATGCATGTAATACTTCTGGTATTACAAGCGTCTATAGGCCACACTAACTGCTTACCATTGGGCGGGCCGTATGCTTGTTTGTCACCTTAATCAATTAAAAACACGGAATGAAATGAGGAGGTTCCATTGAACTGGAAATTGAATTGGAGAGTCAACCATTCTACTTACTGAGCGAGGCGCCTCTATCGCGCGCGCTTTGCACACTCAATCTCATAGCTGACGATGTAGATATATTTGATTACACTCTGAGTGAATGCAAAAAGCCCTTGCCTTCGCTCTTTTTAAAATTTGTAACAGTTAGATTTGATTAGTTTTTAATTAAAAGATTGAATAACCACAATATCGAATTAGATTAAGTCTGTAAGAATATTGTAAGAAATAATAAATAAATAAAAAATCTTCATTTATAACTTGTGGAGCTAACTAGTCCACCATATTATTTTTGCTAATATTACATTGCGTCTCTCAGGAAAGGTTATATACCTCACTTAAAAGGCTAGATAAAATTTACAGCGAACCTCTAACAAAGTTTTATGAGGTTCGTGTCTATACTAAGCGATCAATTTGCTACAGACTATAAGCTGGGTAAGGGGTGAATGATTGCTAGTGTGTTAGGGTGGTAACCCGAGAAGTCGGAAATCAAGGTTGATATTTTTATATTAATTTCTTTCGCCAGAACCAGGCTCATTGCTTGTTTCTTTATAAGGCGAGGTGCAAGATACTAGATTTAATCATTCCCGAAATTTCTGAGTGTCATAGCTGTTTGTAAGTATTCTTGACTGTTAATATTGACGTACAGGATGATAGTATTATCTCGTTATCTAAACAACGACACGCACCATTTTCATGAACGAGCTTGATGTACATTTGGGCAAATATTAAATAATTTTTTCGATAGAAAACTAGTACTTAGATAGTTACTATTCCAATAATTCGTATTCAAAATGGATTCTGTCTTACTAAACAGAATTTAGGATTAGGTAAGCTGCAAAGTTTTTACCTACAAGTAAAGTCTCCAAGCTCAAAATGACTACAATAAATTACAGTGACACACTACATTATTTTCTCACAGCCTGTTAAATTTAGTAAGGTTGCCCATCAAATATACCCACCGAACCCCAAATAATATGCGGAAAACAAAACCATGAACAAGAACAACAAAGTTTTACGTGTTCTAAAGGAGGATGCGTTTGTTTGTATAATTTTACGTCTCCTTGTTATGTGTGTACGAATATTCAAACTTTTTACAAGCTTGTGCTTTTTATTTCGTCAAAAACATGCAGGTACATTTATAAAATAGACGCATTAGCTACAGGCAAGTTACTTTTGATTTGATCATTGTATGCTGCTTCTAACGAGCTGCCGCAGTATTATGAATTAAGAAGAGTTAATGATGGAGTAACATTGTTGTAATTGTGCCACCATCTTGCTATTATATATAGCGGAAGAGTTTGTTTGTTTGAACGCGCTGATCTCTAAAACTACTAGTCGGTTTCGAATAATTATTTTTGCGTATAATAGCCCAGTTCTTGAGGAAGATTATAAGCTATTTAATATCACGCTACTAGCGACGGGAGCAAAGCAGTAAGCAAAGACGCAGGTGAAACCGCGCCGCGGAAAGCTAGTAATATTAAAATTTCAGCTTTCATCGTACAATTTTTATATCTTAATTGCCGTAACGACAACACATTTTAATGACAACGTACATAGGGAAAGAATAAGAGTAAAAGTTAGCAATTTTCCTCCCAATTTATGATGTTGTTATGATTTACTTACCGCGAGATTTAAAGCAATCTCTTGCCATCGTATTAACAATCAACAAAAAATTTTAAATCTTTAACATATTAAAAAATCATACAGTTTTTTAAAGGTTTATCAAAACGGCAAAGCGGGCCTATTAACACCATCTGTCTATCTGCAGTTATCAAATAAAAATGTCCTTTAGTAACAGTTATAACAGTTATCGTTTTATGTTCCTAGTTATTATTTTACGGTTTTAACTAAATTTTATTACGATGTTATCAGAAAAAAAATATAGAGAACTTAAACCATATATAATAATACTTCTTCAAACATAAATAATTTCATGCATTCTTTATATTTTCGATCATCTTTTGAGTAAGATTTTATCAATAATATATTATATTAAGTATAATACATATTTATCAAATATTTTATGTCCCTATTCTATGTATGTCATTTAATGAAAAAAATGAAATAAATCTATCTATACTGTTATATAAAGTGGATGAGTTTGTTTGTTTGTTTGTTTGAACGCGCTAAGCTCTGTAACTACCAGTCAGATTTGAATAATTATTGCGCATGATAGCTCAGGTCTCAAGGAAGGTTATAGAGTGTAACATCACGCTACTGGCGACGGGGGCCTAGTAGTAAGCAAAGACGCGTGTGAAACCGCGTCGCAAAAAGCTAGTCAATCATAATATAACGCAACGATACAAGAAAGATGGCGGGCTGCCGATTAAAGAGGGCCGTCTAAGCTCAGCAATGACTTGTTTTGGCTGAAATAAGGATGATAATAATATGTCGCAATAACGTTTAGTTGAAGCAAAAAGGACTCTTAGAATCAGAGTAAAAATCCACATACAATTTCGGTTTCGTGATTCACACTGATTGTGTTAACAGTTTGAGTAATGATATGACAATTCGCACAGGTAACAAAGAGACGTGAACTTGCAACTCGTGGCGAGATTCACTCTAGCTGATTGTGTCGATAACTTTTCTGTACGTATTCAAACAAGCAATGTTTTGTCGTCGTTCTGTCCTTCGTGTTGCGAATCATGCGTAACAAAATCGAATAGTAGTAGCTTGTGGGTGGACATTCACCTAATTTGAGTCCAGCTTATTTTTTTAAAAGTGAAAGTGTTGTTGTGCTGCTTGTTTTCAAACACGCAACGGATTCTGATACAGTTAAAACTATCGTTTATTTTTTGCAGTAGGTGTATAGGTATAATACGAGTGCTCCGTTACTAATTACCGATCTGACAGTTTTAAAAACACTTCTAACAGATCCTACTGGAGACTGACAAGGTCTTTGTTTTAAATAGAACTATTAATAGTTTTCGATTTAGGTTGATGAATGTTAAGCTTTTCTTCTGGAATTGGTAAGAGCGTTTTTTGACTAATAATAATACCAGTTTATTAGATTCTTACACTCTCTCTTCTCACTTAAAGACTAGCGTGGTGTTGAAAGCATGAGCATCGATCACCAAGCTTAAATATATTCACATTGGTTCAAACTTACAACCTCGTGTATATTATGAATCTCTAGTCCCTAGCCCCACCAGGCTATCATGACATCTATAAGCCGATTATGTATATATAGTGTGAATATAGCTGTAGCTATCACGGAAGTTCTTCATAAACTTGTCGTGTTTATTTTATCGAGATCCAGGATATAGAATTTATCAAAGTTGATAGTTTTCTAGTTCGACACTTCTCAACTAGTTTCGCTGACGACACGCAAGGGTAAAAGTTTTGAGTATGCACGTAAAATTGAAAGATAGCAACTTTGTAGAATGCTTCTGAGTGAAGTACTTCTATCACTAACAAGTTAGTGCATATTGGGTTTGGATAATGTAAAGAAAAGTAAAGTATATTACGCTATTTGAAGGCAGCAATAAATGACTAGGGTTTCGTATAGTAAGGTTTAAAAGAAATTTTCTACCACTAGAAAAGAGATTTTTCTGATAGGGTACTTACACGACCGGCAACGCGCAAGTCCACCTGGTGATGCAAGCAACTATAGACAAAAGTAACTGGTTACCATCAGGCAGCCCGTATGCTTGTTTTTCACTATAGCTGTATAGAAAATAACTTTTAATTTTAAAAAGGCAACTTCAGTATTATTCACGAATATTATACTCGAGAACAAGAGACAAATATTTATGAATAACACAAAGTTTTAACTCATGTGAGAATCATACCCACAACCTTGTGCACTGCATTCGCATGTATTTCTACTGCGTCACCTAGGCAGGAGCGGCAGTTGGCTCGAACTTCGCGCCTAATATGTATTTGACAGATATGTCAGCAGATCTACTTTGTTATCATTCAATCATACAATCCTACTTTCGTTTTCTTTTCGCATACGATCGATCAATACGAATGACACTCCTTGGATTACACGTAATGATTAAATTTAATCGATTTATATTCATTCGTTTACCTAGTGTTGTTTTGGAATACAATCGTTCGAGTAAACTGTTTAGATTTACGGTATGTACTCGTACGGTATGTACATATATGTTAGATTTAAAGAAAGCCTGAAAATTGCATTGATGACAGGTGATTATGTCATGCGTCTGAAAACATCTACAAAAGGTGTAGTACCCACAAATTTTTAATATCTTAATCATCATTTAAACTATCATTAAATGATAGTTTTGAGTGATAAATATTCATTTATTAATTAAGGGGTTAAATTTTAACTTAAATAATAGTTAAAATGTCTCTAGTCCCAATACTGACAGAATAGAAACCAATATAAAGTTTCTTTTGTAATATTAGTACGTCACCAATCGAGTTTGTATTCCGCTCACACAATGCCTTCGTATTAAGTAAATAGGAATAAAAAAGCGGCCCTCATAGAAGGAAGTGTTGAGTGATTTCCGTAGTTGTGTCGTAAAAATGCGAACGTTTCAAAGAGTAACTTCATTGCGTAAACACTATGCGAAAATAAAGAGAAAAGTTGTTTTAGAATCAGAAAAATATCCAATGTGACTTTTAAATTCATATGTTTTTTTTTATTGCTTACATAGCAGACGAGCCAACAGCCTACTATAGGTAATTGTCGTTCATGGACTTCTGCAATGCCAGAGACCCTGCAAAGCCGCTGCCTTCTGTGATATTAATACTCTCTTTAAATCTACAATACATTATGAGGTATATACAATCATAAAGTAAATATCGATACATTCAAAGACCAATCATTGTAGTAAATAAAGTATGGTGCATATATATTATTTTATCGCTTATACTATTTTATAAAGCGGAAGAGTTTGTTTGTTTGTTTGAATCTCTGTAACTACCAGTCTGATTTGAACAATTTTTTTGCGTATCATAGCCCAGTTCTCGAGGCAGGTTATAGGTTATGTAACATCACGCTACTGGTGACGGGAGCAGAGCATTAAGCAAAGACGAGGGTGAAACCGGGCCGCGGAAAGCTAGTAATTATATAAAGTGGAAAAGTTTGTTTGTTAGTTTGAACGTGCTAATCTCTGGAACTACTGAAACATATTTTTGCGTATGATAGCCTAGTTCTCGAGGAAGGCAAAAGGCAATGTATGTAACATCACGCTACTGACGACGGGAGCAGAGCAGTAAGCAAAGAAGCGGGTGAAACCGCGCCGTGGAAGGCTAGTATATAATAATCGTTATATCGCTGCCCAAAGCTGTTTCTCGTACTTTTCAGTCACAGCTTAATCGATTCAGATAAAACCTCCCTGCTTAAACCATTTTTAATAGTTGTTAAAGCGACCTAATTTGCTGCGTGCGAATTCGTTTCGCTTCATTTCCTTATATCACTGAGTTATTTCGCGTTCGTTTTATTTGATCATTTGATATTTATAGGTTTTTTTATCGAATATGCTCATATTCTGATTCTTACATACCAATAAGCTCGTCTTCTATTACATGGTAGCACATAAGTGATTGGCTGAACATGGGTGCACGTTTTATACAATAGTAAATTTTCAGCAAGAATGGGTGGGATCGGCCAATAAGGTATCTACCACCCTTTAATACAAAAGTAGTATTTATGCTATTGCATTTCCTAAGAAGTGAAAGCCCAGGAGCGGAGACCTAATTACCTCGGCGATCCTCTCTTTTTTCCTCCTTTATCCCCTTCCCCCCTACATTTACGTTCGACGTTGGACTTGCTAGTGTTGGACTTGGTAGTGTTTTCTTAGCGTTGTTTCTCACAGCCATACCGGGAAATACGTCCTACAATGTTATTAGAATTCTACAACCATGAATGTCAACAATACGTTCTTAGTATTAATTTACTTGATGGCCACAAAGTTTCTGCGTAGTTGTGTCTAAAAGAGAACCCTTTTATGTTGTACCTGATTCAGCATGTTAAAATGTCAGCACCGGCTGTTACTAACATAATGATAGTCGGTATGGAAAACGTACTATCTATATGTCCTTGTCTTAGATAGTAGAAGGGCGTGAGAGAGGCGATATTTACAATTTATGTTGGGTTACAGGCAATTGAAATTAATGTACCTCCTTCATTTATTGCAGTATTCAGTGAGCCTAGTAACTGAATAAATAATAGATGATAAATCTCTATGGGACAGTGAGAAAGCGTATGAATGGTGTGCGTGAGATAGTAGCTCAATTTTTACATGTTCAGTTGAAGATTCTACCACGTTTATAAATATTTATTCTAAACTTTGTGTAGGTATTCTTTATGTTCGTTAAATGCTTAAAAAGTCTCACCGACACAGACATTGTATCTTATTGTGCGAGTCGTTTCAAAAATAAAGAGCTTATATCCTTTCTCAACTAAGACTACACGCACATGGACTAGCAAAAGAATGGAGAGGTTATTATGCCTTTTTACCCAAGCTTGTTGTTGATGGGCGTCTCAATCTGCACTTAAACCATGGTCCATTGTGCGATTTTACTGACACTACCTAAGCAGATACTTTAGCTGGCGGCTCTTAGGTCAATATAGCACAGAAACTTCTTTGTAGTCACTTCAAATGTTATGAAAGAGTGTACGTTATTTTAAGATGATGGCATAAATATTTTAACACACGTGAATGCAAAAATAAAGTATGTGCGCACTAGTTCGTAAAACAAGAACAGCCACGATTTTTGTAAAATAGGTGCAAAAAGCGTGAAATAGATACCTAATTAAATTTGAAAGGTCATAATATTCAGCCTAAAGATTGGATGATGAAGACTTGTACCTACCTATTGCTGTTAAAATAATTATAAAAAAATAGAAATAATTTACGTCTTTAGCCGAAACTTAAATACTTTTTCACAGCCATCACCGACCTACTCGCAAATTATACGCACTGAGTCGCGGTGTTGCGAAAAACAGGCCGTTTATACCATACCATACGTGCCGAAATGGTCCAGTAGATAAGGCACCCACTTCGTAATCACGAGGTAGTGGGTTCGAATCCGGACAAGTATCAATGTAATTTTTCAAATGATATGTACTTTCTAAGTTTATCTTGGTCATTTCTGACTGAAGGTGAAGGAAAACATCATGAGGAAACCTGGACTTAAAAGTCTGAAATTGCCAATGCGCCTTGAGCAAGCGTGGTGATTAATGCTCATGCCTTCTCTATATGAGAAGAGGCCTTTGCCCTGCAGTGGGTCAGTAAACAGGCTGGTATTATTATTATTATTATTCGTGTCGTGTTGAGAAGCTAACTAGGCTTTATTATTACTTATTTTTTGTTGTTACTCTTATATCGGACGAGTTGTACGTTTGTTTTCAGAGTTCGTAGCTTTAATAAAATATGTTGTGTCTCCGTGTTTATTATTAGCTTTAAATTCACATTTCAGTACAAGTGTAATAAATATGAATATATTCACTATGTTAGACGTATGAACTTAATGAAAATGTAATTTAATTTCAAACCGTTTTGCCAAGTTCGCTAAGTTTGAAATCTAATTTGTTGAATCGGCTGATTTATATTCTCAGACAGATTTGACTTTCACTCTTCATCTCGAGGTGATATGTCACTTAGGTCAGTTAACTTGAATACTTTACTAATTTTTATTCGATAATCTTCACATATAGTTGTTGTTGTTGGTCAGCATCAAACAATTTTAGAAATAAAGTCATGTTTTATCATGCTGGTAGGGCCCTGGATGGTATAGCGAGAGGTGGCGGAGGTGGTTCCAGGTCCCGCTTCGAGTTCGTGTTTTTTTTACATTTATTTAAAAAAATCAATTGTAACAATAATAAATAATAATAAAGACATAATGGCCCAGTGGTAAAGGCACCCGCTTTGAGGTCGGGGGTTTGAATCTGGGCAAGTACCAATGTGATTTTTCAAATCATATGTACTTCCTAATTTTGTCTGGACATTACTGACTGACGGTGAAGGAAAACATCGTGCGAAAACCTGGGCTTCTGAGGAAGTCTGAAATCACCGAGCGAGCGTGCTCATACCTTCTCAGTATGAGAAGAGGCCTTTCCCTGCAGTGGGATAATAATGGGCCGATATGATAAATGAACTCAAATCACATAGGAAGTACGAGCATTACTCCTATAGTCAGTTTGTGATCACAGCATTGTTCAACCTTGCCCAAACGCCAAGTAAGAACAGGTATAAATTTACATAAATTTATAAAAGTTTCAAATGTATCATGTTATTTCTTGAGTCTTCATTATTAAAATCGAATACAGATTTTTAATAATATAATCATTTCTTTTATATCAGTTTATTTTGTTTTCGAATAAATACGTTTTTAAAACAAAAATGTTACCCTATGTGTTGTTGACCGTATTCTATATACAGTCGGTGCATCTCAATGAACCTGCTTTAAACATAGCATCCTTAATATGTATGTCATGGCAACTTGCTTTTTGTATACGAGGCAATACTTCAGACTTCGATTTTAATTTTAAACAAAGTAGGAAAACCTGACACGATTTTTACAAGATGCGGTGGGTACTGGGACCTGTCGACCTGCAGGCAAACATCGATATAACTACACCTCGATCGTTGCAATCCTTAAAATATTGCTATTTATGAGAACACATTCCAGAAAATCACAAAATAAAACTTTAGTTAGCAAAAAATAGCAGATATTATTGTTGCCGTCGATCCTTGCTAAAGTACTAAGTTGTATGTTAACATATTTTTGGTCACCTATGTTTTATTTTGTGCAGCAAAATTAACGTGTGAAGAGTTATTTTCTTCCACAAGAAAATTTGACTAAACAAATTTCATAGTGTAGTTTGTCTGGCTAACAAAACAATTTATATAACATTAGGTATGTGTATTAGGTGTAATAGCTTTACAAAGTAAACTCTAAGTCCTTTGTAAAGCAAGTCAAACGTTGGCGACTTTGCTAAGGAGGTTGTGTAACCAAGGGGTGTCATGTTCCGGTGTTTTTGCGGAGCACAACTATTGTTGAGTGTAGTAGTTTAATTATTAAGTTACATTTTCAAACTATTTATTAGTACAAACTATATTATATTATTATTTTTAATGCATGGTTTTAAATACAATGTATTGCAAGACCGAGTAAAATACCGAGTACTCTTACTATTAAAAACACGATAGTACGTAGTGTATTGTTTTACTAAGGTCTTCAAGAACTATGCATTCCAAAAACGCGCATGCGAGCGTGCGTGTGTGTTTGTCTAAAAACGTATGTGGGTAAGAGCTTTAATTTATATGACTTTATCTTTTATACGAACATAATAATGTCTCAAAGTTGGCAACGCCAGTGTATATTATGGTAGAAGCTATTTTAAAATCGAACATGATCAAAGATATCGCTGATGCCACGTGATATTTTTACGATAAAAATATTTAACATGATTTTCGAAAAGTTTGTCTGTTAATAAAAGCAACAATTTGTTGCGAAATTTGTTAGTGAAATTGATTTCGTAAAATTGACATCAAAATTGCTAAACATAGATTTCTCTACACATCTCCACTGACCGCTCCTAAGCCGCAGTCATCGTTTGGATAAGTACGAATATTCTAATCATTTTTGGGGAGGAAAATATCACATAGATTTATGTTGGATATCCAAAGTACGAAGAAGAAAGAACATATATTATCTTGACTTCTGTTACCGAAAACAATAACTTGACACAACACATCTATATTCGAGTCTCGTTCAAAATCAATGAGAAATTTATGGAATGTATTTGTAGTCTTACGATAAATCTTTCACTGAGACTTCTAAGCCTAAGCATCTGAATATGAGATTGATATACTAGAATTACGGCGCACGTTTCTCTTTAAAATGTAAGTTAAGTTAAGGTGCTTTCTCACCGCAAACGTTCTCTTGTAATGTAACGTTCACATTACGTTACAAACTGCCTCCCTGTCTGCCAAGCATTCGTTTGTAATGTAACATTCCTAATAAACATTAATTGTATCATCACTTTGTTCACTGTAATGCTCGGTTCATCTCGCTTACTAATGTAATGCTCAAATTGTATCATTACAAGTTGTGCACTGTAATGCTCGGTTCGCCTCCCTCACCAATGTAATGCTTGTATTTGTTATGTTACATTACAAGTGAATACTCGCGATCAGGGAGCACCTTGAAGTGTCAAGTTTTCATTTAGACTATACGCGTTGACATACTTTTCTGTGTAATACCTACAGGCTTTATTAGGCACTTGATGAATAGTCTAATTATTTACTCTGTCTGGAATTTATATTCTGTAGTCTAAGGTTTACGTTGTTAATATTATGTCTTAAAATTAATGTTTGTTAATATAACATGTAATAATATATTTAAGGACTGTGGAATTTCTGAAAACAGCAACAAGTTAATCAATGAAAATTCTCATTACGATTCGTACTCAAATAAGATCTGTTTAATGGGACATCAATTTTGGAATGTACCACCGTCATAGTATATATATGTAATAATATGTGGACACTATCACACACTGTCATCTAGTCCAAAGCTAAGCAGAGCTTGTTTTCTGGTTACTAGATAACTGAAATATACATACTTTATTTTTTGCAAATACATTCTTAAACTACATGGGAAACACCCAGACAAATACAAATGTTCATCACACAAATATTTGCCTTCCGCGGGAATCAAACCCACGACACCCGGCGTCGCAGTCAGTTACGCTAACCACTAGACCAACGGTGCACACAGTAGTTTTTTTATATTATCAATGTGACTTCACTTTGTCTGATGGTGATCCAGAAGTTGTGGACACCATTCCAAAAGCCAAACTACTGGTATGATGACCTACACTGTGGTGGCTTTAAAAGACAGTGATAAGGATTGTAATTAGACGGGAACACATGCGCTGGTAAAGAGTTACAGGCTTTAATTGAGCGACAAAAGTATGAAGTGCTAAACCGTTTTGTTCGAGACCCTTTAGATTCCACTGTGAAAAGGTGGCACTTCTATCCCGCACGTGTCGTTCTAGATAAAGAGGGAGAGGTTGGGATTAACTCAAAGAGCTCTTCAGTTCAGTCAGTCAGTAATTATGAGAATAACGGGTATAAATTAAGTTACTGGTAGCAGTATTTCCTACGCACTAAATGCCACACTGCTTTTGTTAGTAACTCGTCTATCAAGAGTGGTGACAGTCTATTTAATAGATAATTAGCATATTATTCATCTATACTATTATAAAGCGAAAGAGTTTGTTTGTTAGTTTATTTGTTTGATTGAACGCGCTAATCTCTGGAACTAGTAGTTGGGTATGAAAAATTCGCGTATGATAGACCAGTTCCGAGGAAGGTTATAGGCTATGTAAAATTACGCTACTGGTGCCAGGAGCAGAGCAGTAAACAAAGACACGGGTCGTGCCGCGAAAAGGTACCTTATTATATACAATTTATTTTAAATACTTTATTATATGATGTTAAACTACTAAACTCTAAAATTATCTAAGCAATCGATTAAAATATCAGCACATATTGTGTACAAAACGTAATTGACGGCTAGTTACCATCATGTCAGTGTCAGTGACAGCGGTTCTCAGCACAAGTTCCATCGAGTTGAGAAATACTGAATAGTTTTTATTATATTCTGAAAAACGTAACGTCGACACAACAATTTGAAGACTATATAATAGTTTTGCGACATTCAAACATACGATAAATACTTAATATTATGTTCCACTCGCTGAAATGCACGGAACAGGCAATACAGGCTGTAACAATTTGTTTCTATTGAGGTAATCCTGGCAAATCCATACTAATATTATAAATGCGAAAGTAACTCTGTCTGAGTATGTCTGTCTGTTACACTTTCACACTTAAACCACTGAACCTATTTTGATGAAATTTGATAAAAAGATACATTAGACCTCGGGGAACAATATAGGCTATCTTGTATTGCAAAAAATGGCTTAAATGGGTTGAAATAGGGGATGAAAGTTTGTATAAAAAATCTTCAATGTAAACAAAGATATAACTGACATTCACGCGCGCGGAGCTGCGGGCCACAGCTAGTTCTGTATAAGTACGCTAGTTCTGTGTAAGTAAGTATACTATTGGCCTTTACATCTTGTCAGATGTTTTAACCAGTACCTCATGACGCAGAGCACTTTTTTCATGACTGTATCTTGTATTACGTATAGTGTTATATAAACGTCCTTTTTAGTGTAAGATACGATGTGAAATTATACACTAATAAGTTTCATTTTACCCGTCTTACAATAAGTGGCCTAATACCAGCAAAATTGCCATCCCTTAGGGATCAACGTATACAATATAGACCAATTTTAAAAATAAACTGTGCCATGATTGCTTTAAGGATTATAGACGTTCCTTTATATTATATCCCCTAAAATTTGATCACGTTCAATTTTTGTCAAGCCGATAGACCTTCGTCTCAATAATAGCTGTCATACAAATGAAACGAAACTCAATAAAAGTGATAGGTACCGTGATAAGGAGTTTTAAAGTACTTCGACAGTTCGTAATCTTCAATCTATTGAGTTCAGGGCTCGTTGTCTAAGAAACGTGTTGCTGTTACGTAGCTTATCTACCAGTTATGGGCGTTGGTTTGATTGCGAACATTAAGTAATAATAGATTTATGTTTTAGTTGTGATGGTCCAGTGGTTAAAGCACGAGCTTCGTAAACACGAGGGTGGGTTCACAACCGGGCAAGTACCAATGAAACTTTTTTTAATTCATATTTACTTTTTAATTTAATTTTGGACATTACTGACTTACTGTGGAGGAAAACATCATGGGGAAGCCTGGAAGAAAAATGTCTGAAAGCGTCCAGCCGAGCGCACGTGACTTTCAATACTTATGCCTTCTCTAACAGAAGAGGTCTTTTCTTGCAGCAGGATAATAATGTGCTAGAATAATGAGATCTGTGCTTATAGTTTTAATGTGCTTTAGAGGTCGTGATTTATTGATTACCGCAGCTTACAAATTATTGAATTAAACTCTAATCTGCCGTAGAATAAACAGCAAATTTGAATGCTAAACCGTAAACTTATAAAGAAGGATATAGAGGCTTTGTTGTAAGTAACTTGCACACAGTCTTTTAGCTGAGGTCGTATGAACATCTTGTTGTTGGTTCTGTACTTTATGATTCTAGGTCACAATGCGAACCACTAATCCCCAGTTTCTGAAAGGCTGATCAACAAAAAAATAACTAATCACGTGTTAAATCTCATGTGAAGTACCTAAAAACATGCTAAAAGTATGGATATTTAGTTTAATTTGATCTATTTAGTTACTAATTAGATCAAATTAAACTAATTATTAATGGTTTTAACAACCTAATTGGTACTTCAAATAAGATTTAACAGGTGGTTAGTTAATTTTTTGTTGATTAGCCTTTTAGAAACTGGGAGTAAGTCTGCTGATTGCCACAATGTTATCTCCTACCCACTTCTGAATTGACTACTAAAAAGGCAAATATCCATTTTTATAAACAATTAAAAAAATCAGATAACAATTCGAATTGCTATTACAATCAAGCTATCAGTGTTCATTAAAATAAAAAAAAACTCATATAAAACTGAGTGTGAACTTTAATAAATGGCGAACAATGTTCTAGGAGGTTTCTTTATTATTGCACTTACAACCAGGAGCGGGATGGCCTCATTCGAAGTCAATTAACAGTAACTGCGAGTTAACCAGATAGTACTTGTTCAAGCACTTCGATATCAGTTATGAGAATGGAATGAATAAAAGATAAAACAGAGAGAGTTATAAATTTTTTTGTCGCAATTATATTAGGTTATTTTTTATAATGAGTTTATTATAAAATAGAATAGAACAGAATATTTTTATAGCATACCGACAAAAAAAAGAAGTAAAGTGTTCACCATCACTCAATCTATCTGGGTTTTTAAAGTATTTATATAAACTATTTTTTAATACCTTATACTATTTCTTGTAACCTACTTAGACCGTAATTTTATTATTATGATTTTCACCTATAACAGGCGCAAACCATGCAATTGTATGTAAAGTACTTTGTACCTAAGTTATCCATGAACAAGTATTACCATTTTTATCGAAAGCGACTTCATGTCTGTTCAGCTTTCATGAATTTTGATTATCGCAAATGTTAAACTTATTTTTATTAGATACTTGTAAGTTTTAACTTCTGATCAGAAACTAGTGGAGCACGACGCGTGTTAAGGTAGTTGTTATTATACCTACTAGCTAATGTTTGTATATTATAATGCTACGATTCGTTCGTTTTAGTATATTGCTATGAGGCAGAGTCAAGTAATAGGCTATTTTAAGCTTAGTATAAATATTTTATAACCCTATCGATCAATTTGTACTCACAACTGAAATAGGAATACCATGAACTTCACCATTGTGGGAACGACATTCTAAATAATGTATTCTACAGAAATTAAACAATATTAAACATTTACAATAATAGAGAAACACCATTGAATAAATTGTTAAATTCGCGATCGCTGGAATCGTTGAATCGTACAAGCAAATACAAAAATCACATATTCAAATAAGTGTCTTCATTGACATACCCATAGAAATACGAATAGTACATTGAAACGGTTCGCCGAATTCACAAAACAGTTCAATGTTTGCACAAATAAAGGCTCACAACTCGGCAATTTCTTTGTAATCGGCCGAGTGTCGGGCTTGGGTCAAATCATATGTAAATAGACAGACATGAGCATTGCTGAGTGTTGATTTAGTATGTTGGGTGTATATAATCTCGTCTAATGTGAGCTATGGGAATGGATTTCAACTGCGTTTAAATTCTAATCGATCTCCATGCGTTTTACTGCTGAAATTTAGAAGTATTTTTATGCAATGTTACTGGCAAGCATACATCTCTTTTAATAGTGAGCATAACTAATCGTTAGAGGTAGGAATGAGAGTAGTGATGAAAAAAAAAGTAGTTAAAATGGTGTCATAATGTCATGGACATGCTTCAGAGGGCCGCTGTAACCATCCTGAGTTAGGGTCTATTAACAATTAAACTGGGGTCCTTATAAAATGTGTTAGTTTTCAACAACTGCTCAGTATTAGCTTGCAGTCTAGACTCCTTTCAGTATGGCAATAATCGCGTCCCTTTTTATATGAGATTTTATGAGATTATTAACTAGTGAAACATAAAACTTTAGGAAAACCTATCGTTTTCTTTTATATGTTACCTAATTGTATGAATATGGGCTGTAAGCAAAATGAAACCAATATTATTCATTCGTACGGATCGTCAGATTGGCAGAGGTCCATCATACGATGTTGTTAGTATTTGCCTAAAATTGTCTTGTTCCGTAAGTCTCATAGTGTGAAATCGAACTCACGCCACTCGTTGCAATGGTTGTATTAGCATCCAAAATGATAATCATTTTACTAAAGTACATTATCAGAGATTGATACCATTACGCTCTACTATAGTTCGTTTTGGTAGCATCAAACTACTAGGTCAGAATAAATCAAAGTTCTCGTAAATACGTGGTAGAACATACGTGCTTGTCTCATAAATCGGTTTAATTACCGATCGGTTCGCTCGCCGATAATGCCAATATAGGACATTGCATATTGACATAATCGCTATGCATCGAACGCTGCTACTTGTCAAACACCTTGCTAGTTAGTGTGAAGCTGTTACAGAACTTCTGTGGTGTTAATTGAGTAATATCGTACATAGATGTCTATTGCTAGAGAATACTGAGTCTTGTGGTTTGCTAGTATTACTTTCGAATCAGAGCAGGCATTATCAACGATTGTCAAGATTTAAACTGTACTAACCATCAGATAGCTAGTTAATCTTTTTATGCCTATAAACATCATCAATAGTACTGAACATTACTACTCTATAACTTTGACTGTAGTCAATCCCGGTCTTAGCATAAAGCAACGAGAGTATAGTCATTTTATGTTTCTTTTCCTTTTTCTTATTCATTTATTTTTCCTTTACAGTCAGCAATAATGACTTGAATGTGTTCTTTTAGCATTAATTATAACGCTTATAAACACTTCTATGTCCGTAGGCGATAGTTACTACTTAATTTTAAGTAGACTGAGGCTTGTTTGGCACCTAGATGCTATAAAAAATAATGGTGGACTAAATGTTTTATACAGTTTCTAGATAGCAAAAGTAGGACATGTAACTTATTCGATTCTACTAACAACTGTTATACGAAAAACAGCCAAAGTTGATGATAGTTTTATTAACCTCCATGTTAAACTTTTCTTATCTTATAGCAGCTATTTAGCTGGTGTTCTGCCCTTTTGAGGGAAAATGACATATCTACATAAGACATGATTTGGGAAAGCGTTCTTAAATATAATAACAGGGGTGTTATATTTCTATAGCGTATATCTTCGATTTGCCTCATTATTTTTTAATAGGACAAAGTTGTTCTTAATAGATTAAAGCACTTTTACTATTGGGCTCTTTATTTTTTAACACGAACTTTAGAACGTACTAGTCTCTGTGATACATAAAATCTTAGTATGACTAACGTTCATGTACGAATTTAATTATAGACAATTTATTATATTTCTTTTTCTATGTATATTTATTTTTGTTATAGTTTAAGATTCCTCATATCCTTTTATAACAGCATATGCATTTTTTTTTTAAATATATTGCTTGGTTTAGAATCTTCAATATCGAGCAACAAATATCTAACTTAGACTAATAATTAATAAATTCCCAGCGCTACCCCGTATATCTAAAAGGGTGATTAAATGTCCTATACCCACATTTAGAACGTCTTTCGCGCGAAGACATTTTAAACAAATTACCCCCTTTTTATATAATAAATTGCTTAAGAAGAATAGTAATATTAAGGATACAAGTCTCAGGCAATTTAAAGTGTTAGCATTCGACTGGCTAATAGCGCTAAATTATGAGGAAACAGAGAGTCCATTAGGAGTATAAGTTATAATAAGTAAAAAATAATATTTACCTCCTAAATTTATACGAACAGGCGAAAACACACGCATGCGCACACACACGCACACACAAATACACACACACATGCCACACACACATATACACTCGCACACTCACTCACACACACACACACACACACACACACACACACACACACACGCACACCACACACATTTTATATACACAAACATTTTTGTTTTCTTTTTGTTTCTTTCATGAAGTTTATTGATTTAATTGAATTTTTTTGTTTTTTTGTTATATACCTGTTGATAAACGCTCGTCTGTGGAGCCTGCTTCCCACGACACAGGGAAACCTAATGTGGGAAACAGTGTGACAACTTTGTAACACCAATTAGACAGGAATAAATATATTTTTCATTTTTTCATTTTCATTTTCAATAATTATATAACCACGACTTGGTTGAAATGTTCAGTTTTGTTGATATAAAACAATAAATAATGTTTAAGCTTGTCATGCAAAATAAGATACTTTGTATCGGCATAAAGGTTTCACGAAAGGCATAAAACTTCTAAAACTTTCTTGTTTCATTGTTGACTCCTGAAACTTGGGTAATAATTCATTCAAACTATGAATTATGATTATGTGGAGTTGCATTCTTACACGAATACAAAAGATAACTTGGTTTGTCATAATCTCTACGATACTTTTGTTGAAGTTGGTTTTATTGTTAGGGCTTGTTCTTTTTCTAAACGGTCATTATTTTCACTTCAAAATAAAGGTCACATTACACTTGGAGAGTTAATGCTTTTAACTTTACAATCGCAGTGGTGATAGTCTTACGGTACTGCACTTCCTGGGTTTTATTATTTGTCTGCCGCCTTATCATGAGATCATGACTGGCAACATTTCATTTGCAATAGATTATACCAAAGACAATAGACTATATACTCATTGGATTATATATGTACAATCCAAACGATTGTTTTGTAGTGCACTGCAAACCTATTTATATAGGTACGAATAAGTTATTGTTATAGGTTATTGCCTGACTAGCTTGCCGCGGCACGGTTTCTCCCGCATCTTTGCTTACTGTTCTGCTCTTGTCAGTAGCGAGATGTTACATGACCTATAACCTTCCTCAAGAACTGGGTTATCATACGCAAAAAGAATTATCCAAATTCGACTTTTACTGCTAGAAATTAGCGCGTTAAAACTAACAAATAAACAAACTCTCCCGCTTTATATATTAGTATAGATTTACTTACTCGTACCTTTAGTATATAATTATAAGATTAAGGCTATATATTCTTCTTCAAACAGTGTGCAACATCTAGTGTTGCAAAAGTTCACGGATGTCAGTTACCATTTAATGTCAGATATCCAATGGCTATATTCTTTACAACTGTTGGCAAATAAAAACCACAGAACGCAAAAATCTATTATCATAATTCACTTTAACTGTATTATTTTTTCATCATCACGGCCACATTCACGTGTATCACTCCTGGAAACACATTCACAAGAATAACAAGCTTGTTGTTAAATAAACCTAAAACACATTCAAAATATGAAACTGTCCGTCCTTGTTCTGAATGTAGAACAATTAAATGTAACCACAACGCACGTATGTAATCAGTAAATGAAAGGAAAATATACCTTAGCAGTGAGTTTATCCTCGGGCGTATGATAACAAAAGAATTGTACTTATTATGTAGGTACTGTGAAAATGTGAGCTATGTTAATCGATAGGGTAAAGTTGGTTTGTAGGTTGAATATCATTAAAATAGTTATTTTACAGGCGAATATAAGATTGGCCAATAATATTGTTACAACCTAAAAAAATAAAAAACAGAATTCAAATTCAGAACTCGTTTTTTACGTTAACAACACAGTATATTTTTTATAAAGTTACAATAAAATTACAATATGGAATGTTGTGTTAAAGGTAACAGAATAAAATTGCAGTGATTGACTTTCACAAAATACATCCAATAATCCATCATTATCAAGACAATTAAAAATGGTGTCCATTTAAGATCGAAGTGGCCGTATATTAAAAAGATGACGACAATAATAACTGATAATTCTGATAAAGCTAGAATTCACCAAACTCGTGACGTTTTTTTCTGCATTACATACAGTTTTGCCTCATGTTCATATGTATGCGAAGTCTATTTGCAGATGGGCAGCTTGGATTCCAATCCAAACCAATGCCGATTGTAATAGATATTTGGTGAGTTACATGATTAAACTAATGGTCGTTTTGCCACCGGCGACCGTTTGCGACCAGATAACGACTTGTCAGGAATCTGTACTTACTGACATTGACTTCATATAGATAATTTAACTACAATGTTTAAATGTTGTTAAATTAATAGGCGCTGTACCAAGTTAATTTTTTTTTTTTAAGAAATTTTATTGACATAAAAGCAGTGACATTGACAATATTAGAGCCCTGAATTTTGTGCTAGGTTGTCACCTGTGTTACAGGAGTAAAACTTTAATGACAATATATATTATGTGGTAAGTCGTGATGGCCCAGCGGTGAAGGCACCCGCTTCGTAATCACGAGGTCGGGGGTTCTTTCGAAGCCAGACAAGTACCAATGTGATATTTTTTTTCAAATCATATGTACCTTCTAAGTTTATCTGGACATTTCTGACTGACGGTGAAGGAAAACATCGTGAGAAAATCTAGACTTCTGAGTATGTCTGAAATTGCCAATCCGCCTTAAGCAAGCGTGGCGATCAATGCTCATACCTTTTTTGTATGAGAAGAAACCTTTCCCTGCAGTGGGATAATAATGGGCCGAAATGATGGTAATAATAATATAATATACCACAAAAACTACACACAACGCCATCTAGACCCAAAGTAAGCATAATTATATAGCTTGTGTTATGGGTTCTAGAATGCGGATATACATACTTAAATACTTTCTTTTTTGTAAATACATACATATTATACATAGAAAACACCCAGATCAATGTAAATGATGATGATATCATGCATTTATTATAGTGTATATTACACAATAATGATAATATACTCGTAACGTTTTGTTAGATTAAGAACATTTTTGTTAAAACGCACAATAAAACAAGCCCTGTGCACATGAGATTTTACACACAAAGTACACCTAGAGTTTTAAAGTTTTGTCTCGTGTTAGCATAAAACTACTCATCTACAATTTCAACAGTCAAACCATAAAATACAGAACTAACGCGTCAGGTCTTCATTTCTTTGAACAATAGTAAATTCAAAGTTTAAAGTAGTATGTATAGTACAAGTATGAATAGGTTTTTTTTATACAAGACAACCCTATACTGATTGCTGTTTTCAAACGATTAATAGGATATACTGTCATTATTTCTCATAAGATTCGAATTAATTTTAAATTCCGTCTACATCTTTGGTAAATAAAGGCGTAATGCTATATTTATGGGATTTTAAAAACATGAAAAACGAAACGTATTCCTTGATGTCGCGATTTCACCCTTTTTGTACAATTTTACGCGAACGATTTACGCTATTGTTACTGTGAGCTATAACAACTCACTATAATGTCCTTCAACTAAGTGCTATTGCATTATGTATTAGGCGTTCAGCTTTGCTTGTACGATCAATGGGTTTGGTTTGTAGTCCATTATAGAACCATTTCACAATAATATCATCTGAACTAATATTTTAAAGAGAAAAGGTTTGAATTGATTTGTATGTTTATATGTTTGTTTGTTATGAATAAACTCAAAATCAATGTAACCTATTTAAAAATTATTTCACGTATAGAACGCTATAATATCAGCAGGCTATATTTTTGTAGTATACCACGCAGGCGAAGTCGCAACAACAGCTAGTTAGTGATAGGAAATCACTGCTTTTGACATATTAAATGAAAGCCAACTATGTAGTTGCTAATACGATAAAGTTCTATTTCGTAGTAATATCTAACATTGATAGAGTAAGTAGGTTCCAAAGCTTGTTATGCGATCCTGAGTTTGTTAATGAATGAAGTTGAAATAAGATTTAACAGGACTTAGTATGACGAATATAATATATGACTGTATGGCTCAAAGATTTTGAATGGAAATTATTGAAAGTGCAAGAGAAGACGTCTACCCACAAGATGAACACACCTTACTTTTTAATAAATTAACTATTTATAATAACATAATAAAACATTTTGCACCAATCCAGTATACCAAGAAAAATATAGAAAACGAAAGTAATATAAAACAGAAAACAACATAAGAAAAATTATAGATGGACTGAAAAAAAAGACACAAAAATATACAGGAAACAAATAAAAATTTATTAAAAATTTGCATAAAAACCTAAGCTCTTTGTAAGTACTAGTAGCATACAAAAAATAACTATGATTGTTAAGTTTTATATAAACAAAGCATGTTTGCACGTCACATCTGTGCAGGAAATTTGGACCCCACTTAGCTTAATGCTGTGGTGCCAGCAACGGTGGCTGCTGGTCACCTAACAGTGTTCATATAAACAGGCTTCCTTTACTACGTAGCCATATGAATGCTCATTTTGGGATATGTTACGTTAAACTTTGCGTTAACCCGATGAAACAGCTCATTTACTTGGTATTGACGTATCTTATTTGCTATCAAATAATGTCACCTACACTATGTTGACACTGTGTCCCATGATTTGGAAACAGTTCTTTACTATCAAATACGCTAGGAGAGGTACGGTCATTTGGATCAGTCTACATGGTGGTACAACCATCTCATCATCATCTTCTGAAGTCTGTAAGAGACAGTTTTTATTTTAATACATAAAATCTAATATTTTTTTGCATAAGTAGTAGTAGTAGAAGCAAACTATAGAAATCAATATTTTTTTATTTATACTCATATATTTTAATAGTTATAAGAAAAAAAATCTTACTGACTATAAAAAATCGAGGATGGGATGTTTGTACCTGATGTTTTAGCATCAAACCCATCGTACCTTTATATTTTGTTTCGTATCTTACAGAATTTTATAGGCTAGCACTTATTTAGATAAGCGCTTACCCATAATCGTGTTCTTTTGTCCTTTGTGTGTGCGCGAGTGCGTGCGTGAGTGCGTGCGTGCGTGCGTGCGTACGTCTCTCTCTCTCTCTCTCTCTCTCTCTCTCTCTCTCTGTGTGTGTGTGTGTGTGTGTGTGTGTGTGTGTGTTATATACTATGATCATTTCTTCAGATCTACTGATTTCAAAATACGTATTTTGTTATAAGTCTTATATGAACATTATTATATCATTTACCGCTACACAATATAACTAAGGAGAAATTTATATTATTGTACCTACAGCAATAGCATCTGTTTAGATGACGCTATTTAGTTACTAAAACTTTACAAAATACTATACGTTACTACGAGAATGGGTGGCATGAAGACGTTTTAATCAAAACTTATTAGAAGGATAACACTTAAATGGCCTCCTACGACACTGCTTCGTTAAGAATTTCCGTCGCATTAAACTTGTACGCACTTTTTCTCAACTTATAAATTGTTAGAAAGAATTTTCGAGGTGAGTGGAAAATGGGTTCCAAACTTAGGTTTCTTATTCCAACCTTCCTTGTTGTATACAGTACATTAGTATGTGTCACGATCCTTATTATAGGGAAAGAACTTTTGAACAGAAATATTGTCGTTTAATCGCTGGTTATAATGCTGCCAATTATTTTTATATCCACTTACGTGTCAAATAAGAACGAAAGATACGCAACACAAATTATGTATTTTTGTACAGATTTGGCTTCTGCCCACACCAAACCACGTTTGAAGCCTTTTGAAGACTTTCAATGCTTGACATAAACTCGCCCAATTATGTCTGTTATCCGTCATCTTTCGCTACACCTTGTGGGCTGCCAGCCCATGCTGTATTTTTAAGTAACTTTTATTTTTTTGTAAATATATATCTACTGTCCAACTGACTGAGTAATATAAACAAATAAAAGAGCCAACATTGCCGTGATTTCGTCCGAATTCGTTTAAAACGAACATTCCCGAACGTAGTTTAATTTCAAGACAATGAATCGTGTACTCACTGATGCGACAAATAGCTACTGCGACAGAATGACATCATGTTGTGAAGAAACACAAAAGAATTTAATTGGTCATGTTTACTACTTTTAGACGTTGTTGATATTGTCAGAATTCATACTTGGCGAAATGGATGAGACCGCATATGGCCTTTTTAACGTGATAAAAGTGCTTCGTGAATAGCTACTGCTCCCCTAGAGTTGCGCGAATTGATTATGTCGGAATTCCATGTTCCATGTTTCATGTTTCTGTGTGTCCCCATGACCATTGTAGTCATCATCGGTTGTAGGACTAGAACCCTTTTGCAGGTCAATGGTCCATTCTGTGCTATTTTTACTGTACTAGTTTATTATGCTGTTTTTTGGTTAGGTACAGAGTCAATGGCGTAGCGTAGTAAACGATTGTCATATTGAAATACCAAATATGATTCTAATATCATTACAATTTTAAATAAACAGGTTAAGTTTTACAAAGGTTAAGTACAAAAGTTGTAGGATCAATTATTTATAGAGTCTGTCAGCGTTAGGTGAGGAAAAGCACTAATTAAAACACCTTGTTGAATCAAATATTAATGCAGTGTTAGCATTTTTAAGGGAGGGTAGTAGGGGACATAATTATGTAAGATTTTAGCTCATTTTGGCAAGTTTAGAATTTGGGTTTTTTATGTCTTCAAATTATATTTTTGTTTATAGAAAAATAAATGACAAAATAATTACAAAAACATTTGTGGCGATTTGACTTTAAAACTAAGCATAAGCCTGTGTCTTAGAGCTCTGGTATATCATATAGTTATATAATTACTACCAACAAGTGCTGTGTACCTATTAATATGTAGCAGTTATAGAAAAAAAAATTGTGGCTTGAGCTGCAAGTAGTGTTTATTTAACTCCTTGCTGCAATTTTTATTTATTTACATTTTATAAGAAAACCAACAACTACATGAGGAGAATGCCTAACTAAGGCCACATAAATCCAATGTATCCCGAACGTCAGCACTGTTCACCACAAGTAAAAATATCTGCTCAATAATTTTCTTGTGTTATATTGTATGCTAGTTATGCGTTTCACGTTGACAACATACTTATAAGAGAAAATTTAGTTCTCGGAACTAATACTAGGAGTGCTGTTAATTTTCGAATACAAATATTTTATGCTGTCATCGATGTGAAATACACACGTTGACACATAGTACAGCTACTGATATTTACGACATTTATGATGGATCATTTCGTTGTTGTTCTGAAACTGAACTAAGCGACCGACTATGCTCAAGGCATAAAGAAACTTTGGTATTGTTAATAGAGTCGACTTACGACAACTGCAAAATGCTAAAGCAATAACATTAGACAGTAGACGTGGTACTGGCAGCAGGTGGCGCACGTTCTTTTGTGCAGTATGTTTACGGTCTTGTTGAATGTTGTAATAGTCTAATGCTAAACACATCTACCTGTACAAAGTTAGGTACAAATTTGAAGAAATAATGTATTTCTTCAAATTTGTACCTAACTCCTAATGTTCCTTTAAAATATTTTAAATGATGTTCCTTCAAAATATTTTATTGCAAATACCTTGTATTGGCGAAACTTCAAAAAATGTTTTGACGGTAGTTATCGTCGAGTGATGCTTTGGCCAGTTTTTGGCGTCGTCATAGCAAGACGTATAAAATGGTGGGCTATTTCAACTCTCGGAACCGTACTGGAATAGTATAGTTGGTAGTGTGCTGGGAATACACCCTTGAATTGTAGAAGTCTATGAGCGACAGTTACCACTTTTAGGTGGTCTGTTGGCTCGTTTGCCTAAGGAAATAGAAAAAAAAACATCCCAGAGGCCCGGGTTTGAGTCCCGCTTTGAGGTTTAAGTTTCCATCTTTATTTCATAATTTACTTGCCCTAAATATTCATGTGAAATGGTGAAGCAAAACATCGTAAGAAAACCTTAACGTAGATCGTATAATCAAGAATTGCCTTTTGTAAACGGCGGAGTCCTTAACAGGGTGAGGCTATTTTTCACACTCGAGAAGTTCTGTATGTTATCTAAGATTCAAGTTTACTCCTGCGTGGAGGGAGTTCTGCTCTTACGTTGTGTCTTTATAAATTAAATCTTTAATGCGGGATCTTAAAAGCGTTCCACAAAGCCATAGAAGTCACAGTGCCTCAAATTTATCATATCAGGAATTGAGAAGATTACGGGAGAGGATGCCTCTCCCGTAATCTTCTGTATGCTTACCATGAGACAGAGTGAAGTCAATGTCGTAGGCATAAAAAGAAATAGTCTTGAGAATATTCATATAGTATTCTGAGTCCCACAATCATTTCAAAGTACTGACATATACGAGTAGCGTAACGTGCTACGACGTTGCGGCTACGAAATTTTCTGTAGCTGCGTAGCAACTGTATTTGATTTATTGTCGAGTTACATGTATGTTTTATTTTATCGTGAAAGTACGTGAGATACTTACAATTGAATAATTTATAACCAAGTGTATATTTTAAAGATCCAATCTGAGTTTAATTTAAAAAGAAATTTACTTTAAAATAAAGTAAAATTAAAATGTGTTTCATATCGTTTTTTCAAATAAATTTCATTTAAAGTTTAAGATATAGGCGTAATATTAACCAACAGATACATTTAAAACAATTTTTTTTAAATCCTAATTGTTTTGATAGTAAATTGAGTTACATTGCGTTTATTAATTTCAATTCAATACGATGTAAAATATTCACAATAGGCTTATTGCCCGACTGACGCAGTCAAGGAGGGTAATGTTTTTCGAGCGTACATACATATGTATGTATGTGAATATGTATGTCTATTTATTTGGCAAGCTCTACAGCCTAAATGGCTTGATAGACATATGAGGTGTCATTAGATTCGTATTGATTGTAGGAGTGACATAGTGTTAATAATTGTTCAATGTAGCGTCAGCACGAGAAAAAAAATGCATTTCATTCTTTTCACTTTGTTTGGGCTTGTAGTGTTTAATTAATATATATTGTTCATTAAATTTTGTGGTTATCTCCACAGAACTTATAATCTGAATAGAACGGCTATAAAAACGGTTTGGTAGGGTATCGATTACTACCAGCTTAAAGTTTCATTTCTGTCATAGCACAAATAATACAAAATATTTTCTGTCGAAGAATGTTCGAGGATATAACATTCTTAGTTTAGTTCTAGTAGTAAATAATTGAAATACTCCATTAGAGCAATTTCTTGTAGGCAACTTTTCGATTGACAACAATAAACATCTATAATTATCTTATAATTTGATGAATACTTAATATTTATTAAGATAGCATTATAAATTATCCCCATAGTAATCGTAATTCACAGTATATTAATATGTTCCCAAATTTGGGATATAATGTCAAGTATGAGGATTAAGGCCCGGGTCCGTTTATTTGGTTGGGTAAATATGTAGTCATTGGGCTACAATGACCTTTAGAGCAGAGTAGGATGCTAATATATTGTTCACTAGAGGTCCGCCTTCGCTTCGCTTCAGTATCAAAAGTTTCATTCGGACTCGCAACAAACTTCTACAGAAGATATAGCAATAGTATTGTATTGCATCACTTAGATTTACGAAGGCGTTAAAAATATTGAAATTCTGAAAATGATTTAAAATAATATGTTAAACATAATAAAATACAGCCTAACTTACCTGTTGAATTTATTCATTTCTAAAGGTGAACGAATTTTTTTAAATTAGTGACGTAGATTTTTAGTTAAACCGTTGCAAACAAACAAGCAAACAAATATACAAAAAATCTAATCTTTTCTCTTTGTAATATTAGTTTAGATTATGTTTATTCTAAAACATATGACGGTCGGTTTAATGTTGGAGCGAAGTTGTGGTTAATGATCCGTTTAAGCTTGTAACGTGTAAGAAAGTCTTGGATTTTTGATAGTGACAGTCTCATTGCCGCACTACGCCGGCGTGTTAACTAAAAGGCCTGTGAGGAGGGCTAGATATGTTTAAGTTCTTTTGTATTTTTAGATGAAAAGTAGGTCAATCATAATATCACTACAACTACACAACCAGTTAGACCCAAAGTAAGCATATAGCTTGTGTTAAGGGTTCTAGAATGCGGATAAACTTTTGTAAATATATATTTATTTTACATAGAAACACTCAGACTAATGCAAATAGTCATGTTCATAAATGATAATGAACTTAATAATATTTTTGCAATGAGCTAACCTACTAAATAATGACTATGTGAAATAACACACATAATAAAACCTATTTTTTTAACTAAGATGAAAATGGATTAGGTAATATTTAGTGGCAAAACAATCGTGGAATATCATAATTACCTCAAGTAGAACTTGTACGGCGCAAGAGCGTAGACTTTGACTTAACCGCAGAAAGGTCCCTCCGTAAATCTGACCTGTGGATAATGATGAAGTCAACTGATTGCTACATCAATATGTAGGAAAAATATATCAGGAATCTTTAATAGTCGGAATAGTTTGAGAGATGCCAGTAGATTATTCCCTTTAGATTTCCTAAGGTACATTTACCAACAAGGACATGTTAGTGGTCAAAGTGTCAAATCGTGAGACGAGGGTTTATACTCGTACCCTCTTGTCAACATTTCGCCTCCCGAACTTTATAAGGAGGTTTGAATTAGGATTTTTATACTAATGATATGAGTAGTAACGATAATGCTTGCTGAGTGAATTTCGGAACTGTGTATTTTAGATATTATAATTATGTAGAAGTTAAAAAATTATTATTATATTTTTAGCTTTTTCTTACTCTAGGTACTTATCAAACCACGTACTTAATTCACGTGTCAAAATCAAATAATTCACTTTAAGTGAAATAATATATAATCTTATGAAATCTTTAAAATTTGAATTTCAAGCTTGATACACAAAAGTCCCTTCGCTCGCACCTTTGCTGAAATAAAATAGCACCTATAGCGTTTTCTCTAAAAACTATATTATATCAAAATATTATAAGGTGAGAGAAAAACGGGCATTAACTCATAGAAGAGTATTTTCCTTATATTTCTAAAGCCCAAAAAAAGTTGCATCGTACTATTAATTTATCAACGTCGTATACGTTTACACAGTCTTCATCGGTCGTATTCTTTGGCCCGTACATAATTAATGAACGCTTTGATTTCCTATGAAAATAAATGTATTGGGTAAAAATGTATCGGTACTTTCTTTGTTGCCGCGTTATTTATTATGATGACGTTCAAACGAAGCAAACAAAGCGGGATACATTACTTGTATGTAAACATTACGTATCTGAGACGGCAATGTTTTCTTAAGAAAATTAAAAGATGTAGTCAATATTAGGCACAAGTCAAGATGTTAAATGTATGAAGATTATTTTTCGCCAGCGGTTTTAAAGTATTTAATTAATGTGCCGAGTATTTTTGTAAATTAATTACGTGCTTAACGCTCTTTAGACTGGTTTCTTTAGTATAATTCTTTCTAATTTTATCGTCCTTGTTTAATTAAGGTGTAATTAATGAGATTACCCGTTTACTGGTATAAATTAATTACATTATTATGACTTTGATAGTGACTTTGTATCTTTTCATGTGTTATACTTTGGAGACAATATTAATGTAATACGTGTGCAACCGTGTATTAAATAAAAAGCGTGATGAGCGGGCTATGTGCCTCCTTGTTAGACAGTATGATACGAGATAATTTACAGCAGAACTAAAATGGCGACAACAAATCAGGATACAGCGTGGTAAAGCATGGTACCTGGTCATTGGTCACAAGGTAAACGATTGACCACGTCGTTCGTAAATGTGAAGAGCAACCAATGATTATGGATGGCTGCAGGACTAGTTTGAGCGTAGATGCTTGGTGAAGGACTCTATCCTACAGTTGACGTTTAGTGCAATACTCGAAGTCATTACAATACTTGCATAAAAAGTCATTACTCTCAATCATATGAAATGACATCGAGTCATTATCCTCAAACTCATTCACAGTAACATACAATTTAAGCTGTATAAATGATTAAAACGATACTCAACAAACATCAATAACGCTTCAAATTCAAACAATTCTATACTCAATAAAACAGAATGATATTAAATGATATACAAAAGTATCTTTCATTCACGAGCGCGCACGTGTAATCAAGTATCTCGGACAACTTTATGCCAAACAAAGCCAGCTCGGATGATTAAAAAGCCGAAATAAATGATCGTTCTTTGTTTGGGGATTGTTTTAACGAATGTGTCTACACATGTTATATGGATTTGCAGCGTAATACTAACGAAAGCAGAGTTTTTTAGAGATTAAACTTTTAATTTAAATTTTAGTCTGTGGAACCTAAAATTTGGAACCGTTGATGCATGAGGGCGGCTCACGACGGGCCAAGATGTTGAAGCTTTGGGGAGGCCTCTGTCAGTGGACGACTTTTAGTTGATATGATGATAAAACAATCCTCGTTTTCTCTACCTTCTTTCTTTTAAGAGGCGGCTAGAGAATACCTAGTATTCCCTGTATACTACTACCCCGGGAAATAGTTGTTACCTACTAATACCATCATTGCGGGCACCAACACATATGCCAGGTTTGAGTTATGCAAAAGCCGTTCTACGCCTTATATTCGGCATATAAAATAAATGTTTATATATAACAAGAAAAAAAAAGGAAATACATTTACTTTTTTACATTTAAATTTACATAACTAATCAAGCTAGAAATTACGCTGTCTTGAATTACCTCATATTCCACCCTGTTTCCATCCATATCATGGTTACACTGTTAAGGCACTGTCAACGTGTAATAGAGAATCACGGAGGTATAGGTGGAAGAACAAAACTTGGCCGTGGGTGTGAGAAAATCTAATATAACATGGTATATGGCTCGGGGCAAAGCAGTTGATATTCATCTTGAGACCTCAACATATAGTATAGCATAGTTGTGAACCAGACAGCGAAATGTGTTTTAATTCATTGTTTACGATAACTTTGGGTCAAAGCCCTAGGCTTAATAACAAAAGTGTTATTATTCAAGAAAATATACGCACTTATATTTTTTTTAATTAGTGTCTAAAAACACGAAAAACTCAAAGACAACATTTTTATAAGTATCTTTATACTAAAACGTTATTAACGTAGCAAAAATAACGTCAAATAAAAACTCTTGGATAATACTCTGAGATTGAATGACAAAAACAATGGCCTAGTTGCTAAGAAACCTAAATAATTATAATTATCCATGTAGCCTGGAGACTTTGAGCCTTGACAAAAGTTGTTTTGTTAAGCAACCATTGTGTAAACTTGATGGCCAAAATTTCATTGTATTTTAGAGACTATTAGAATAGAATAAAATAATTATTTATTTATTTATTTTTCTTTTTTGCAATCTACAATGCTAATAAGGTAAACTTAATTGTGTTGTTTAGGCTGGCACCGACTCCAAAATAACTAATTAAAAACTATAAATAGTAAAGTATTATAGGTATCAAGGATTGCGTTGAGTCCCCTTTAATGTTCTTTGCTATGAAGTAATTAAAATATTATTTTCTACTTTTTAGTTAAGGATTGAACATGTAGGTGTGGTTTGAAGTCGGTTTTCATTTTTTTTTCTAAAAATAATTTTATTTTTAAACTTTTAGTGGGAATTAATTGTGTATAAATATATTCAATATGGGTAGACCTACTAAACGTGCTGCGCAAATGAGACAGCGCCGCGCCGTTTGAAAGAAAGTAGAGACGAGAGGTAAGATTGTAAATAGATATATAAGGTCCTTGTCAACACTTTCTCGATCGCTAAACCCTGAAGCCCAGAAACCACAAATCAAAACAAAAAAGTGATGATCTACCAACAACAAAGAATCATCAAAAATCATAATTTAATTGACCGAGCAATCGCTTAACAGATATACAAAAAATAAACAGTGGTGCTGTAAAAGCAGGTTTAAGGTCGCCCGTTGCTGTTGTAATTTCTTACGAGCATAAGACCTCCAACTTGGCTTAACGACTACCTAATTATAGTGATAACCATAGTCTACTGCTTCTTAAGAATGAGGACGCTGAAAATGAAACGACACAAATAGTCACTCATCCAGGGCCACTTCGTTTCTAACAAAAAAAAAAATCACTTCGCACTTGTAGCATGGACATGTCAATGTCAGAAAATTCGTCGCAAAAGACATCGACGTGTTGCTTTACACATCTTCACTTCTTGCATACGTTTTGTTACAAAATATAAAATTGAAGCCAAACCACTTAACTATTCTTTATAAAAAAAACATGGGACCCCATTTCAGAGTATACCCTTTCAATTATAAGAAGAATTTTCAAAATTGGTTTATAAATGACCGAGTTCTGTTGTAACAAACATACAACCACTGAACCATTTCTTATAATAAAAAAATGGGACCAATTTCAGAGTATACCCTATCAAATAAAAAAAAATTTTTTCAAATCGGTTCATAAATGACCGAGATATGAAGTAACAAACATACAAAAAAAAACACACGACCCGAATTGATAACCTCCTCCTTTTTGAAGTCGGTTAAAAATACATTGAATTGACTTGTTGTCTAAAACTACACGGAGTGAAATTGTTTTGATGACGCTCGTGCAACACGCCTTAACATCTTTGAATAAGTTTTAATAGTCTAATTATATGCTTACAAATGACTGACAGTAAACGTCTCTATGGTTTTATCCACGAGTAATTACGAGTCCCTTTAAATGAAAGACGCGGAGGCGACTAAAGGGACATCACATTACTATTTCATGATTATGGGTGGTCGTAGTGGACAGTATTTTAAATACATCGTTCTATAAGGACCGCTTTATAATTACTTACGCTTATACAATACTCTATTACAAAAATTTAATAAAATAATGTGTGGTATATGGTATTCGTTTATTTTATTGTAGTTTTTTGTAGTTGTAAAATCATTATTCTGACGACGCGATGTCCACTCTTAGGTATATTTTATGGATATTGATAAACGTAAACGTTACGTGATATTTCTATCCATCATATAGAAAAAAATAAATACTATTTTATCAATCTATAAACATACGGGAATTAACGCGATCATGGATTAGGTATTTACATACCTTATTTTGCTTGACGTTTTTGTCAAGCAAAGCGAGGTTCCGTAATTTGCGCAGTCGGTTAACGCTCGGAATACGGACGGCATACATAATAGGGAAACTATCAGTGTGTTTTGTGATAGTACATGGAAAGGCAAAAATATGAGGGTAGATCTAGAATCTACTTCACTTATGGAGCCGTGACATCGCTTCACCAGTCTGCTTGTGACCACAGTCAGTGTAACCTGGTCGAAACGTCAAGCACAATATGGTATGAAATACCTAATGCATGATCGCGTTAATTCCCGTATGTTTATAGATTTATACTATGCAACGCGAAAGTTTAAAAGTAAATACTATTTTATCATTTTAATTACAACACATTAACGATATTTTCTCTAAAAAAATCGTAAGAAAGTATATTAAAATATTTTATAACATGCAAGTGTTCCTTATGAAATAATACTTTCAGTGCATGTCCTATTCACGTATTTCACTGCCCACATTTGTAAATTATGAATGTAACACGCAAGCCTGGCAAACATTTTGCAATAATATCATTTTATCTGTTACATGTAGACGGCTTTACGATCTAGGCAATATAATTCCCATTCGCTTATCTTTACGCGCTACTCTAAACATTGGAGCACACAAAAGCAATTTTGAGGGAGCCAGTGAAACATACGACTTGACAAATTGACGGACCGACGCTCAGCTATTGCGTTTGTGCGACAAACTATTTCATTTGTCCGGTTTATAGGTCGTAAAGTTACGTAATAGGTAGGTTACAAACGAGACTGTGGTGACGATAATATATTGTTTATTTTTGTCTAAGGTTATTAGGCACCTACCGATATATTATTTATCACATGCGGTTGGCATGATCGCAGCGTTAGAGCCTACGTACAACGTGTATTGCCTTCTGATTGCGAATATTGCCTTCAAAGTTTTTTTATTTTACGTAACGTAATATTAGCTTAGTTTTCTATAAGGTTCCCCTTTATAGTTGCACGTGTACGTAGGACAGCAATTTAATATAATTGTTTGAGTATCTCGTTTAAATATTACAGTCTTCTTGTTTGATTACTTTTATGAAAAGGAGAGCGTAATATAGTGTTCAAACTTTTTCAACTTATGCTATTGCGACTGCTATGTAAGAGGGTGTGAGTTCATTGCCCACGCTGGAAAAATGTAAGATCCATGAATATTTGTACCAAATCTGAATGTATTTTGTATCTGTTAATTTATATATGTAATACGCAGTTGATTATAAAAGATTGCTTAACTGATTTCTCTTAAAAGAAATTATGTTTTGTCTAAGATTACACCTGTCTTGAGTAAATAATGCAATTTGAAACTGGGAGCAAAGGACATCAATAACCATGTTGATTCAGGCGAAGAACTGTACCTTAAAACTCTCGGATTAACATAAGGAGATTAAAGTCAGTTCGTCTTTACTGACAGTCAGATGAAGAGTTAGATTTTTTTTTAAAACGCTAGTTTCGTATGTTTACCTAACTAGAATTACTTTTGATGAGAAAAACGATTAAAGGGCAAAACTGGCTACTGTCATAATATGATACGCAAGCAGTAAATGGAATTTCATAAATCAAAATGACTGGTATCTCTGCAAAACTTATTCACTAAGGAATCATGGTAACTATTATCACGTCTTAATAACAGACCGCATGAATTGATTCTGACCCGCGTCCAACCATCACGATAACCGATATATGTTAATTAATAGGCAATTGTAGGACAAACGGAGCCCGCATGTCTTAGATCTATCACGTACAGACATATATTGTAGGCTAATGATTGGTTTAGATAGGTAAGAATTTTTCGTCTTTCAGTCTCGATGTAGCTACAATTGTCTGTAGAAGACAAATATTAAAAGTATTAAAATTCTATCCATAAAATACATAAAGTAAATAAAATGTTTGAATAAACGATTTGACAGCAACAAAAATTTACCTGGCAAATGTATGAGATTGACATAAGCTAACGCCAACACTGTAGTTAGCTTATGTCAATCCCATACATTTTATAATCTTTTCTATTCTATTAGCATTTATGCCACTTGTTTAGGCCGTCTGGTACATGACAGCAGTGTTCACGGTAACCGTGGTTACCAGTCCGCCGGTTAAGCTAGGTGACTATGGTACAATCGTCCCGTTAAAAGAGGCTTGTAGTAGTGGACGTTTTCAGACATTATAATGAGACAGAGTTTTGTAATATAATCGTTTACTTTGTCTAAAGTAATTGAGGAAGTGTATCTAGCAATTCTTATATCTTAAGAAGCAATTACATTGGACTAGAGTAATAATAGGGTATTATTATCATTATAACGTTTACGCACCTATAGCATTAATTACTTTTATTAGTTCCGTTCTTCTCTTCTATGCAGTTTTCGCAATTCACGTTTTATCATATATTTTATATTTTATATTTGTCAATTCTCTAAGAAAGTCAAACGAAAATATCTTGAAACCGTTCCACTTTCAAGCACATTGTCCCATTTTGTGTAGCAACATTGTTGAATAACCTTTATAGGTGGGATGATATCTTGATAAAAATGAATTGCTGTTCGTTTGTCTCGCTAAAACTCGAGAATGGCGAATTTTGATCTTGAAATATTTGTAAGGTCATGGACGGTTTGGGTTTAGGAGAGAGGAAAAATTAAATATTGCGGATAAAATATTAAAAACAAAAATAAGCTTTTAGGCGATACGAAGTTTGCCGGGTCAGCTAGTTGTAAATAAAAATTGTGAGTGATCGATATCGTTTGTGGTTAAAACATTGAAATTAATGGTACCATATTCAGTTCAGGCTGACGTTAAGTGGATACAATTCATCACCGTAAATTTATTGTATCAATGTTTGCTCTCTGATATAGTTACGTTTCATTATTAATTTAATGTAATATGTGAGTACGAAGACGTCCTATATCTTCCTGTGTACGTCGAAATTTAGAGAATACTAGGCAAGGGACAGCAATATGGCTAATGCTAAGATGAGTTGAACGTTGAGAACTTCGGAGGGCCAATGCCTCCCCATCCTTTTTCCTCGCTTTCCTCAATCCCTAAACCTACCCCACTCCCTTTACGATAGACAGCGGCTTTGCAGAGTCTGGCATTGCTCCTGCAATGCAAAAGACTCTGAGTCGTTCATGAGGGAAATTTACTACTTACCATCACGTGTATTGTTTACTCGCCCGCCACTGTCAGCAATAAACATAAATTAGTTCCTTTTGGAGGAACTTATTTGTGGGCGTTTAGATATTAGTCTAGTATCATAACAAATTTTATTTGAAACAAATGAATACAGCAGCTAACATACGCTTACAGATTGCCAGGTCAATTTTTTTATTCAAACATTTTACACTATGTATTTCATGGAGTGAATTTTAATATCTTGTAATATTTGTTTCCTATAGACGATTGTAGCTATATAGAGACTTAAAGACGAAAAATGCTTACCTACCTAAACCAATCATTAGTCCACAATATATGTCTGTACGTGATCAATCTAAGACATGCGGGCTCCGTTTGTCCTACAATTGCCTATTAATTAACATATCTGTTATCGTGATGGTTGGAGGCGGGTCAGAATCAATTCATGCGGTCTGTTATTAAGACATTATAATAGTTGTCATGATTCCTTAGTGCATAACTATTGTCAGAGATACCAGTCATTTTGCTGTATAGAATTCCATTTACTACTTGCGTATCATAATTACGAAAGTAGCCAGTTCTGCTCTTTTATCATTTTCACATTTTTAAGGAGTTTATGTTTTCGAACTCTATCTTTTATTAATATCATTACCTACGGAATTCTCATCAAAAGTTTTAATAGTTAGGTAAACTTACGAAAAGTAGCGTTTTCAAAAAACATGGCCTACGAATCTACAGCAGACAGTGAGTAAAGACGAACTGAATATTCACAAATGCCAACTTTAATCTCCTTATGTTAATCCGATAGTGTGAAGGTACAGTTCTCCGCCTGAATCAACATGACTTTTGATGTCCTTTGCTCCCGGTTACAAATTGTATTATTTACTCAAGACAGGTGTCATCTTAGACAAAACATAATTTGGCGCTTTAAGAGAAATCTTTTTTAATAGACTGTGTATAACTTGAAATAATAGATTAAAAAATGTATGGGATTGACATAAGCTAACGCCAACATTGTTGTTAGCTTATGTCAATCCCATACATTTTATAGTCTATTCTATTCTTTTATGCCACTTGTCTAGGCCCTCAGATACTCCCTAAGTCTCTGGACTTATGAATAAGAGATTCATTCTTAAATTTTACCTAAAACTTATTTGTCACACTGCTTGATTTCGAGACCTAGAACCGTATCGTATTAACCGACTGATGTCATAATGACTAGGATCACAGTGGCGTGCACAGAGATTTTTGACAGGGTAGGCATTATTTAATTATGTTGCTAAAATTGTGGTTTCAAGCAATTATTAAGGTAGGCAGTGCCTTTTTGCCTATATGAAATTCACGCCACTGCTAGGTCATCACTTATATGAGTATAAAACATTTTATATGGTTTAGTAAATTGAAAGTTGCAGCTTGTTCATTCTACCGTATAAAATAATTAACGAAATAGAAGACTATTTACTGTTTCAGTGGACATGTTACAGTAATTATTATATTGTCGTTAACAGAAATGGTTGCATTCAATGTACAGGCGATAATAATGGTAATTATTCGTTATTAGAATTGTTATATCATATCATCCTACTAATAGTATAATTATTTATAATTGTAAAAGTTTGTGTGTGTGTGTGTGTGTGTATGTTAACACTCAGCGCCTAAACAGCTGAACCGATTTCCATGATTTTAGATTCGGTGCCGGAGACAGACATAGAACTTTTCTGCCGAAAATCGGTCTAGTTCCCGAATTACACATACCATTTGCCACGCAGGGGATAAAAATAAAGCAAAATAAAAGAGATTGTGTCTCTTATGCGCTGTTGTGGGTTTGAATCGTATCAACAAACAATATGACTTTTGGTTTGATGATTAATTGAGCCCGGACTCGTACCTCACATAGCTACTCCATCTGGAGCATAAGTTATATGTATACAAGTCCGTGTGCTATAACTGATGTCAATAATACTTATAAACGGATATTTATTTTTGGCTTCTATTAAGTACTTTTGTCGTTAAAAAAGATAAATTTATTTGAAAGATTTTTTATTATTAAAATTTAAGAAAATTAAAGAAAAATAATACTATTTCCATCTGTGTTATCTTTAATTTTCAGCGTCTTTTCCTAACTTCGTGGCAACCGAATATAAAATAAACGTTTCAGCTAGTAGGCGTAGTACAAAGTGAACAAATTTAATAATTATGTTGAGAAAAATATATTAATCGTTTAGTACATTTCTGAGTGTTAATGAGTGTTTAGGGAAAACATGACGCTACGAAATATCAGTATCTTCCTTTTGGCTCCTTAAATCGAGCGACTGTCATCTGTTCTTCAAAGCTCATTACGCAACAACAACGCTAAGTTCAAAGGTCTATGACAACGAACCCACGTCGGCCGTTGCATGTAGGTATGTATAACACGACCCGTGTTCCCTTTCAAAATATGATCCCTTTACTGTCGTGTCCATCATATCCCTTGGCACTTGCTCTAAGCATGATTTAAATACTGCAGCGAACTCTACGTTAGAATTTGCCCAAAACTGTAGGTATAAAATAGAAAAATAAGAAAAAGTTGAAAGGATAGAACAATAAAAGTTCTATTCCAATCCCGGCGTCAGGCTGCGGATGCAGACAGCACATGCGGCGGCTGCACGAAGCCGACTGCGACTACATGACTGGTCATCTATGTAAATGTACGGATTTTAGTAAAAAACATTCCGAACGCGGCTGCAGCTGCACGTGCTGCAGAGCCTCAACTGCGAGTGCTGCCGCGACCTGCAGCCGCAGCCGATTGCAGACCAGTAGTGCTGCGGCCGCAAGCCAATGCGCACGTAGTTACGTCACTCCAACCTGTTTAGGGCGACATATTTAAGTCAGTTAACCGCCCATAGACTGACTGCAATGAATATGCTTAACCTGGCATTATCAATCCGGCGCAGTTATATACTTTCACCAACATCTTTAAAGTATCAAAATAGTTTAAACTATGGTTATTTAAAACTAGATATCAGTATATACCTACAAGTATATAAGGGTTATGTGTATACATGCACCCGATGTCCGAGCCTTGTTTGGATGGGAGTTGCGGTTAACCCTTCCCAGCTATTGATGCTTATAACGTCATCCACAGAACCCGGCCTTTGTGTATGTTTGCGAAATAGTTTAGGTATGGGTTTAAAGTAATCGAAAGTTTATTAGAAGAGCTGTGTTATAATGTAGTATACCATTGCTTGATTGCATATACTTAACTAACTAAAGTACTTTACGTAACTTTTTGGTCGTACTTGTACAAATTTTAACTCTTATTTAAATATCGCCCTTAGAGACCGTTTACTAAGCTTAAGTAGTTTGCCTAAGTAGTGTAAGTTTAAAGTCAGTGGTAATAGTGCACGTTAGCTTAAGCTATGTTCTCATAAAGCAAACAATTTGTGGCTAAGTTGTGTACTACTTTGTTGTATAATAACGCGTTTTCTAGTCCAATTTATTATATTGTAACTGAACTCCATTTTGTTTCAGCTCTAATTTTAAAGATAAGGCGACAGAGCAAACTAGGAAATTCTAAAACTATATAATAGTTTCAATATCAATGAATATAACGGTAGTAGATCCTTGTTGGTTTCAGCACAAATGGACCAGATCAACCAGGGTAGTGCTACCTTTAGAAGGTCGACCTAAGAGTAGCAGTATCCGTTCTATTGCATTTCGTTTGGTGAGTGAGAGCACCGGAGACCCAATTTCTCCTCTTTCCTTTTTTTTATCACGTCCCTCATTTCTTTCACCTACCCCACTCCCTTTCCAATAGGCAGCGGCTTTGCAGAGTCCCTGACATTGATGAAGTCCACGAGCGACAGTTACCGCTTACCATCAGCTAGGCTGTTGGCTCGTCTGACACAAAAAAAATGCATCATTACTTCAGCCAAAAGACGTTCACTGCAGAACGTAGACCTCCTCCAAATAATTCGTATATTTTTTATTTAGAATCTTTTTTAAAGGTCCTTTTTCCTTAGGAATTATGCTACTGTATGTTTCTTAAACTTAGCGCAGATTTCGCTTGCTAACGGTGTAATGATAATCTCTCAGATAATCATATTCCAAACCAATTACTAAACAATGCCTTTACATTACGCGCAGTAATTGATTAGCAAACAATTAGACGCAATTCATTTTCACAATAAAGTTATCCTAATTCATTTAAGTAACATGAACACAGAGGAATGTGACTTGTAAGCAGTTGCGACGTCACGCGTTGATCGATGCTCTTCAACCCACACGTACTGCTAATTACTTGTCGAATTCTAACATTTGCATATTCTACCTTTCATGCTAAATGTATGCCTTCTAATGAATGTAGACATCATAAGTCATCATTAGCCAGATAACGATCACTGTAATATAAAACCCTTCTTAAAAAGTTTAGAGTATATTTGCGTTTTTCAGACCAATTAGACATTTTAAGTACACTGCCACTAATCTGAAGACCTATCGCTATAAGTATACCTATCTAAAATAAACGTATCAGACAGATGAAAAATATTTGATTTAAATTGATGAAATTGAAATCGCTGATTTTCTAGTATGTTTCCGTTGATTTCTAAACAATACAACGAATTTTCACTATAATTTAGAGCATTTCTTTTGAAAGATTTATAATTATTATTATAATACATGCATATTATAGTAGAGAAAAGATTTGTAATCATATTGTAAAAAGCATAAAAGTATGCCCCGCAGAGGTGGGTCGCTAGTATATTCGTAATATAAGATAAACTGAATATCGTTAAGTAGATCATAAATAAGATATATATAAGTTTCAAAATTACTTTTTCAACTCAATATAGTTAGTGAGGTATATGTTTCTTAAGTCGTAAATAGTGCCCTTACCTCCCTTTAACTTTCCGACTATGATGAGGTGGCAATATCTGAAAGTAAGATTTTAAAGCTATATTTTAAGGTCGCGGGTTCGATTCCCGCTCAGTGCAAATAATTGAGTGCATGAACATGACTATTTACATTGGTCTGGGTGTATCTATCTATACTATTATATAAAGCAAAAGAATTTGTTTGTTTATTTGTTTGGACGCGCTAATCTTTGAAACTACCAGTCAGATTTGAAAATATTTTTTGGGTATAATAGCGCAATTCTCGACGAAGGTTAGGCTATGTAGCATCACGCTACTGACAACGAGAGCAGAGCAGTAACCAAAGACGCGGGTGAAACCGCGTCGCGTAAAGCTAGTATATAATATGTATGTATGTAATTACAAAAAATAAGTATTTAAGTAGGTTTATCCGCATTCTTGAATACATACCACAAGCTATTTACTTAAGCTACTAGATCTAGATAGCGTTGTGTGGTTGTTATGTATTTATTTATAAGTTTAGACATAATTATTGTGATATATTTGACAAATCAATTTATTTTTCGGGCTGTGCCTATCTGATTTGTTTATGACAACTAAATGATACAAGATTATCTATATTAGAAATAAAACGTAATTTTAGTAAGTGTTTGCTATCAGGTAGATGTGTTGACAACATCATAAATAATACTAAGGTACTCTGCCTACTTTTATAAAGGCTAAAGTATAATACTATGTTTTGTAAAAAAGATATCAGTATACCCGAAATTTATATAGAAGCAATCACGTTATAAAGCAACACAACACAGTGGCCGCTGACCGATTAAACTGTAATTAATAAAAACTGTCAACGTTCCGTTCAAACTCGTTAGTATTAGTTGATACAGGCACATCAATCAATAGTTGTCACACTGTTAGCGTAATCTCATCTATGTAATACGAGAACAAAACTTTGTATCCCTTGTTACGCAAATATCGCCCTAGGAGTGTGAGGATTGGCGTCTAGTGTCTGTGGTTAGTTGTTGTGGTCTGTACTTATCAACTGAGACTTTTTTAGAGCTTTTTTAGTATCATCTTGACGTTAAAACCGAGTCATAACCTTATGAGCTCTTAACATGATCTTTTTTTTTTATATTTGCCTACCAAAGTGACTCGTAAGCAGTCAGTGGAATACAGAAATGGTGGCCACCATACTAAAAGTCATCGTCTTAAACTGCTGGTAAAGTGACCTCCATTATGGCGGCTGGGAATGGGGTAAGGGAAGGGAACGAGGGAAGTGTAGAAAGAGGAAAGGGGAGAAATTGGAACTCCAGCGCTCTCACTCACCAAACGAAACGAAGTAGTACGGATGCTACTACGCTTACGTCGATCTTCTATGAGAGGGTAGTACTTTCCCAGTCGATCCGGCCCATTCATGCTGAAACCAGCGTGGATCTACTACCGAGAGATTCATAATATATTTGCAAACGTTAAGTTGTCTAATCTACCTATGCTATTATATAAAGAGGAAGAGTTTGTTTGTTTGTTTGAACGCGCTAATCTCTGCAACTACCAGTCGGATTTGAATAATTATTGCGTACGATAGCCCTTTTTCAGCTTCGGCCAAACCTGCGCGATTAAAGCGACTGCGAAGCGGGAGCGTCTGCCGCGCGGCGGTCGCTGCCGTATAATATCTATGGCGCTTTGCAGACCTGCGCGATCGCAACGCGGGACTGCAGCGTCCGCAGAGCGGGACGCACGCGTCTAGTGGTCAGACGTGTGTAGAAGTATGAATAAAGTACTACCCTCTCATAAAAGTTCGATGTAAGAGTAGTAGTATTACTTTCGTTCGGTAAGTGAGAGCGCCGGGGGCTCAATTTCTCCCCTTTCCTTTTTCCTCACTCTCTACTCACTTTACCTACCTTACTTTCTTCACCTACGCCACTACCTTCACCTACCCCATTCCATTCGCCTATCCTATTCCCTTCACCTAACCCACTCCCTTGCCGGTAGGCAGTGGCTTCGCAGATCGCAGAGTCCCAGGCAATGAAGAAGCGACATGAATAGTCACCACTTACTATCAGGTGGGCTGTTGGCTAGTCTGCCACCGTCGGCTGTAAAAAAACCTCCCGATTCGTAGTCTGTCACTCAAACCATTGAACCAGAGAGGTTGCCATTACTTATCGCGTAATTTGTTCCGCAAAACCAATAAAATGTCTTTTTCATCATTCAGAATCTGATGTTAAATACGAGAATGTCATCACCACAACAATTTAGTAACTATTCTACTAATATTATACATGCGAAAGATTGTGGGTGTGTTTGTTACCACTTAGCGCCTAAACGGCTGAACGGATTTCGATGAAAATTGGAATGTAGAAAGGTTTGGTGCCAGAGACCGACAAAGTATTTAAGGTTACTTTTTATCCCGAAAATCGGTCTGATTCCCGAGGGAGACAAAACACATTTTAGGCGCAGGCGAAGCCGTAGGGCGCAGCTATTATCAGATAAAGACGCGCAGCTTTAGTGATTGTTCACTAACAAATGAAGTTCGCGGTTCGCGAGTGCCGTCTTGCCACTGCAGTACAGAAAGTCATCGAGCCACATGATGCCTTTAATTTAACTGAAAACGCTTCAAGCAAAAAAGTAATACGTATTTCGGCACATTTAAACAGCTTTTTGGAGCTCGGAAAATGCATTGAATTTTAAATTCAATATGATTAAATAGTACTTCCAAGTCAATAAATTAGTTTAAAATCGAATGCATGGAGCCGTAATTCATCGATGGACTTTTGGGCAAACTGTACGTAAAATAAAGAACGTGTTGACTATGACATGCTTTTTCTACCAATGATTACAATGCATATTTACGGTATAAAAATTATCAAATAACTTTTTATTCGAGTTATTTTGTTTGTTAACTTGTTAGAATTTTAAGTTTAACAGACCACTAAGCTAACAAAAAACACATGCGTTTTTTTTGTTCTGTGTGTAACATTAAATAGATTACTAGATATACAAGCTCTGTGATCTGGTTTCTACTCATATTTTTATGAATTTGTTTGGCAAATGTGTTGCATAAAGTGTCTCTGATGCACACGAATCTGTCCACATATAGATTCACAACTGTATTGAGTGAGACTGCTTATGCTACAACCTATTATTTTTCACTCAACTTGTCATTTTATAACAATCACTACGCACTGCCCTTCTTCTCAGAAGAAAAGAAATCACTCTGTCGATGTCACTGCGCATTTGTTTCTTCACAATTCTTAGAAATGCTGCCATCGGTCGCGAGCAAACAATAGTTGCTACCTATAAATAATCATGTATCATGTACAGACAGACGCTTGCTTAAAAATTACACACAAATGTCTATAATTTACTCCACACACTTTACACTATTTAGTATTTATGTTTATAATATCCTATTTACACGTTTATTTTACATAATATTATTTATTTTACATGAAATTTCATTTATTATTTTAGTAAAAACAGAAACAACTATGGCGCCGGCGTCACTAATCGGATATCGCAGAATATCAGTGTTGCGGTTTAGCATAAAAATCGCAACGTAACTGAGCGATGTCCAAACTTTTGGCACTAATGGGACACACACTTTCACACATTACATACTTTATTTAAATAATTTTAATTTTTTAATTTTTTTTTCATTTAAAATTTAAATTGTAATCTGCTCAATGACAAACTGACTTTTTGTTAATTCGTAAACATAAACATACTGCTGGGAGATGTGGTGTTGCCAGTGAGCATTTTTATTTTTTTATTTTTACATTATTTTCTGATTTTGGTTTTATTTTTCTTTGTAATAATTTAAGTGTTTTTCGTTTGGTGTACAAAAATAAATCTTTTTCTTTCTTTCTTTCTTTCATATATTACAGTCTTTACCGTTACAAACGATGTATTTCCTCGTAAGATGAATTTTAGGTGTTAGCGTGTGGGAAATAGCATCTTCCAAAGTGACCGCAGTAAAGGTCTTCATGGTAGAGGCGAAACAGAAATTAGAATAAAGTCACCCATTTCTGTATCTCATTAATTGCTTAGCATCAGGCAGGCTTGAGTAATTTAGATACATATTTTTTTAAATTGTAAAATATATAATAGAAGATGTAGCCTACCTATGTGGCCGAGTCTCACATTTATTGAACACTTTTATCCACACTACAAAAAGCCGAAAACTTACGGTCAACTGACATTCAGAGATCCGAACAGAAAAAGCGTATGCCCTAGTTCTCTAGTAACATTTTTATCTTGAAAAGTTCGTCGAGCTTCAGTAATTCTTGCGTGGTCAGGCCATGCATGAATGGTCGCTAAAAGCTATTGTCAATTCGGAATGTCGTCGGTACCGGAGACCGTGAACGCTGCGTATGTCATCCAGCGGACGGGTCAAATGCCAGGGCCTCGTTGTCCTCAGTGATTTTACACTTAGATTTGCCATACATTTCTTACCGAAACAGTATTTTTATTCCCATTGTAAAGTAGTTATAGTAGAAATAATAGTTATTGTGCCTGGTCAAATGAGTGACAGCAAGGACAACCTTCTCGGATGGAGATTCATCGATGATAAATGGCCTTGGAATGTGTATGTTGTACCGTTAACCGACAATGAAATCGTATCCTGCGTGCTCAAACACCTGGATCTTGCAGGAATTAGTCGATGCTGCTGATAGTGCTATATTTGAGAGTACGAGCTTGTAGCTGACTTATTCTAAGCATAGCTGAAATTGTTGTTGATACGCTAAGAAGAAGAATGAATAACAATTATAATATCAGCCTGTTTACTGTCCCACTACAGGGCAAAGGCCTCTTCCCATGTAGACCAGGCATGAGCATTAATCAGCACGCTTGCTCAAGGCGGATTGGCAATTTCAGACTTTTAAGTACAGGTTTCCTCACGATGTTTTTCTTCACCGCCAGTCAGAAATGTTCAAGATAAACTTAGAAGGTACAATTATGATTTGAAAAATCACACTGGTACTGGCCCGGATTCGAACCCACTACCTCGTATTTAAAAATCTGGTGCTTTATCTACTGGACCATTTCAACAGAAGAATGAATACCTAAGTCTTACTGTAGAGTAAATAAAAATAAAATTGAAAAGTTATCCATTCAAGTAACAGACAACCGTTTTACCTAATTGCATAGTCGTTTAGTTAGAACTCATTTTATATGCGAAGATGCATGATCTCAAGCCAGTTTTGCTCATTACCGTTACAGTGTACATTTAACTTTTAATTAATGGTCTCAGTATAATCTAAGGAATCAAACACACTGATGATAGTATCGCTGTGTAACGCGGATATCGTGCCCTTTTTTCACTTTGCCGTAGGTGTAGCGTAATACCTGTCTTTGTCGTATTGGAATAAAATATTATAATGATTTTTTTATTCTACCTATCAATTACTTCAGTAATACGTTCACCTTTTATTTATTGGGTTACAGAACGAGATAAAATCGTAAAGAAACAAAGTAATTCTATACAATATAAAGCTAGATTGTCGCTCTGAGAAGGTGTAAACAGATGCTTTAGATATTAAAGTTAGTTAGTTGTGACAATACAAAAATATGATAATATGTCCTTTAGTAAACGGAGTTGGAACTGCTGATACATGGAATTAGTACATGCTAAATAATTTTTGAAATTGGCAGTTTTTTTGTTATTTAAAAAGAAATTCGAAAGGCATGGGTATACCAAGCAAGTATAGTAAGTACGATCTCTTTAAATCAAAAATCCATGTGGTGTAGCATTGCTTTTGGTATATAATACCAAAAGCAATACTCACTGCAAAAAGTTCACGACTCAACTGACACAAAGATGATAGCCACTACTTCTAGTAAAATATTATTTTAGTATGCACTTTAACGTGGGTTTTCATACGACATGAACATTAAGCATACAACGCCGCGTTGTGTGGTACAGTGTGTCTACGCCTAAACGTAGGGTTTAAATAAAGCAGCATAATTATTATCTACGATTCTGACCTAGTTTTATTATCAGTTTTAATGTACTTTTGTAATATATTTATTATTAATTAATGATTTTAAATTATGAAAAAGGGTCGAGTTCTCTTAACCTATATACCTCTCCTAGGCCACCACCAAACTTGGCAGGTAGATTATTGACTGCATGAAAGTGATGTTTGTAGACAGATAATACTGTTGTTCTTTACCTGGTATGCTTTAGTCGGCTCTTATGACGAGGTTGTTCCTTATGTTTTAATCCGTAATATTTTTCAGTAATTTATAATCAACAATCTATTTAAGAACTAGCTTTCCGCGGGGAGTTTTCATGCTTACTGCTCTGCTCCCGTCGCCAGTAGCATGATGTTACTTAGTCTATAACCTTCCTCGATAACTAGGCTATCATACGCAAAAAGATTTTTTCAAATCCGACTAGTGGTTCCAGAGATTAGCGCGTTCAAACAAACAAACAAACTCTGCCGCTTTATATAAAAGTATAGATAAAACAATAATTCAAAATAAATTTGGTTTTTATATTCTCAAAGAAAGGCATAAATAATTGTGCTCAATCACGACGAAAATAAAAGTTTTTGACGTTGAGCGAACTAAACTAAAACAGAGCAAAGAAATAGCTATTACGGATTTTCATTTATTTCTTCAAGTACGCAGTCTACTCGAATAGGCTTAAGACTTATCAAGTACTTTTCTTCTTAACGAATAGACGAAGTTGTTAGGCACAGTTCGAAATAGGTATAGGTAAAATGGATGTTTTTGTATAGAAATATTAAGGTTATTTGGTCATTATTTGTAGAATATAACTTTAATGAATACTACAAAATTAGAAAAGTTGTGTTCATTTAAACTAAACTTAACATATTAGTTTTGCAGTTTTAATTTATTTATTTCTTTACATACATTATTTACGACGGTTATACCAATTACAGTAAACAATTCAAATTTAAAGTGTAAACAAAAAAAATCACTCATACGATCCTTTCACAATACCCCAAGCATTCTGACGAGATCATCTTCCATTCTTGTTCTTATCGAGTGGTTAGTGGTCAACCTAGTGTCAGAATTTGTTCAGGTCACCCGTAATTTATTAAACAGGTATCCGATTTGACCTAACGACTGTTATCAACTTGGTAACAACCGGGACCGATTTTTAACGTGCCCTCCGAAGCACGGAGACGCTCAGATCAAATTCCACTATGGTCACCCATCCATGGGCCAGCCACACTCTTAGTTGCATAACCCGCAGATCGATTACCGATCTGTGGGTGCAATGAGCTATGAGCGCCTCATTATTATTATCTTCCATTTATCCGCAAACATCACATTGTTATGGCTTTGGTCTAGAAGAACAGAATTAGCTCGAGCCACAGTCCTGCAGCTTGGAACAACCAACTATCTAAGATTCCAGCTTCGGTGATAGTTTTTCGGAACGAACAAGAAATATATCTTACTGTTTAACTAAGGGGAGTCTATTTTTCTCCGAGGATCTTACACGGAACGATCAACTGATCGTTAGATCTTCTTACCTCTAATGAGTTGAAGCCCAAGCATCCCAAGATGAACCTTGTTGGTTACAAGAGTAAATAGTATCCATACTTCCGCTTGTACAGGTATCTTAGGAAAGCCTTCTGAACCTTTTATAGTAGAAGTGCACAGGTACTTTCATGAGGATGCCGGACGCTTGCTTCAAGTTTGCATCGAATCAAGGCTTTCAAGAGAAGTGTAATTACTCCGAAGTTTTGGAACTGATTAGCGTTTCCAAGAACGAAGCCCAATCGTTGAAAGGACTCCTTTGCTAATGCCGTGATATGGTCATGAAACGTAAGCTTTTGGTCAATTGTGACACTCAAATCTTTTGTTAAAGTGGATACTTAGGTTTATTATTACAGCCTGGTTTATAATGAACTTGCAGAGTTGAATTACATAAGTGATGATGATGACAATGGTACAGGCAAGTTTTGAATGGGTGTCTTATATGGTGAGCCAACGATGGTCAACCGAGAGATGGCCATCATCTCATGGCTCAGGATCTATGAAAGAGGACGGTTGTGGGAGGTTTGTGTCCAACAGTAAATATATTTCGTCTGTAATTATAATGATTACAATATTCTCCTTGATATTACTATTAAAATAATAATAATAATAATAATCTTTATTCATCATCGCAAACATTGTAGTACAAGAAAATTTACAAAATAAATACAGTGCACTAAAACTACAATACAACAACAACAACTAGCTAGGTTATTCAATAACCTGTGTTAAGAAATACAGTACCGCTTCTTTTGGATAATTATTAATACCGTACACAGTATTCTAGAATATTTTACTACAACTTTTATTTTCAAAGAAAAATAAAAGAAAAATAATATTTTTGTGGTATGTAACTAAAAAGCAAACTTATGATAATTATTCATGTTTAAGTGTAGTGTATATTAAAATGTCTTTAATATTTATAGATCTGAATGTTAAATTTTAGAAATAAATTTATTCATGTCGCATCGTAATAACATGAAAATGTATCTATCAGAAACCGAGTCAGATTAATTTAATCGAAGATCAAGTCCGAACTTCTATATGTAGGTTAAGTAAATACGTGGGGACAAACTTATATATCTAAAGGGCATTGTGTTACGAACCTCGATTGGTAAACTTCAAGCAATTATACTTGTAGATACATGTATAGATGAGGTATGGGTGTGCTAGGTTTGTACGATAGGATTTTACTTGGAGTAACGTAACGTAACTATAATGATAATAATAATATAAAACAGAACAACTACACAACGCTATCTAGACCCAAAGTAAGTATATATTATTTCTGGTGGTATGGGTTCTAAAATGCGGATAAACATACTTATATACTTTTTGCAAATAACCATGTTCATGCGCACAAATATGTTGCACTGAGCGGGAATCAAACCCGCGACCTTTGCGTGGCAGTCCCCGTACACAGTATCATCGAACCAAAGACGTGTTTTCATATAGGCTGTGATGATATTAGTGCTATTGTAGTTTTTATATAGTACTGAATCGAGTCTTTTTTCTGAAAGATAGATAAAGGTGCAATAATACTTACGTTTGGCTACCTCAGCCTAGTCTCATGTAGCAGAGACTGAGTTTGCTACTAACTGAACACTTTTTTGGGCTCTGGGCTAGAACTGAGAATTTCTGTACAGAAAAACTTTCATCACTTATCAGACTCTGGAATCAAACCTCTGCGTAGTAGTCCATACAGAATATTACTGAACTTTATTACCACTGATGCAGTCATGTACGAAGAAATTAAGAAATCAAACCAGAGTCTAAAGCAATTTTTAACAACTTAGTGTCAGGATTCAGTTGGTTCTGACTTTAGGAAACGAAATACGCACATGTACGAAAGCAATAACAAGATAAAGTTGAATCGTGTTCAAGCGATCAAAGAAGCAACAACTCTAAGGATGCCCCGACACTCCGAGGAACACGTGTCGGGTATCAATTGGTATGTTTTATTAGTTCTTACGTGCAATATATTTTTGTTACTGCATATTCATTTATTTTTACGAGAGACAGATACTTTTGTTTTTATATTACAGGCTCACTGTAAAGAAAAAGGCATCTAATTCAGTGAAGCTAAAGCGAACCAGTGTCTTATAAAAAAAATTATCATCATCATCCTGAAGACGACCACTGCAGGACATAGGTATCTTCCAAGGTAGGTGCTTGCCATAGTCACATGGCTGGAGAGTTTGTGTCCGCAGTATTGTGATATTTAGTATTAGACCTTTTCAGACAGGCTTAAGAAAAAATAGAATAGTTTCATATTTTAGACCGGAGTACAGGTACGACAAAACATAATTATACATTTTAAAATGGCATCTTCTATCGTACACTTATTTCGATTTTTAAATATCAATACTTTTGAAAAACATAAATAATACTTGTGAAATCAAAATAGTTCATCAAAAATCGATCGGAGAGCCATCAGAATATTGAATCGCGTGATATCCAGTAGAATCATGAAAAACTACTTTACTTCTGAAGCTCTTTGATCGAAATTTAAACTGAACTATGCATATTTTAGCCCATTTTACCGGCTACGTAACTTTCAATTCGTATTGTTTGTTTATAGTGTCAAATTTGGGTGAATATTTGTGTGTCTATTTAAAAAGAGAAAGAGAGTGAGATAAAAGAGTAGTTTGTTCTTCAGATAGCTCGTTAAATCAATCTTTATTATTAGCCTACCATGTGACTTCACTCTGCTTCATGGTAGTAGGTTCGTAAAATCTCAGTGGCGCATACGAGTAACTCGAGCAAATCTTTTTCTTTTTCACAAAAAAGGGAAGGGTGATTTTACCAACGTGCACATCTTATTACTGTAAAAAATTAATATAGAAGTATTGTAGATTGTAATTTAGAATTAAATTGTTGGTTTTGGGTTCATATACCCAAAACCAACAATTTAATTCTAATATTTGTTTCAGATCACTCCGTTTGAATGAGACTTAGATGCTCACAGATCTATTGATTCCCCCTGCTGATACTTAGCTCTGAGTTCCCTATATAATGCCGGCAACATAATGGTGTGTTCATAAATTTGTATACATATATTTGCAAAACATTTTCAATAACAGTTTCATATTACATGATCAATAACGTATTATTGAGACTTTTTTGCTGCTTGTTATATTGTATAAGACCTCTCGTTCCTGTTTAAGGGCATTATCTTTGTGTATTCTATATTGTAGGCTGTTATGGGTATATGGGTAAGGGTTATGATGGTGTAATATAATTCATTGTATGCTACGAGTATGTTCAAAGCTTTGTGGATAACGTTTAGAGTACCCTACCTATTCGCGAAATAAACTTTGCTAACGAATGAAACGTTTATAGTGAGTAAATTATTTTTTTTATTTAAAATTAACACAATAATACTTCATTTAAAATTGCTTCGTTCACAGAGTGGAATAATAAAAAACCTGTCTGAACGTAATTATTGCATATTTATAATAAATTATAGCATAGTTAATTTGCAATGCTTTTACGCAAGCGAAGCTGCTGACAGCAGGTAGTATGCCGAATCAAAAATTTATTTTACAATAAATATAAGCTACCCTATGCTTTCTAGGTTATTCGGGCACTCACTGAATTACAACCTTCGTTTGTTTGTTGGAATGAATTCCAAAGACATGTTCGTGCCTATGTCAGTTTAAATAAACCCACGTCACTGAGCTACTGGAGTTTTAATTTAAGATACTGCGGTCTTTAGTCTTTTTACAATTTTAAGCTTGAATATTTGCTTAACAATATGACAATGAAGGCTATACTTATGACAGTCTTAGTAACATGCATGTCATTCCTCTACTAAGATAAACCATTTCGTTTAAATTTTCTGTTAATAGTGTCATTTTCAAAATTCTCTTAATTATATATCTTAACGGTCTTAGCTGTAGCTATATATCCAAAGCAATATTGTATCGTATGTTTACAAAATCAATTAGTATAATAAGAAAAGAGTTACGGTGATATGTTACCGCGATATCCCTTGTAGCAGAACATTTGATTTAACTTGAGCAATCAGCTGAGTGGCGGCACTGAACGGTCAACGTGATAAGGCCGGTTACAGAACGATACAATGTTCACACGTGTACATTTCCTAAGGGATTTGTAAGAATATATCGCTGTTAACTGTATTCGAAGTTGTTAGTAGTTTATGCTTAAGCGCAAAATCGATTCACGATAATAGATTTGTAAGTCAGATTGACAGAACTTAATAAGCATCACGCTATTTTGTCAAGAGGTAGACAGAGGTGTATAACACCCACGTTTCCAGCTTTGTTGGATTTCACGTAACAGGAAGCGAACCTAAGTCTGCCAGCACAATTTAAGAGTCTATAATATTATAAAGAGAGTGAATAAATATTACTAACAATAGCGGATCTAAGCTAGGGGGCAAGAGGCTCAAGCCTGCCCAAACACATCTGCATGCCTAAACAATAATTTATGTGCTTGTAGTATTTGATAAAACCTACCCCGGCAGGGTCAAGCCACCCCCAAACCAAATACTAGATCCGCTACTGCCCACTAATATATACAACTATTTATTTGTTTGAACGAGCTAACCCCTGGAACAACCAGTCCGATTAAAAAAATTGCGTATGATAGCCCAGTTCTCCAGGAAGGTTATAGGCTATGTAACATCACGCTACTAGCGACAGGAGCAGAGCAGTGAGCAAAGACGCGGGTGAAACCGTGCCGCGGATAGCTAGTATTGTAATAAGGGTGTAAACTTTGTGAATTGGTATGTATGTGAAGAGTAATAATCAGCGAAACCGCTATTTTTAGACGAAAATTATTCATGACTAGCTTTTGGCGGAAGGAAAGCGAGGTAGGGGAAGACCACGGATAAACTATATGAGTCAAATAAAGAAAAGTGCTGGTGCCATGTCGTATAAGGAGGTTAAAGAGATGGCTCTGGACAGGGAGAAGTGGCAGGAATTGCATCAGTTCCACCGACAAGAGTCTATCTCTTAAATTATGGATGGATGGATGGAGCTTTTGGCGGCGTGATGCCGTCGCCAGTAGCGTGATGTTACATAGCCTATACCACCTTTCTTGAGAACTTCTTGAGGCTATCATACGCAAAAATAACATTTCAAATCCGACTGGTAGTTCCAGAGATTAGCGCGTTTAAACAAACAAACAAGCGAACAAACTCTTTCGCTTTATACAATAGTATAGATTAAAAGGTGGGTACATTATTTCAGAAGGTAAGTTATACATTATTTACTCTGGTGGAAGTTCGGGTTACGCCGCTAGTTTCCTATAAAATACTGAAACAATGTTCGTCAGCTGTTGTTTATGTGCAAATTTATCACTTGTGCGTATAATAATGCTACTACATGTAGGTATGGATGTAACGAATAGAATGTCCATACAATACAAACGTGCTAGAGTTAAGCGTAGCTAAATATTAGAGCATCTATTGTATACATATTTGTTTTCCGTCTCGTTGTTTATGTAAGTGTGATTTTTAGTCTAGAAAAGACATGATTTCCCATTTATTCCTGTACCTTTCCCATAAGAAGCGACTATAACAAGCAAATATATATTGATAAAAAACAAAAAGCCTAAAAAACAAAAAAAAGGAAACTAATTTTGTTTGTGCTGACGCTAAGTATATTGAAATATTATGTACCCTATGTTACTCCCACAATCAATACGAATCTAATAACACCTCAATTATGTTAAAATCCATCAAGCCATTTAGGCTCTGGGGCGTGTTCGAGCGTATGTAGGTAAATATACATACATACGCTCGCAAAACATTACCGTCCTTAACTTCGTTAGTCGGTCAAAAACCGTGGCAACTAAAAATCATATTCGTGTGGTCAGCAAACCAGATGGTTGGTAATGCCAAGTGTGTGTGGTGACTATACGAAACACCTCCTTTTGGCAGACGACGCCATCAAGTAATGGACGTTTTATAACTGATGATGTGTTTAGGAAAATTGTTCTACTGAGCGACGAAATTTTCATTATCTTCTATATAACATTAACTTGCCGCAGCACGGTTTCACCAGCGTTAAGTTACATCGTTGGTTACTGCTCTGCTTCCGTCGTCAGTAGCGTGATGTTACATAGCCTATAACCTTCCTCAACCAGTTCTTGAGGAAGGTTAGGTTAGGCTATGTAACATCAAATATCTATCAAACGCAAAAAGAATTATTTAAATATGACTGGTAGCGCTTATCCCTGGAACTAACGTTAGCGCTTTCAAACAAACAGACAAACAAACAAACAAACAAACTCTGCCACTTTATATATTAGTATAGATTTTGTTACCTGTATTGTGGCAAGTACTTCTATCGAATATTTTCGTAGCGATAAATTTAATCAATTCACGAACTCGAACGGATTATATTCTAAGCAAATTTTTTGGACACTATTAGAAAAAAAAAATCTAATTTGTATTAAAATTATTTCTTTACAAAATTGTGATTTGTACACTTCTAGCAGCAGCACGTTTTCAGTAGAAAATTTGGAAATCTGTGAAAAATTTTGAATTAAGTTTTTAAAAAACTAATTATATTAAGTTAGGATAAGAGGAAAACTGATACTTACTCAGTCATTTAAACTGAAACCAGGGTGCCGAGTGCGAGTTGTTTTTACGTTAACGGCGATCGAAATGTTTACCGCGTTTGGCTCTCTGATTGGTTAAGAGTTTGGAGCAGGCCAATCATAACACCGAACGTCATAAACGTGTCGATCGCGTTAACGTAAATCAAACTCGCACTAGGCCCTTTGACTTCTATACGAGTATAATAAGGAGAAGATTCGACAAATAAAATTAAATATTTCTCATAAATAAATGAGCGTGACCTCCGCCTTGTACGAGAAACATATTCAATAAATCGATTAGTGAGAATGTTTACGTTGAATAGCCGGGACTTGACAGTCTTTATCCCCGGCTAATAAGGCTCACCATCAATAGCCCAGTGATTTATGTCCCTCTAAAGGTTTTCATTAAATCCAATATTAATCCACCCCGTATAAAGAGGTGGGTTTTCAGTTTTTGTAAGAGGTTTGTTTAAGAGGTAATTTTCGGTCGTGCTTATTTATGGGTCAGTGATGGTATTCAACGGTAGCATATTACGATATAAATTAATATTTCACTTTCGCTTGCTTGAATATTTAGCAGTTATCTGCCGTAATTTTGTTGGAAAATATATGAGTAAAAATTATGAAGAAATCTCAATGAATTAAAAATGCTTATTAGGGTAAGTGACTAAGAAAATAGATAATGGAAACAATCGAAATTCCTATTCTATTAGCATAAAATTAATACACTAGAAACTGTTTTACACCAATTTTATAACTCTATTGCCATGAATTTCACAAGCAATTTTCTTCTTTGTAAAATTACTTCAGTTCTCCAAGTCAAGAGATGACCTCAATAAGGTCACCCGATGTAATCTTAGTTTAAGGATCGATGGAGATCGGATTGGGTAACGTATTGAATCGGACGATGTGTATTATATTGAACGAGAGATTGAAAGAGAAAGAATGATCATACATTACTAGCTAATATAATCTACTGGATGATGGCGATCCTTAGATGAGAAAGCGACAAGAATCATTATCATATCAGTCTAAAGATGTCCACTGCTGGACATTGGTCTCGCCTTCGGTCCACCTGTGAGAGGTTTGCCCACGCTGCGCCTTCCGATTCATGGTCGCCACTCTAGAGTCTTTCTGTCCTTACGGCCATCAGATCTGCGAGCTATGTGTACTGCTCAATTCAGTAGGATAAGTGTAAAAAAGGACGAACAGCGGCGTCTTTTCATAAGACTGCTGCAACTGCACTTAGCGTGTGATGATAAAAGACCTGAACTTAGAGAGATTGTCTTTTTAAGACACGTCTTTTTTGTGTCATGAAAATGCTATGTCATTTTGCCATCATGTCGTTATAGTAAAATATTGTGTAACGATTAAGAGATGATTTTGTTCAGCTGTAGAAGTCTTTCCGTTAAAATGATGACGATTAAATATTACATAATATATTTTTAATCTATTTTTATCCAAGATTGAACACATAATTCAGTGGTAAACCAACGTAACGGGTTCCGTTACCTGTTTAATTAACCGCAACCCTTGAACGCGGTAATTAATTCGTAACACCACCCGTTACTACGGCTGTCACATAAATTCCTCAAAGTTAACATAATATCATACGTACCCTTGTAGGGCGACCATCATTACATGTCAAATATGAAATCTTTATAAAAATGTCAGTCAATAAGGAGGTTTTCTTATTGCATATAGTGGTGTATGGTCCTATTCGTATACGTATAGACGATACTAATGTTAAGGTAACTTACGCTTCGGTCTGAGGTTACTTCTAGCGTCATGAAATTATGTGCTAAAATGTAATATGTTACGTCATGATTCACAGAAAAGAGTGGCAGCTTGATATTGAAATTATTAAACTGTCAGATACCTTGACGCACTACTGCCCTCTAAAATAGTCTATTTTTGGCGCTTGTCATTTTGTTGTTTTGCTAAAATTGCAGTGTCTCACATGCTGCTATCCCTGCAGGTTCTAAAAGAAAGCTTTGAATATTTTTGAAAGTTATTTAACAAATGAACATCGTTTATAGTGTCATATCATATAGATGGAATTTGGATTTGCAAAAAAAAAAACAATAGTTATCTTACTTCAAATATTTTGCAAACGCGCTGCTTGTTTTATTTATTAAAAATAACAGAAAATAGCCGTTTCCTTATTTTAAGTAGTAATATTCATGGCCTTCAGAAGTGCTGAAAGCACAGTTGGAAGTGTCTCTTGGGTGCATTCACATGCCGTCATGTAAAAAAAGGAAAAACCTCTAGCCGAAGATACTTATAATATTTTAGGCTTGCTCGTGAAAAAGAAAGATATTGTCAGTCGCTGTTGTCAAAACTGTCGTCATAGTAAGGTCACTATTCAACTAATTGGAACAGTATACGCTAATACACCTGGATACTATTGAGTACTGGATCTGACCATTAGACATTTAAGTAGGTAAATGTAAAGAAAAATCTGTGATTACTTCAAGACTGTATCTAGAACATGACCCTAAGTAGCCCAATATAACCATGCTCTTCTCAGATAGATACTTCTGCGCTGTGTCGACTCAATTTGGAATTATAATTTTCTGTTTTCGTATAAACATGTCTTATACTTGGATTCATTTTCCGAAAAATTCGGCTCCAACCCGTATACCAATACAACGGTATTGGTATACGGGTTGGGGCCGGACATGTGCCAATTTATTATTAAAATCTATCTGTTAAACCCACATTCACTCACGATACCGTACGTTATATTTGATCCAGTGTTCTAGACTTTTTGACCTCTCGCAATCTTGGTAAAATGTTGAACCCTCAGATAACCAAGTATAGTGAAGATATGATTTTAATAAAATATTATTTTTAGAAAGGACTTTGACTGATTGGTGTAGGTTGAAATTGAGTTTGGAAAGATTGTTGTGTTAGTAGATTGCTCTTTCATTTGTTAGTGATGAAAATACCATTGTGTAATTTGTACGCAATAGTTTGTTTATACATGTTTTATATAAAAAATGTTGTATAAATAGCGTTTTTTTTATAAATGAATTAAATTTGTTGGTAGTATTTGTACATAAAATGCTCACAAAATAAATGATGGTAAACAATTCTCAATTTTTTTTTCGTAGTAGACATCTTCTAGCTAATGGATGGAACACGGCTTTTAGAGTACTTACATATTAGTTTTCTCTGTTAAGCTTGTTTTGTCTATAAAGTTTTAAAGGCTTTTGTTATTGTACAGTTTTATTTATGTTGATATTAGATTACTGATTTATTTCTACTAATAGTATAAATGCAAATGTTTGTATGGGTGTGTAGTTTTATGAATGTTTCTTACTCTTTCACGCAAAAACTACTAAATTGACTTTAAAAATATTATATTTATTGGAAAAATATGCACAAAATCTTAATTTTACGCGGCTAAAGTCGCAGGCAGAAACTATTTTAATATAAATAACGAAACAATGATGGTGTGAATAATGTTCGATATGAATACGTGTTTTTCATCAAATCATAAATATGTATATTTATTTCTATATCGACTAAACTTACCTATTCTCTTTATTTACCTCTATATGTACCAACAAGTACAATTTCCTGTCATTTACTTACACCAATATATTTTCACTTTCATTGCTATATGTCTATATATAGAACTCCCTAAATAGTTCGTATATACTCAATTTACGTCTTGGAAATGTACATGAATGAAATAGTACGCCTTATTTCCTTTGGCGTGAAATGAGTTCATATTTCATTTGCGACCATTTATCTATTATAGAGTCCATATCCCACAGTCCTAAAAAATTGCCATATATTTTTTGATAATATACAAATAAATTATGTAAGAAGTACTTTTGTGATCGTAAAATACTTTTGTACCCTTTGGAAGTTTCTTTAAATTGATATTAGAGAATATTATTATGAAAATAAAATGTTTAAGGTTAGGTATTGTTGGTCAATTGGCGCCTAAATCCCAGTTAACACCCTCAGCTTGTTGGTAAATTAATCAGAATGTGTAATTTTATAATATAAGCCTAAAGACGGCTAGATTCCTAATTCAGGGTTATCAAGCCATGGACAATTCCAGTAATATTTACAATGTACATAAACAAATACAAATTATATTACCAACATTTTTTAAAACACATTTTATAAGACTTAAGTACGCTTTCAAAAAATCAGAAGCAAGATTAGCGAGCATTAACACCTCATCCTTATTCAAAATTTCTAAAAGTTATGTAAGAAAATACTTCATACGCTCGAAATCTCTTTGATGTACATTTTCTGGCTAACCTAGTTAACATAAGCCGCGGCAAAGTTACGCTCGCAGTTGCTGAATCTAATTAACTTCCTTTTAGCTCTTATGTTTATGGGATAAAGTCAAAAATGGATTAATAGTGTTCTTTCAGTATGCGTGCGGTATGTTTGTATTATGAAATTTGACGTTTCGAGACAGTTATGACGGACGTGTCACCGAGTACGCTTGAATTTAGTAAGATGTTGATTTTGTGATAAGGTTTAAAGTTTTCAGGTTTTTGCAAATCTCACGCTTTTAAGTATGTCCCTGGGCTTAAACAAGATTAAAGTTCAAAGTGTAAGATCTTGGGATTTGTTGAGTCATTTTATGTAGGCGTAGAATGTATAAGTGACATCAATTTTGAGGGAAAAATCAATTAATGATGGTTTATGGTTTAGTTTAAACAAACAGGCTGCATATTTAGGGTCACAATGATTTGAAAATCCGAAAAACTTGGTAGGTAAGCGATGTATGAGGACGGTTAACAAACGGCCATAGTAAAGATGCTTAGGGTAGATATACGTATGTCCAACAGTGAGTGGTCGTGTGCCTGCAATGATAATAATTAAAACAAACAAGAGCTTAATTTTACAAACAAGACTGTATTATTATAAATACTTACCATACCTTTTTTTTTCAATACAATATCTTGAAATGTGATCGACTCATTTTTTTGGAAGAGAAAATACTTTTATCCATAGCACCTGTCCTTTGGGAAAGCGTGACGGCATGTCTGAATTGCCGACGGATAGTATGCGGTCGAAATTTCGATTAAATCTTCCATTGTGCATCTAAACTGAGCTTTAATGGATAGGCTACTAGAACTTGAGGTATTGGATTGGCGTCAAGGAATTAAAATGTGTCTCTCATTTTGAGTACGTTTTATATCCTTATATTTATTTCAATAATATAATTTGTAAATATTCAGAAAATAATAATAATATTTTTATTCAAGTAATATTAAATTGTAACTTGACCTCTGTGCTAAGTGCGTATTAATTAAACATGGTAATGATGGTGTTTAAGTACATGGAATGTATTATTTTATTTACTGCAGTGTTGGTATTTCAAAAGTTTACAGAGTGTATGTATGCAAGAACGGCACACGACACGAAAGCAACTAAAACACTATTAATTATGCAAGTATTGTTATGCTCTTACTGTTAGGGCTGGTTTGTATAGGGCGTTTTGAAAGCAGCATCTATAGGAGGCTATGCTACAAGCATGTGCACAGGCGTTACATGCGTGAAGTGTAGAACAACCTTATATAACCTATACATAGAATATTTCATTATCTTGTCGCCAGGACATCTACTGCTGAACAATAAGCTGTTAAATCTCAATGGAGACGATTGGCAACAGCCACATTCATCAGGCTTGGATGGAAATGCTTAGTGGTCATCATCATACCGGCTCGTTACTATCCCACTGCAGGGAAAGGTCTCTTCTCATACAGAGAAGGCATAAGCATTGATCGCCACGATTGCTCAAGGCGGATTGGTGATTTCAGACTTCCTTAGAAATCCAGGTTTCTTCCTTCACCGTTAGTCAGAAATGTCCAAGATAAACCTATAAATGATTTGAAAAGTCACATTAGTACTTGCCCGTATTAGAACCCACGACCTCGTGTTCACTAGGACATTTTGACTTAGTGATACTACTGCTATAAAAAGTACTTACTGGTGCTACTGCTGGTAAATTATTAAGCAATGGTAATCGGTCGGTAGACTTGTATCCAGCAATAAACGTCTTATGGCTGATATGATTATGATGAAGCAGTCAGTGGGGTCCAGGAGATATACATAGCGAAATGGATAAACAACATAAAGTGGAGCAGGATACATCACGACGAAATGATGACGTCTATTCCCAAATGTCGCCACTGGGAGGTCATTTACCTGTTAACATAAAAAAAACATAGTTCAAACAGGTCCCTCCGGCTTTGTATGACTCAACCCTTAAGAAGCAAAACTCCTTGCGAGTATGAAAATTGAGACGCCAAAAGCGCATGTGTGTCGGCAACGTCATCACTACTTAAAGAGTTTTACCTCGCCTTAGTTGACTTACGAGAATGCTTTAGATCCATGGTAAAAGAAAAATAATGAGAAAGTGGTTACTGCGACTGCATTGTTGTTTATATCGTGGGTTTTAACTCAGAAATAAGTGTATAAGTGTTGTGATGAATAAGCTAAACCTTGACATGTCGGTGCATCGTTTCATATTTGTAAAAAAATTGCGAAATACCATGGTTCAATTTTATTATTATATAAGAAACCTTATAAGTTTAGTTAACCAGTAGGCATTACAAGTAACCATAATTACAGCTTTTACATGATGTAAAGAAGGTCAATTTCTGTACCTTTATTAACCAAAATAGTGCAAAATCTTAAACACAAAAACATTATTATCGCAGAAAAGAACGCGTCAATAAGATGTTAATATGATAATTTTCTGTCCGTCCGTTCCTTAATTCCCTACTTTATTCCCTTCACAGTTATCTGTGCTATGTCTTAACGACCAACATCACTTAGCCGGGACGAACTTAACGTATTTTTGGGATGGAGGTTGAATACTCATTATGGAGTGAGACGCCTAATATTTCTCTCTGGATTATCGAGAGAGGAAAGGGGTGAACTGCAATAAGTATTTTAATATTTTAGGCACCAACTTAATAATTATAAAATACTTATTTAATCATTTCTGTTTAATTAAATCAAAATACGAATAACTTTCTGCTAAGTAACTTTAAACTTATTTTTAATTTTTTAGTTTCCTTCCCGTTCGAAGTCGGTTTTTTTTGTTCAAAATTATTTTATGTTTTATAATAATATGTATATTATGTAATGACAGCAATAAACACACTTTCTTCCTAAGTTACGTGTTTCCTTTAAGGGAAAGCAACCATACGTCTTGTCCACTTGATTACTGTGTTATATAAACACGATTGCTGGACGCATTGAAGAAACAAGACTACAAAAGCCATTACTAACTCTGAGGGTGGCAAGAATGTGGAAGGAGAGAGATAGGGAACCGCTGGCGCCTGTTTTCAACAACAAACCTAAAATATAAAATACAATGTCATATTATTTCCATTTAGAAAATAAAACCATAAAATTGTTATTATTATCGTTAAAATATTTTCACGTACCATTACGTTGATTACATACACCATTTTGGAACGATTTCCGGAACCTATATGACACAACAGAAGGCTTATTTCCAACACCTCGAGAACATAAAATATTCATTCATTCGTGTTACACATAATTTGGTTCTTTTACTATTTATACTATATTTCGGCAGAATATAATACTACAAAATTACATTTTGATAATAATGTAATTTTCTGAGTAGTCGAGTTGTTTGTAAATACGTACTGTTGTTTATACACAGTGTCTATACGCCTCTGCTTTACCTTTCAAAAGGTGGAAAATTTCTCCAATCAAACTAATCCAATTTTAAAAACGTTATTATTTTCAAAAAGTTTCAACATAACGAATCTATAAATGTCTAGTAAAATCGCTTTTTCCTGTCTCTTTCCTGTGTTTTTGATTAAGTATGTTGTAACAAGCATCATGGACGTTTTACACACGAGGACTTTATGCTCTGTGAACCACCCACTCTGAATTGATAAGAACCCCGTGCGAAGCATGGGCTGGTCACTAGTACTAATCTATATTTCTATACTAATATATAAAGCGTAAGAATTTGTTTGTTTGAACATGCTAACCTCTGGAACTACTACTTGTATTTGAATATTTCTTCGTGTTTGATAGACCAGCTTTTTAGGAAGGTTATAGGCTATGTAACATCATGCTACTGACGACGGGAGTAGAGCAGTAACCAAAGATATTACGATGAAATCGGGCCGAAGAAAGCTAGTAATAATAATTATAAATTGTGTAAAGTTTGTAAAGATTTGACTTATTTCACCTTCATTTAACACCCGTCTATTATAAACATAATCTGTTTACTCTATCCCCGGGCAAGTTAACATCGCAGCCCGTTTGAGGTATAATGTGAATTGATTAGATTTCCCACTTGAGAGAAATAAAATACAAAATTGGATCGTGAACTTGCCTTAGGGAACGCCAAGAAAGGGTTGAAATTGAACATTATATTGTGTAAATCGTGTGTTTAACACACGTGCCTCATAAACACTTGGTTGTGGGTTAAAAAACAAGTATCAAAGTGACATTTTAAAAGTTATATGGTTATTTTTAGAATCACTTTGGATATCTAAACTAATTATAAAGAGAAAAGATTAAATTTTTTGTATATTTGTTTTTGTTCCAATTTAACTCAAGATCTACGTAACCGATTTAATAAAAATCTTTCACTTTCAGAAAGCTACAAGTAGGACGGGTAACATCAGTCATTTTAATTTTTTTTAATATTGTAAGCGCCTTTGTAAATGTGAATGATGCAATACGTCACTATTGCTATGATATTTTCTGTAGGCGTTTGTTATGAGACCGAATGAAACATGATACCGAAGCAAAGCGAGGGCAGAATGGATGTAAACTTCTACTAGTAAAATTTTTGTAATTACCAATCCGACTTGAGCTATTAGATGATCAATGGTCTTGTTTTCTCAGTGCAAGGTAGTCTGGCAGTAAGGTCCAAGGTAAATTTAAAAAGTAGGACCTTGTAAAGTCATATTTTTACTTAGCTGGTTTTCTGATGTCTGGGCTACCACGTAATTAGTCTATTTTAATACAATGTACGAAAAATACGGGCTCAATTTTAAGGGAAAAAGGTTTTACGAGCATAACCGCTATACCAAATATTTACTAGATGTTTATCTCTCACAATTAAGGTATTTACATGTTGTAGGTAGTACAAAATATTCATTTATTGTTAGATGTGCAAAATGGCATGCGTTCTTTGGTCCTGAATACAAGACCAAGGTTAAAAGAATGGTCTAATCCTTTTTAGGTGTCTAAGGTATGACTGCGTAGAAATATTGCCTTACTGCCCAAACCGCCTGCCAAGCGTGTTGACTTGATAAATTCCTACTTTTGGAAGAAGCTTATGTTCATCATTGGTCGTTTTCTGGCTATCACATAGATAAGGTGAAATTCAAAATATGTATCTTCTTTTGTGGTTTTTAATAGCCATTAATATATCATATACTAGGTTTCCGCGGCGCGGTTACACCAGTATATTTGCTTACTGCTCTGCTCCCGACACCAGTAACGTGATGTTACTTCCTCAAGAACTGAACTATCATACGCAAAAAGAATTATTCAAATTCGACTGCCGAAAACAAACTTTTCCACTTAACATAATAGTACAGATTATACATTAATATATACATTAATTATATTGTATCACAGTAGACACTGTGATACAAAAGCCTATACCCGTAGCCGTTTTTTACCTACTTTTGCAATTTCAGTAATTGAGAAAAACTACTGCGTGGTTCGAATCTGAATTGCTAAAACATATATCTACATTGTGATGCACTTCGAGCTTTGAATGGGAAAGTGACATTTATTGAAGGTGGCTAGCTGAAATCATCCGCTCCATTGGTACATAATGAAAAACCTAAAGCTCAATAAAGTCATATCGGTACTTTGACCTTTACAAAATGTTAGGCTACAGTTACTCAAATTTCACAGCGTTCTGGTTCACTTGCGGTTATTTTTAATAGCCGATGTGAGTCAAACAACAAAAGCGTTCCTACAATGTTGTAAAAGGTCGAATGAAATTAGACTCGCTAACAAAGCTGTGAAATAGAAAATCTGACACATTTCCTAACAAATACGGTTGTCAACCTAAAAGGTAGATTTATGCGAAAGGAAACTGTCTATTGTTGTAAGTTTTCGCTCGCCTAAGCATTCTTACGTTCACGGTTAATCGCACATCGAAATTCGGAAATCCGTAAAATTGACGAATTTTATGGCTTGCTTGCAAGTTTCATTTTTCTGAATCAGGAAAAGCCATGAAATGGATATTTGTATTTGGAATGTTCAATATAATGAACGCAATCAAATAGTTTGAAATTTGCGTATTTAGAGACATGTTCAGAGATGTAATCATATAATTTGTACGAAATTGTATCAGAAATTGTGTCAACCCCAAAATACCTGAAGTATCTTTGTTGTTTGATGTATGATGAAAGATCGGTAATAGTTTATTCGGTTATTTGTTCGGTTGTAACGCTTCGGTACATTTTTGTGAGTGATTTATTCGATCGGGTGAATGATGCATTTGATTGTTAACGTGAATATCATTTTCGAGATTATATTCAATACAAAAATATTATTAAGTAAATATTTAAATACTAAATAATCTAAGTATTAGTCACAACAACTTTGTAGTTGTTAAGTTTATTAAATTTAGTATTAAGCTAAAACAAAATCACTTTGATTGTCTCATCAGTCTTTACTGCCTTTCTTTAGGTTGTTACATTCCGTATTCATCTTATGACGTCTCATTGTTATTTTACTTTATTCTATTCTATTTTTGCGACTCGGCATATGTTTTTGTCAAATTTATTTCAATAAAACATTTTATCACCTGCCCACATATTTCCGCCTTCTTTGCCGAATTAAGGATTCTGCCCACTACACCGTACCATACCATGACCGTGCTATGATCGTATCAGGATCGGCAAGCAACACGATGCGCTCTACTATACCCACTAGAGCTTATTATTATATTTTTGTCGACAATTGTTGAAGGTCCGTGCATATCACGCAACGCTTCTGGTCGGTGACGGAACGTTCTAGTGGGCATAGTCTCATACTTTTTAATACAAAGAATATGTTTTTGCCTGACACATTCATAGCACGGTGACGGTACAGTACGGTGTAGTGGGCAGATTCCTTTAGCATTAGCCTCATCGAATCGGTACTGTTTTCTTCTGTTACATCCTACATTTATTATATTCTATTTTGATATTCTAATGATATTTTCGAAATCTATTATTACTTTATGTAACTACTAGCGACTTGCCCTCGCTTCACATCAATAAGAAAGCTGCTTGCTTGGTTCACTGTTATCGTTGCTGCTTGGCTTCTGAAAGTGATATGTTAATGTTTTATTTACCAAAACCTTTACCGAATATATTAAGCGGTTCTTGATATTAGCGATTTCAAACAGATACTTCCCATTAACTTTCTTTTACACTATGTATAGATAACAAATACTGACATAATCGTTCATATGACTTCTGTAATCCCACGTATGTAGGTACGTGAAATGTGGAACAGTGTATTCGACTTAAAGTTGAACTTGTTTCAAATTCACGTTTCATGCTAAATCGTTAAGATAATGAGCGAGCAAGCCTATTTCCATATAGACACCGTATACGAATTCATTTCTAGGTAAATAATTACCATTCTATACCATCCTGTCATTATAACCATAAGTTCTAATCATAAATTAATAGATACCTATCAACTTGAATCAGGAAAAATATATTTGAGATATTTTAGCATTGTTCAACTAACTCAACATTTCTCATATCAATTAAAATTGACGTTTGAACGAAATTCTACCTCTCATTCGAAACTTTTTTCTTCTATTATCCTAAAACTTATATTTGTTCAGTATTTTAAAGTGAGTTGTATTTTTGTTCGCATCAGCGAAACATCAAGCGTTATTTCAGTTATAACGTTTGCTTATACGGTTATAAAAATGCGTGACAAGGTTCTTGCTTTAAATACGCTATGGTGATGATATTTGTGTATTTTTTACTCAAAGGCGACATCTCCATATTGTTTGTGAGCATAAATAAGTCAGCAAAAATAGAATATTAGTCATATTGTTTGTCAGCAAAAATAGAATGATTCTAAATGGGGTGAAAAAGACATAAATTTTTGCTGTAGGCGGCGAAGTGTCCACGATATCTTGTTAAATGACGCGTTGAAGAATTTGATACTTTACGACATACTGATATAATAAGATTTAAAATATGATATTTGTATAGAATTTAAGATGACAATGTATGTTGTTGTCGTTGCATTTTTAATGACAGTACATAATGTGTTTTCGACTATAAGTATAGTGTATTTCTTTTAGTTTCATAAGTAGCTACGGGAATTTCATTTGTTTAAGATACCAGACCATTGGCTTGCTATCAATATGATGTACAGCTTTCTTTTACTTTTATTTGAGAAATTACGCTCACATATTGCTTTTGAATTATTATTATTATACGTTATTTATCTATCTTTATTAAAATTATTTTTAAGAGCCGTGCAAGGATTGTATGATAAGTTAAGAAAGATGGGACAAACGTATGAATATGAATCTTTGGTTAAAATAAATTTCTGCTTAAGCGAAAGTGTGAAATCTTTAGATGATCTAACCTACACAATGACACAATTTACTTATTGGATGAAGAAAACCGGCCACGTATTTCACCCACGCGTTCAAGGAAAGCTACCAGCTTCCGTGGTATCACGTGCGTGAGAGAGCGCTTTCTATAAACGGTTCATACGGTCGACTTGCGCTTGGACAACACGTCGCTACCATAAATACGCACGACTGCGCACATTGATGCGCGATAGTACGTATTATAGAGGATTTGATGCCAGGTTCACGTGTGAAGCGTTGGAAGGAGAACGTTAACGAACAGGCAACATTGAACTAATTTTAAATTTCTTCAAGCACCTACTAAGTTTCATCTATGGAAAGACGAGCAGTTGTCTTTCGAGATAGAAGAGCCTTGCAAAGAGACAATAAAATGGAACGAAACATTAACTATTAAGGTTGTATAAAAACTCCACTCTACTCCACTCCAGTGGAAAGGCACTAAGTATTTGTTAATATATCGCCGTTTCTCCGCTTTGTAGCCTTGCTCTGTTTCTATGAATAAGCAGCCTAGGCGCAATTGCATTGGTCGTTAGCGCCTGCATGCAGTATGCGAGAGATTTCTGTAACGCATGCCATAGGGCATCCGCATGTGGGGAACCGTTTACATTGGTCATTAGCGCCCGCAAGTCTTTAGCATCCGCAGGCCGTTCGCCTGATTTCATTAGCAGTTAGCTTCGCGAGAATGACATAAGCAGACGTCCAGAGTCCCCGTATGCTTAATACCAACTGAATTAACGACCGATGAAATTCCTTAGTAGTTAGCCCGCAAGCGAAAAGCTTTATTTTTTTATTTAATAAAACTTCATTTATATATAGAGTATATTGGCAGACTTAGTGACTAAGGCACTATTTACCAGTCAACCACGCAGGTAGTGCAGAGAGAAACAAAGTAGGTGCGTTTGAAGAACAGTAGAGTACAGCGCCCGCATACGGACTAACGACTGAATAAACGACCAATTTATATGCGCCATCTGTTGACTGTTGTAAAACCATTCCGTTCTAAACCAAAACTAAAAACAATTGGTTTCAAAAGTCGCACTCCTACTCCATAATTTTTGTGACTTAAATTTCTTTTAAATTGAGTATCGATTTTTAATTTGCTACATTTGTTTATCGATTTCGATTTAACGATCTAATCAAGGTAGCCGGCAATTGTTGAAGAAAGACCGCTATGAATCAATGTTTGTAACAGTTCTAAGACTAGACCTACAGAATGACTCATCTATTCATTGTTATATGCAATGATAATAAATAAAAGAAACTTGGTAACAGCATGATACATATGAGTGACGTACACCATAACCAAAAAGATGCCAATTTACCTAAAACCAATTCGTTGACAAGGGTTTACCCTTGTCAGCGAATTGCGCATAGCCTTATGAAAAGAACTGGCACGAAACTTCACTCGTTTTAATTGCTAGATAATTTCTATTTGTCAGATGATAAGATTTTTGCTATGGGTTACACATTTTTGGTAACACGCTACGCAATAATATACAAAAAATGATTAATTACGTAGATATGTAACATAGAAAATATAAAGAAATCAAACATCTCAAAAAAAATTGAAGATAGACGCGTATCTATGCCTCATTACGAAATGTTTAAAAGCCTTGTCGGTTGTATGAGGTTATAGGTTTAAAACAGGCCGAGTATAGTATTAATGAGACTAGAATTTTTGAACGTCATTACTATTGTTACTTTCTTTACATTGGAAATGGTGAAAGGCTTTATGCCCAATATACATCAGAGGGCCTAGAAAAATGTACTGGATTGACATATGCTAACGCCAACATTGTCGTTAGCTAATGTCAATCCTATACATTTTTTAATCTATTCTATGAATAGAATAGAAATCTATGCCACTTGTCTAGGGCTTTTGATTACACCTACATGAACAAGACGTACTCCTATTACAACGTTTTTTAATGAATACTGATCAATCCATCATATTTAGTACGCTTTGATTCTCTTGCACATTCTTTAGTTTCTTATACCATCTCGTAAAAACATTAACACCTACTCAATTGACTTTATGTAACTCAGTAATTAATCGCTATGATTTAACCTTACATCTACATCTTGTAAAGGTCAACCGAAGTATTTTGTTTCAAGTGTAACGAAAACGGCCCTTGTTATCACAAGTGTCGACATTTTGTGAACAATGTTTCAAGTCTGAGCGTTGAGCAGCTAGTATAACTTTGAGAACGTTTTATTGCGTGATTGTGTTTAGTATATTTCTTATGTATTCTTTTATTCTGATGAGAACTGTTTTTGTCTTGTTTTGTATTGTAAAGGGTGCGTTTATCATGCTGTATTTTTTATATCTTATTAAATTGCTATTTAACATCGTTTCAACCGGAATAAGCATCGCAACTTTTGTAGAAATCTGTTGTCGCTGGTCACCACTCCAGAACTTTTCTGCCCGTCGGTCAAAAGGTCTGATGACCGTTGGGGCCATTATAGCCTGAAGACGTCCACTGCAAAATTTTGACCACTCCCAAAAAAAAGTTTTGCCATAGTCACAGCGCTGGACAGACAAATTCGAGCTGCTGTAACGTCATACTAGGACCGCAGCGCGCCGCATTGCAAAATTGCGTCAAACAGTAGTCGTAGTGTAGCAGTGTCTGTAGTGTGCGATAGTTCGTCCTTTTATTATTATAAATGCGATAGTTTGTGTGTATATAATAATATGTGTGTTTGTTACCACTCTGCGCCTAAACGACTAAACGACTGAACCGATTTCGGTGAAAATTAGTATGAACATAGATTGGGTGCCGGAGACGGACATAAGTTTTTTATTCCGAAAATGTGGTTCCTATGGGAGGCAAAACACATTTAAGGCGTGGGCGAAGCCGTGGAGCCCAGCTAGTATAAAATGTACTAAAATGATGTATGAGAATATTTGTTTTGCGATGCAATGCGATGTAAGTAAGTATGTACTTGCACCACAAATTGCAGTAATATGTAGGATTGTTGATTGATGTTGACATAAAAATAAGCTAATTATGCATATAATTATATGAAATATTTGTATGCCATGTAAATGGTAAATGTGCTGGACTATACTATTTGTTATAACGCCGACATGTATTCACATTTAAACAAATAAATTCATTTCATTTCATTTCAGAACAGTGCGCTGCAGTCCGTTTCCTAGTAGTTTCTTATTACCTACCTTTCACGACATCCACAGGAAAATATAGGGTTCCAAATACGGGACCGGAGACCACACAGCCCAATAATAAATTAATTTATTATTTTCTTATTATCCCTTTAAACACATCTGACTCACCCTTTAGAGGAAATGGCTTGATGTTCTGTACCTTGGTTGTATACAAATTAATTGTATACAAATAATAATAATAATTTAACATAATCAATTAAATAAAATAAAAAACTAGTAGAATATTTAACAAACTGAATTATAAAAGTCTAAAGCGTTGTTGTTAATTTATTTAAGTGCTTAAATATTCAGCGATCCATTAGGTACGGATGTGTTGTATTTATAAAACAAAACTTTCAGACATTATATTTATATAAATATAGTTAAATTTAATAAAAATAAATATCATTAAATATTTATATAAATATTCATATTCATTCTTGTTCTTTTTGACATTACAAAACATCTAAATCTCCTAAGAATAAGCGAAGCCTACTAAACCAAAACAAAATCGTTATCTTTTATTTATTTTATCGTAATCGTTATCTTTTTAAAATATTTAACATAATATTTTGTTTTAGTTATATTCTACTAGCTGTTGCCAGCAGCTCCGCCCGCGTAAATATCGGTTATATCTCTGTTTATACATTGTCGATTTTTCATACAAACTAGTATCCCCTATTTCAACCCCTGTATGCCATGTTTTTCGCGGTAAAATATCCCGAGGTCTAATCTATCTCTAAATATACCAAATTTTATCAAAATCGGTTGTGTTGTAGGCGTAAAAGCGTAACAGACAGACAGAGCAGACTTTCGCATTTATACTATTAGCATGGATTTTTTTCTTAAAACAAATCTTATTAAGTCTATCATTATTATCATGATAATCATTATCGCACACTATTAGTCCATTACGTAGTAAGTTTTTTCGATTAAGAGAGATGAATGAAATTTATATACCCAACTCTAGCAGTTCTTTGTCAATTCATCAATGTCGTGTTGGCCTAGTGGTTGAGACCCAGTAGTAAAGTACCAATGTGACCTTTTGAAAGTTATATTAAAACTTACCTTCAACATTACTGACTTACTATGAATTATATCATCGTGAGGATACAAATTTTTATAAAGTATATATGGATTCCTAAATTGTCAATCAGACTTACTGAGCAGACACACAAAACAAGTGTGCTGATTAATGCTCACGCCTTCTCTGTATGAGAAGCAAGCGTATTGATTAATGTCTTTACGGTTTGAGAAGCAAAATTTTAAATTATAAGTCTTTCTGCTCCACTCCTCGGCAAAGCCCTTCCTCTATTCCTTCTACTTTTAGTGGTCTCACGCCATATATTTCCAATTCCCCAAAAAACTATCCAGACCCTTTCCCGAGATAGTCCCGCTATCTTTTCTCTGTGTAAAATAAAACTGCAGGAAGGTCATTAAAACTTATTTCTTAATATTCTATTGAAATAAAATTCACGAGAATTTAGTTTGTCCTTATTCACCAATTAGGACAAACTAAGTCTTAACATTAACGAGTACCATATTCAGATCAGTTAACTTGTACAAAGAACGAGAACTTAAGAGTAGCCAAGAAACAAGAATAAAACATAAAGTTTACCCAAATATCCGGCACTTGTATAAAATTAGTATACCCAGTGAATAAGTTTCACCAAATGAAAGGCCAAAGAATATTTTCGTTGTATAATTTTGCTCATTTCCTTTTGAAAAGGAATTTTACGACAACCGCCATAACGGCTGTCGAATTATAAGTATATTAAGTACGAGTGTTCGTACAATGCAGGTTTGAGCGTGACTCAGTTGTCATTGTTTCAAAACCTCAAGCTATAAATAGTTAATGAAACCATAAGCTCTATTTACACGACAAATCTTTTGTAAACACAAAATTTTGCAAACAAGAATTCCGTATTATGTTGCTAAGACCCCATTGTCCCGATCTGCACGAAGATTAATTTAGTAAGCTCGGTAAATTTGGCCATAAAAGAATTTACGGAAAATGGAAGCGGCAAGTTCGATCAAGGTTTGACACACAAATTGCTGGGTGAAAATTAAGACGTTTTGTATTGTTTGTCTAATTGTGTAACATTCAATGTTCTGTTACCAATTATAAGGTTTCTAGATTATAAATATCACCAACTTGAATAAAACCATATACCATCATCATACTATAATCATTATGTTGTACCATCGTGCGTATTTATATTTGTTACTTGCAAGTGCAATAGAATTTTATATTGTTTTATTATTTATTTCGATAGGTAGATAAGGTTCATCTCATTGGTTATTTTACCCCAATGATTCTACACTTAGAGGTCATAAAAACCGTCATTTTCTGATTTCCCGTATATTTATGCTTAGATTTAAGATACCAGGTATTTGTGCTGCGTGAAAATTGTGAGTATGACGCTTTATTTTGTTTAGTTAACTTTTGTATGTAAACCTAAATTCTAAAAGTTTTCTTTAATATCTAAGTATATATTCTTACGTAATAATGTTTCATAAAAAGTATTAAACATGAATTCATTTTCATAGAAAGTTTTTAAATTATGTTGATGTTAGTAAATTAAGTTATATTTTTTTATTAACTCTGTATAAGGTTGAATATATCTGTAATTTTTCGCCTTATTTTAAGATTCATATTTGGTATAGTTGCTCGATTTATATAGAAAGTGTTTCATCTAGTTGGTAACAAAAGCAGCGGACGTAGAACTAGAATACGTGCCTTATTGAGGTTGGACACAAAGGGAAGCCCTTAGTTACTGACAGTCAGGAAATATAGTCGAATGAATGTAATCCTCCTTTACGTAGGCGACACCAATGTCGGGGTCTCAGCCGGAGGTAATAAAAGTAATAAAACTATTGTTACTACGCCCTTTCAATTGCTCGTAATACCTTTGTAATTAGTATTCTGCTAGTGAAGTGTTGTAAGGAATCTCTAAGTATAATAGATAGCGAGAATTATAGGAAGTGACATGATTTTTAAATGTATGATAGTTTTATAGGTTACGTCTTTATGACATTCGTTATTTTACCATCTAATCGAAATATAGGTCGGTTGAACTTTCAGAGTTGCGTTAAATAAATCGTCTGCTAGAAAAAGTCTAAGATTGCTATTTTTAATGATTTTATAGAGGTTGCGTGTAATATTATTACTACTTGGTGTAATCATATGTTTGGTATGATAAAATAAAGGCATAGTCTAGCTACAGACCTCATAAGGTATGTTTAATTGGTATTTTACTGTGACAAACATTTCAATATCAATTTGCATATCGTTTTCAAACAGAATAACTGGCGCTTGTAACAATAACATTTACATATTAATGTCGCAGTATTTCAATTGGATTTTAATTACACAATAATGAAATATAGTACATAAAATAATTAGTTAAAAACTCAGGTTAAGAAGTTTAAATGAAATTGTGTAAAATTCTTAATGTAGATTTTTTTTATTACTTCGAGTAGGTTAGTAGCAAATACACCTTCCGAAGAAAGCATTACAGTTTTAATAGGTTCATATACTGAATTAAATTGTTTTATAGCTCCTTAATTGTTATTGTTATTACTATACACGGTTGTATGAAAGGTAATACAGTACTATTAATTCGTGATATTAAGACATAAAAAATGTCAATAAAGATTTTGAGTTATTTTTAAATACTTTGCGCATAATTAAACAAAAAATTAAATGGAATTAATTATTACGATAAATAAGGTTGCTTAATAAACCATTTAAACAATTTAACACTAAAGTTTTACAACACTAACAAATTACCTGATTGGCGGAGATAACGGAGGTTTGGTTCCTTGCGCTTTTGTTTCAGTAGACGTAACGGCTTTTCGACGTGACGTACCGCGACTCTATTATCGTAAAACATCATTCTGCGTGAAACTGACGTGAAACTAAACAGCAAATCTATATGCAAAGTATACGAGCGTTAAAGCTTATAGATTTACTTAGTTCTAGGTAAATTTCATTTATTTATTTAAACTTAATGCACACAGGTACATAGGCGGACTATATGCATTCTCTACCAGTCAAGAGGTGGTGTGGAGATAAACGAAGTAAGTGCCGTAAATAAATCATTTGATAAAATTTTCTACTTATTTTTATAATTAAAATAATATTCCGTATCTATATTTATTTTAAATAATGATACATAATAACTCCTCACGATTCCCTTTTCTAACATCATTGACGACATATAGTGAGAGTTGACAATCTGTAATATTTTCGACTTTTTTTTTCTCAAATCTGTTTTGGTTTTATGTAGGTTTTTGTCAAAGAAGTGGTAGTGAAACTGGCACAATTATGAAAGCACCTTCTAAAAAGTTTGCAACCTACTATGGCTTCCGGCTTTTTAGGGCGATGATGCATAGCTGGTGCAGTGTTGTTGCTGGTTAGCTGTGATTTCAAGCCCTCTTATGGAAAACATTACACTTGCAAATGAGAAAAGTTTTACATTTTCACATTTTTTTAAATTGCTGACAAGCAAACAGCCCACCTGATGGTAAGTGGTAACTGTCACTCATGAACGACCCAGAGTTTCTAGCATTGTCCCTGCAATGCTAGAGACTCTGCGAAGCCGTTGCCTACCATGAAGGTATTGGGGTAGGTTATTGAGGGAGGTCAGAAGAAAGGAAAGGAGAGAAATTGACTCCGGCGCTCTCAAAATCATATTTTTGGATGGTTTCAGCGACATATGAAGCGACATTGAAGTTCATAACCATTGGGCACCATTTATAAATAAATCTATCGCCTTTGCAATATTTTCGACTTGTCTACTCGAAATATATTACGTTTCTATGCCGCATTTAGTAATTTTACATCTATAAAACGGTCCTATCAATCTTGTACGTCAGATGCACGTCTCGACGGTTTTCAAACAATTATGCTTACTTAAGTACGTGTACACTAATTCAGAGTAAGCTCAGAATTTGGACCTTAAATGATAACTTACTTACAGGTTTCTATGTCACCTTTTTACATTCGTATGTATTTTTTGCCATTAGCATTACAAATGACTCTTTTTGCTAATTTATATACAGATTTTAAGTGTTTTAATTAATGATGTTTCATAAAGCTCAATCAAATTAAATAACGAGTGGTCAGTTTGCCAATCTAAAGTCAGGATTTTTTTAAGTCGCCCTTAAAAGCATCTGACTTGACCTAACTACTGTTAGCAACTGGATAACAACCGGGACCAAATTTTAACATGCCCTCTGAAGCTCGATTAAAACCTGGCACTCTACTTGTATGTTTTTTTCCAATTTTCAACAAAACACTTAATATTGGACACGATATAAAGCAATTTTAATAATTTAATTTAAAACATTTTACACGATTATTTTTGAAATAATGTTTACTATTCCTGGTCCTCACTGACTAACTTTTGTGTGTTTTAAACTGACATTTTGGCCAATAATGTCAAGAGTTTCATGCTAAGTATTTAGTAATCTATGTAAGGTATATATGCAATACAAATTTTGGTACATCAACCAGACGTTTATTTCAAATGTCGGATATTTGTGAGTTCGTTAAGCTTAAACCTAAAGCTGTCACGGCGTAGGAACAACTCCCGATGAAGTGAACTTTGGCCTTTGGAATTTGGACCTATAGTTAAAATAAAGAATGGATTATCACGTACAACATTTACAAATATTAACTTAATAATAAACCGAATAGAGTCGAAAATTGGGTGATGTTATTTATTATATTGCTCAATTATAAATTTGAGGGAACCGAGCCGTGTGTTGACTGTTTTTGAAAGTTCAATGTCAGGCTTACCTGAATTGTTTTGAAGTTACATTAAAGGCTTTTATGATTTGGTACTGCTTAGGGATTATTACCAACGGTCTTATGATTTTGATTCGTGTTTGTTGGAACTTTGATGTTGTTTTATCTGATAAGTATTAATGGATGCTAATGTTATATTGGTGACGTCGACATTTGTGTCGACTGTATCTGAAGGAATTAGTTGTCATGGCATCCGTAGGAAAGAGTTGAATGAAATAAAATCCATATTTTTTTTGAGTATTAGGTATTTATGATATAATAGCTTTCCGCAGCGGTTTCATCGGCGTTTTAAAACACGGTATATACTTACAAATTTGAAACTAAGAAATGAGACATTTATAAAATTTTCCTCCTTAAGTTTATCTTGGACTAGCTTACCAGACTTATAATAAAACTGATATTGCCTCAAGCGTGATGGCTCATTGCTCATATCATCTTTATTTTGAACTCGGAAATTATCGAAAAGTTTCTATTTTGGGTCAAAAATCAAGATTCAGTCAGAAATTTATTAAAACTAAACCTAAGATTATAAATATTGTAGATAAGCAATATAAATTACTAAACTTTTCTCGACGTGATTTCACCCGCGTCTATGCTTACTGCTCCCGTCGCCAGAAGCTTGATGTTACATAGCCTATATAACCTTCCTTAAGAACTGGGCTATCATACTCAAAAAGAATTTTTCATTCCGACTAGTAGTTCTAGAGATTAGCGCGTTCAAACAAACAAAGAGGCGTCCGCCATAGGTGACATTTCGAAGAAAATAAAATTCTATCTTCTTTCATTCTCTTCTTCTTCATAATCAGCGACAGCCTGTAACGTTAATACGATACTCAGAAAACACAGACATGGCCATGGACTACAATAGCTAGTGACCAATGTGTTTGTCTGTAATTAAAATTTCAAACGATGTCCTTAGCGTATCGCAACCAGTATAAATCTACTGAATATTTTTCAAGCGGCAGGCAAAGAGCTACAATCATCTGCACATCTGGCGTTCTATCAGTTGACCCACTTTTTCTTCTGCCACCATACCTGTGTAAGCAATAAAAAAGTTGTAGACAAATCTACGTAATATTTTACGTGATTGCCAAACAATACCTCTCTTTCACGTCTAATCAAATTCATGAATCTAAATTTTAGCCTGTGTTTTGTTCCCTGGTATATTTTGTATTAGGCAATATGTTAAATATGTGGTACTTTAACGAACACTCCTTTTGTTTGCTATGATGATATTGAATGTAACGAGGAGATAGTTTAGTGAGTGTGTTTATTACTGTTAAAGTTCTAATGCTAAGTACAAATTAATAGAAAATTATTTATGATAAAATGATAGTGAATAAACGCGACGCAGTTGATGACCGGTAGTGAACTGATTATTATATAAATGTAATGAATTACGATAGCGTTGTGACGAAAATCCTAACAAGATATAATGTAATTTCACGCTGTTCAATGTTCATATATATATGATCGCTGGGAGTGGCAGTCAGTGGCTGCAAGAAAGTTAACCATAGAATTAAATCTACAAAATAGTGACGATAGAGTTATCAGCGATTAATTACAATGGTACCTATCACTTACGTGATTATGCCAACTGCCTAGTACTTAGCTTACACACATGTAGTCGAGGACCTAGACCTCAAAATTCATGACTCTCTTTTCCTCATACAAAACAAAAAAACTGTTTTCGACAATGGACCTGGTAGCCACCTTACTAATAATACTTACTTCTACAAGTGGCTGGTAGCTATAAAGGCTAACGACGTCGTCTTTGCAGTCATAATGGCGTACATCAATTTGCGGTTTTGTATTAATGTTAAGTTTCAAGGTACCTACCTAGTTGGCAAGAGATTACGTAAAGAGCTGTATTTGTTTTGTAAAATTCCTTTGTGCGTACTTATTGGTTGTGTTTATTATTTTTGCCCGATTGCTAGACTAGAAGGGTAATGTTTTTCGAGCGTATGTATGTATGTATTTATACAAAGCGTGGCAAGCTGTACAGCCTAAATGACTTGATGGATTTTAACGTATGAGGTGTCATAACATTCGTATTGATTGTGGGAGTGACATAAGGTATATACAATTTTATTGAATTCATGAAAACTGGGTTTCTTTCTTTTCACTTTGTTAGGCAGGCGGGCTTTTTGTTTTCTAATAAAATATATATACATATTGCTTGTTTGTAGATATTTATAATCTTAGGTTTTAAATCTTAATTTCTGACTGAATCTTGATTTTTGACCCAAAATAGACGTTTATCGATAGTAAATCAACTTTATTTGAAATATTTTTAAATTATTTAACTGAGAAAATGTATAAATCCTTCATTATAAAATAAATTTTGATTGTCTCTGTCACATTTTTTTACTGGATATATTCCATGTTATTCCAGGGAGCTACTTTTCTTAAGCATATAATCCTGTACAGAATCATTTCATTATCTTATTTTGTTATGGAGGTAAGGGATAAATTCCTTTCCATCTCTTGCTGATTAAATTTGTTCCGAGTCAAGGTAGTAAATTTAACAGCCCGGGATACCCGAGTGTCTCAGTTCGGTGAGGGGTCACTGTTAATCTTGGTTGACAGGTGTTACAGTGGCGTATATCCAGGATATACTGAATATTCTTGTTAATGACTATATGTCAGATAGATTAACTCGTAAACGAAAAAGAGCAACCAAATGCGACAGCACGCAGCACGCGATATTATGTTGTCGTGTCCCGTCGTTCTTTCTCGCTTCAGTAAATGACATGTCTCAGTGATAGAAAGGGATATAAATATAGAAAAATGCGATTCCGTGCTGCTAGTCCAACCCTTAGTCTTTCAGTCAGTCAAAGACGATTATCCTAACTTATTAAGAGCATACGTGTCTCTCTTGCGCTTTTGTGGTGTAGGTTTTAAACGGAGCAGTGAAGTGCAAGTACTTGATTTTGTAGTGATATTTTTAAGTACTTTCAGTGAAACAAAACTTCGTGATGAAACCCGAACTAGTAAAAAGTACAAAACAGCAATATAATGTCCTTAGATAAATAGTGCAGTGTGTTATATACCTACATATTAAAAGTTTGTATGAAGGTTTATATGCGCCTAGCACGTGTAAGCGCTGGCTCAATGTAGAAGCAGATATAGATTATGATCAGCATTAAAACTGTTTTTAAAAATAAGTTAATAACATATTCCGTAAGTTCCTGTAATACTAACAAATATATCAGTCCGATATAAAATATGATTTATTTATTTTGTTTCATATCTAAGACAGAAACATACTTATCATATAAACACGAGAAGAGAGGGAGGGGAGGAGAAAGAGACACACACACACAGACACTGAGAGAGAGAGAGAGAGAGAGAGAGAGAGAGAGAGAGAGAGACAGCATGCCAGTCGTTTTTATTACTTTTTTACGTATGTGTTTCTCTTGTTGATATTCCTTATTAAATAACTATATAACGTATTCCAATCGTTATTTTATATCTTTGTGCTTTATCTAGCAGAGTTCTAAGTGACGAATAATTTCAGTTAAATGGCTTCTAATCACAGTGTCGTAGAGGGACATGCTCAGTGCACCTAATAGAGAGAACATCTGGTGCGAGATTAGGTGCAAAAGCTAGCTTATGAAGTATCACATGTCGTTGGGCATACAACGTACATGCTAAACTTATACAAATTAATTATTCATAATTAAACTGGCAACTGGCAAGGTTTTAATTTTAATTACCTACAATAAAATACATATTTTCTCGCAGCGTGCAATCGAAGATTTGTTTAGGGGTCAATCGCTTCTTGGAAAGCCAGTTTCAGTCAAGCTGGTCTGAGTTGGCTATCAGTCAGATATACTGACCCAAGGGTAGTGAAATCGATGTTCTAAATACTGCCTAAAAGTAAGATATTGGTGCACGTTGATACTCTTCACGATATGAACACGCAGGAAGCGATTCATTATGATTTCAGCTGAAAGACTTTCATCGCTGGATATAGACCGCTCCCAATCATCTCAATTTCGACCATTTGTGAGCTTCATTCATCGAATGCCTATTAAAGCGGTGACCACTAACTAAAATACCTACTCTGCGTAGGTAAACCTTGCGTATGCGTATGGTCGACCTGAGAAAAATTAATAATTAATAATAATAATAATAATAATATTCTAGCACATTCACACAGCGCCATCTAGCCCCAAATTAAGCAATTATATTTGCTTGTGTTATGGGTACTAAACAACTAATAAACTACTTATATACATTTTTTTTTTTGTATTTACATACATATTATAGATAAATTACACCCAGACACAGAACAAACAATCATGCTCATCACACAAAGGTTTGTCCTGGGTGGGAATCGAACCCACGACCTCCGGCATAGCAGTCAGGGTCACTAACCACTAGACCAACAGGCCAGCCAATTGTAATTTAAAAAATAAAATAAATTTAATTGCTTATGTTACAGTGACAACATAAAGTTTATTGTAAAATACAATACATGGTAAGTATCAACCCAATATAGAAGTGTAGTTATTTAGCCAAATTTTATTTTTAAGAAATATTATTTTCTGATCATATTTGAGGCAACAATAACTGTATTAAAGAAATAAGTATTATAAAAAAGCCTTGCCAAAAGCAAGCTTATAATATTTTTGTTTCATTCGAAAAAGTTATAAGACTTAAGATACCGAATAGAAAATATTGGCTTATCGGTATATCTTGACGTATACGCTTTTTCTAAACTTGAAAAATGTTTCACTCACTTTTTGTTCTTATCATGAAAACTGTACTAATCGTACATTCATAGCGTTACGCCTGTTTTTACTCGCAAGGGTAGGCAGAACGTATCACACCAACGTTTTGTGACGAATGTTCAATAGAGCTATGTCATTATTACGGTTTTGAATACCATGAAGCTAAACTCTTAAAGAATTTTATTACTCTGTCATTATTTTAAGATAAATAAAAAGGTGAGTTTACTGCATCGTTGTTATTCCAATGCAGTTGTGATGACAACATAATCATTTTTTATGACAAATAGGAAAAAGGGTAAAAATTATGAAATAGTGGTAGTACGTAATACCGACGTCTATTTATAGACTTTATTGCTGGCTCTGTTCTATAAAATAGTCGCCATATACAAAACAATCAATAATTTTAGTATATATTGTATTAATACTACTACAATGTATTATCTTTAAAATTTTTGCATTGAAAACTTCGAAGCATTGCTAAAATACTAGGGTTTAAGTTGTAATTCTTTCGTCACGTTTCTTTGTCATTGTTACGCGTAGGTACATAACTAGGTAGGTACTAAAAACGTTTAAGTAAACAAACAGCAAACAAAAGGGGTGGCATACCATGTCGAATATGCATCCTATAATTGTTTCTAAAGTATTTTTAATATCCTATTAAATCGTTTCTTCCTTAACATCATAAAAATATATTATGAGAGATTAGGATAAATTGAGAAAGAATACCGTCGGCAATAGGCCGTTTAGCATTGCTCCTTTTGCAACCAAACATTGCAGACCATTCAATCATTACTAGCTATAATAGTAGCCTTTTTACTAAACAATGAATATACCTAATGGTCGGGTGAGGACGAGTACTTCTTACTCTTTAGTTGACTCCAAAGAATCTCGCCTTGTTGCACTAAGTTGTAATATTATAAAAATGAGCATGATATAATTTACTAAATACATGTCATTGTTATTAACAGACAAGATATAGGCTTTTAATGCTATTTAAATATTCTAGGTATGGTAATAATTAGATATTGGTTATTTCAGTCATTGTATAAGTATTAGTTGTGTAATAATGAATGCATAGAACGTGGGAAAGTCTACAGTTGACAGTTGGCGCATCATTTCGGGTGTAGGTACGATCAAGTGTGTCACTATCTATACATATAATAAAAATGTAACCGGTCGCTGTCTGTACATTGAAGATTGAAGATATTTTAGAAAAAATGTTATTGGGATCTTTATCAACGCAAATAGAACCCAAAACAATGATTGTTACAATTTTTGTCTGTTTGTCTGTTTGTCTGTGCGTTTGTTCACGCTAATCTCAAAAACGGCTTATCCGATTTAAATATGGTTTTCACTGATACATTGTGGTAAGCTTCACTTAACATTTAGTGTTTGTTTCATGTCAATCGGTTCATAAATAAAAAAGCTATGCCAACTTAAATAATCACGTCATACATGTGGTATGTATTTAGCTTAGGTTAGTGTGTTTTTAAGTTAGGTTAACACGTCTTATTTCTTTATTAAAATGTAAATACTTTATCAGTTAAAATGTAAATAAAAGTTAGATTTATATTTTTCTGGATGTTTGTTAACACGTCTCATTACGAAATAGGTGGAATTAAAGTGAATTACGAAATAGTAGTAGTCGATTTACGCTGGTTTCAGCATGAATGGGTCGGATCGACCTGGGAAGTACTACCCTCTCAGAGAAGATCGTTGTAAGAGTAATAGTATTCATATTATTGCGTTTCGTTCGGTAAGTGCGAGAGCCAGAGGCCCAACTGATGCAGAGATGACAATCCTCGCAGCATGTGTGGGACCAGCTGGGTATCCGTGGAGTCATTGTGTTAGTGGTGTGGGTCAACCCGCCGGCCAGGGAGACCCGTATAAACGGTGGTGCCGCTGGCCACCCGCGGCATTGTACAGGGGCCCAATTAGACCTAACCGTAGTATTACGGTAGTAGATCCAAGCTGGTTTCAGCATGAATGGATAATTTTATCAACTACATATTGTTATAACTAAGTATAAGTGACGCGTACAGTATTCGTGTATTTGCTGCATTTAAATTATAACCACAAACTGATGATAGGCCGTCGCTGTGACACCAACATTACCAACGGATGAAATTTGAAGTACCATCGTGTAAACCTGGGGAGTATTTTACTTATTAACCTTATTATAACTCCACAGCAATTGCACTCACTTATTTTGTACCGGATCAGTAAATATTTGACCATATTACCGTTCATCAGGCTACATAATTATAACATTTACTTGACAATGTTTTGATTATATTTCTAAATACTATTTTATTACAAGCAAATATTACAATACATTGTACAATAATCTTATCATAGCTATAAGTCCTGAAGAATTCAGCATATTCTAACTTTTATTTCCCACACTTGTTGCAAATTTTAAAATTATTAGTTTACCCTCCCATTAGAAATATTCACCTTACTTGAACTTTTAATTTTTCCTAATATTGATTAATCTAACTTTTTTTTTTTCTTTTTTTCAATTTGTATCGTTGTATCCCTTTTTTTTTTTTTCTCTCCCCTGCCACATTTTCTTGTTATCTTTACACCGCTCAGCTATCTTATTTCTTTTAAGGTGTTTGCAGTTATTGAAGGCCTCAAGTATACAATGAGTGCTCAACATATCATGACCCGTAAAGCAAAGTCCAAGGAAACTGAAACCCAGCTCAAGTTAGCACTACTGGAGCTGAAAAAATACAAGGAGGATAACAGTTTGCTGTTGAAGGAGCGCACTGAGTGTGAAGAAGAAATAAATGTTGTCAACAATAGAGTAGCTGAGTTGAAGGTAGAACTATCCTCACTTCATACAAAGTACCTGGATGTTCTAGATCAAAATGAGAAACTACAATTTGAAGTGGAGTCTTTCGGCAACTGTCAAGATACATATTTAAGTTCTCTGAGTCGCATTACAGAATTGGAATCAAGCCTGAATAAGGCCTGCTTAAAAATAGTTTCACTAGAAGACACAATACTGGCTCTCAACAGTACTGCTACTCAGAATCTCTTTTCTGACCTCATAGGTGGTAAAATAGGTATACCAGATATTCTGAAGTGTACATGTAAAAAATCTTTTATTACCAATAGTAAAAATAAATCTAAGAAGCATTACAAATTAAGGAAATTAATAAAAAATCTTAAGGCAAACATAAAAAAATCAACAAACATAAAAAAATTATCACAAATTAATGGTACATTGATAACAGAGCGTGTGACATTACTTTCAGAGCTAGAAAACTATAGCGAACAGGTAGAAAGCAGTAGGCTTATGTATGAGAAACATACACAGGAGCTAGAGACACAAATTTCTGATTTACGGTCACAGCTAACTAGGGTTATTTTTGATCATGAGAAGGAAACACGTGAGTATATTATGAAATATGATGAAATTGCAAGGGTCGGTAAAGAGAACTTAGAACAGGTCATTACCCTTAGCAAGATTATGTCGTGCTCATCATGTTCACAGCCTACACCGATCAGTAAAGTGTCACTTGTGTCTGTTACTGAATCTGCCAATAGAGATTCAGAGCTTCAGTCGCTTACTCATAGTAGTTCAGTCCCCTGTCACACCTCTTCTTGTTATTATCATAAAAAACTTACTGTTAAAAATGTAATTATGTACACTGATCAGATTGGAATAGGTTTAGGCAGTTTAATTAATAGTAACTATGAGCATCCAATCACAAATATCTGTTCGCCAGGAGCCAAATTAAGTAGTATAATTAGTAATATCAAAAATACTAGATTTAACAAAGAATCAACAGTTATAGTTTTATATGGTAACAGTTTATATGCTACAAAAAAAGACATATTGCAGTTAACTGAAGTAATGACTTCACTTTATGATAGTTTAGGGTGTAAATTTATTTTTTGTGCTTTACCATATTCATATGCTTTATCAGATATACAAAATAAGCATATTGAAAAATTGAATTTATTAATTTATAATAGTACAAGTCGCCTTAGTGACTTTATGACATTTTTTGACATAAATATATTTATTAGTAAATTTTTATTGACAAAAGATACTATGTATCTGCCAACATTTTACAAAAAACAAATTGCTAAATTGTTAGCATATAATTTATTTACTGACACAGATACCTGTAGGGTATTGAAGAATTTAGTAGGACAAAGTAGTGAAACTACTGATATCAATACATCTAATAGTTTAAACTAGTAGATGAGACAAAGGATAAGGAGTCATTTTATTTGAACTTGGTTCACCAAAATATTCAGGGCTTATCCGGCAAGGAACTAGAAATAGAATTATTTTTAAGATTACTTAATATTCATATTTTCTGTGTCACTGAACATTGGCTGAAATGTGACCAACTTATAATGAACAATGAGTACTACAGTATTGGTAGTGCATTTGCTAGGAAGAAAGCTATACATGGTGGCTCTTTAGTATATGTTTGTAATAGTATAAAATATAAGGAGCGTAAGGATATAGTACAGCTTTCCATTGAGCGCACAATTGAAATATCTTGTGTGGAGCTTGAGCAACATGTTGTTGTGTGTGTATACAGACCGCCACAGAGTGACTTCACCTTGTTTGAAACTGTAATGGAAGATGTACTGAAACGCTTGAGCATTTGTAACAGGCATGTGGTTGTGTGTGGTGATTTTAATGTAAACTTACTTGAGGAATCAGCTATATGTAGTAGATTAATTAGCTTGTTTACCTCATTTGACTTGCATTATTTATTCTATGAACCTACTAGAGTTACTACTCATTCTGCTACATGCCTAGATAATATTTTCTGCAACTGTCAGTCTTTAAATAGTTCTATATTGAATGATTTAACATCTGATCACTATGGGCAAAAGGTTGAATTGCCTGTAATTAAAATACCTAAAGTTAATTATAAGATCACATGTAGGCCAGTGACCTCTGAACGCCTGAAACACTTTAGCGAGAACATTAGTACTAAAGTTACCAATATAGATCTTAGTCGCGACGATCCTGACAGCCTCTACCTATCTTTGTTTAATTTAATTAAGGTAGAATATGAAAATATTTTTAAACCCAAGACTTTCAATAAAAATATTAAAATTAAATTTTGTGACTGGGCAACAACAGGCATCTATAAAAGTAGAACTAAACTGTTTGAACTATATGGTATGAAAAAATATAATACAAATCCGAACTTTGTAGATTACGTTAGGAATTATTCAAAAATTTTTAAAAAGGCTTGTACCACAGCCAAATCTTTATACATAAGTAATAAAATTAAAGAATCTGACAATAAAATCAAAACAACTTGGAGTATCATTAACAATGAAACTGGACGAACCACATTGCGGGATACTAACTTTGAACTTAACGTAAATAATAAAATTATTTCAGATAATTTAGATGTAGCACAAACATTTAATAATTTCTTTATAAACATACCTGTTAATGCAACCAGGTCTTTAGATTCTTGCCCAGTCAAAGCCGAAACTTTAGCTAGGGTTAGCGTGGGAGAGTGCAGCGTTTTATTTAGTTTCAAGTATATTAACCCCAATGATGTGATAAAAGTGTTTAAGTCACTTAACTCAAAAAGAACTGCTGACTTATGGGGTATTTCAACGAATCTAATTAATAATATAATATCTAGTATAGCTCCACACCTTGCCACAATATTTAATAGATGTGTGGACACAGGCGTGTTTCCTGATCTGATGAAACACAGTAAAGTAATACCTTTATTCAAAAATGGATCAAAAAGTGACGCAACTAACTTTAGACCGATTTCCATATTGCCAGCTATTAGCAAAGTGTTTGAGAAAATAATTTTGCAGCAATTAGAAAGTCACTTTGTCTCAAATAAATTGTTACACAAAGAGCAATATGGCTTTACTAAAGGTCGTTCTACAATAGATGCAGGTATTACATTGATTAAGCATATTTATAGTGCCTGGGAAAATTCGATGGATGCTATTGGTGTCTTCTGTGACCTTTCAAAAGCCTTTGATTGCGTCGAACACAATACGCTTCTACGAAAACTCAGTCATTATGGTATTAGGGATGCTGCACTCAATCTAGTTGCCACTTACTTAAGCAATAGAATACAATATGTTGATATAAACGGAAGTAGGTCTACCGGATTACCTGTAGCTATGGGCGTGCCACAGGGTTCCATTTTAGGCCCTTTTCTTTTTCTGATTTATATCAATGATTTGCCATTCCATATACAGAATTTTTGCGACATTGTACTGTTCGCTGATGACACATCTCTTTTATTTAAAGTGGATCGTAAGGAAACTAACATTGATAAAGTGAATAGCTCACTAGTGAAAGTTCTGGACTGGTTTAGTGCGAATAACCTACTGCTTAATTCAAAGAAAACTAAATGTGTTAAATTTACTATGCCCAATACTAAAAGCCTAGCTATTAATATAAGTTTAAATAATGAAACTTTGAGCTTTGTTGAGTCTACAGTTTTTTTGGGTTTAACTTTAGATAACAAGCTTCAATGGGGTACCCAAATATCGTGTCTTGCTGGTAAACTCAGTTCCGCAGCCTTTGCGATAAGAAAGGTAAGACAGTTTACCGACATAGAAACAGCTAGACTTGTCTATTTCAGCTATTTCCATAGCGTGATGTCATACGGTATACTGCTCTGGGGCAGGTCTGCGGATATTGAGTCAATTTTTATAATTCAAAAACGAGCAGTGCGATCTATTTACAATTTGGGCCCTAGGGTTTCACTAAGAGAGATTTTTAAAGAAATAGGTATTCTGACGGTAGCGTCTCAGTATATCTTCGCCAATATTATGTTTATCAAGAAAAATATAGACTTGTATTCCAGAAACTGTGACATGCACTCTGTGAATACTCGAGGTAAACATAAATTAGTTGGTACATATTATCGCCTACATAAAGTAAACAACTCATTTGAGTGTTTAAATTGTAACTCATTCAAATAACTGTAATTATCTGGCGATTGAAAAGAGTGGCGTGAGTTTCTTGCCAGTTCTTCTCACAGCTCTACCTCGTCAGCGAACTGGCTGTAGGTCAATTGGCTGACAAAATGTAATGTTGACTTTTCATAAGCATCATACTTTATGATCTAAATGAAATAAATGCTTTGACTTTGACTTTGACTTTGGGCCGGGTCGTCCGGGGAAGTACTACCCTCTTATAGAAGATCGACGTAAGAGTAGTAGTATTCGTACTACTGCGTTTCGTTCGGTAAGTGCGAGTGCCGGAGGCCTAATTTCCCCCTTTCCTCTTTCCTCACTTCCCTCACTCCCCTAACCCCATTTCCAGCCGCCATAGTGGAGGCCACCATACCAGTAGTTTAAAATGTCGGCTTTTGGTATGGTGGCCACCACTTCTGGATTCCAATGACTGCTTACCATCAGGCGGGGTGGAGTCACATTGGTAATAAAAATAAAAAAAAATTACCACCCTAAGATGCTGCCCCACCAGGTTGCGCATAATCCCGGAGTGGTTCGTCGTGCAGGTTGGTGACCGGATAGTGGTACCCGGCGACCATTTTCGAGAGAGTACTGGAGCCCCTTTGCGAGCAGTCCGTATCATCGAAAGCCCGGAGGCCACTTGAGCCCTTACAGCTGCGAAGAGACATCGCCTCCTCAATGGCCGTCTTCTATCGCCTTTACCACGGAGAGTCTTCTCAAGAGCTATTTAAATTAATCCTACCCCCTCCCTATTTTATCCAGAACGACACGTGCGGGACTGAAGTGCTACTCTTTCACAGTGCAATCTAAAGGGTCTCGAACCAAATGGTTGAGCATTTATACCTTTGTCGCTCAATTAAAGCCTATAACTCTTTGCCAGCGCATGAGTTTCCATCTAACTTTGATCCTGGGTCTTTAAAGCGGGGCGTGAAAAAGCATCTCACTAAGCCGCCATAGTGGAGGCCACCATACCAGTAGTTTGGCTTTTGGAATGATGTCCACCACTTCTGGATTCCACTACTGCTTACCATCAGGCAGAGTAGAGTCACTTTGGCAAGCTAATATATAAAAAAAAACCTTATAGCGTTTGTATTCCTCGGATTCCTCTCATTCCAAACAATTTCCCGTTTAGTTTTAAACGAGTTCAGTTTCCAGTGAGCCTATGTTTCGCGATGACAGTTAATAAAGCCTAAGGTCAGACACTAAATGTTGTGAGTTTGGATCTAAATATTAGCTGTTTTTCGCATGGTCAGCTTTATGTGAATTTGTCACGTGTAAGTAATCCTAGCAGCCTGTATGCCTTCGATCTCCGATCGCTATACGTCTAATATCGTATATAGAGAAGCATTTACTGTAAAGATTTTTCTTATTCACCTAAACGAAGATGTTTATAATTCAAAACAAACCAAAAGATATATCCAAAAAATGCTGCCCAAAATCACTATTCCACGCGGACGAAGTCGCGGGCACAGCTAGTGTACTACTACAATACAAAGAGTTATTTAGTGAAATATAAGACTTATTATTTCCTCTATATATTAATTAGACTAGCCGCCCGCTCTCATTATAAAACAAACGCCTACATATAATACGATAGCAATATTGTTTGCGAAATTGCTTTATTGCAAATTTACTTATGCTGTCTTCTTTATTGCTTTTTCTACAAATATTGTTATTCTGAAAATTACTGTTAACATGTTGAACATAATAAAATATTGCCTTTCATTCATTTATTGATTTCTAAAGGTAAAATAATTTTTCAAATCGGTAACGTAGATTTTTAGTTATATCTTTGCAGACACTCAAGCAAACGTTCAAAAAATCAAAACTCTTCTTTTTAAATCTATAGATACATCAATTTTGTGAAAAGTTAATTAAGTTGTCGTCTTTTACATTGGTTTGCTTGTCTTTGAGCTCGTTTTAGCTTATAGGCGATCATTAGGCATAAACCTTACGTAATGACAATTTTAGTACGCCCTATTAGCTGAGCCAATTGAAGAAGAACTGGTAAGAAGGTTTAGGTCGTGTCATTCTTTGATCACGAGATTTATATTTTTTTATGCATTATAATGTATGATAACATGCAACGCTATTTAAATTGCTCTTTTATCTGCAGTTAGGCCATGTCAATCATAGTAGAAACGTACGAATTTTGGTAGACTTTATGAATCCAGCTAAGCCTTCTATTGTAGTTTATTCAGATTTTTAATATTTACAGATTTTCTTTTTATTTATATCTATAAATTTTGTTTTGTGTTGATAATTTTATTTTAAAAATCTTTCAAAAGCCTATGACGTTACAATTTTGCAATTTTAAATAAAAACTACGAATAAAAATAACATTTTGGCAGTTCATAAAGAGTAACTGTATTTATATGTTGTCATGATCCCTATTGTAGTCATCAATAAACAAAAAGCTACCATACTGTTTATTTACCCGCGGTAGTCTATTTTAAGAGTTGCAATTTGTACCAGCAATACCCTATAAAATACAGTGCGTGAAATCCACGTACCTGGTGTGATAAATCGACCAATATTCCCTAAGATTGCCTATCGTGTCCCGATTTACTAGAGAAGCCTATCAATACATAAACATCTGACGTAAAAAAGTTTTCAACTCAGTAGTTCCGGTGATAGGACGAGCGTAAACTATATAGTATCAATAAATATATCCATACATACTATAAAAAACTTTGTCCTGACTGACTGATTGACTGACAGACAACGCACAGCCTAAACCGTTGGTCATAGCGACATGAAATTTGGGAATGTATACTAGGAAAGAGGTATATATACTAAGAAAGGGTTTTTTATAATTTAACTCCTTGAAAAGGGATGAAAATGATTGTATGAAACATCGTAGAATTTATTTTAATTTCAATGAATGTCGTTCAAGTCGACTAGACATTAGTTCTTGGGAATCGTGCCAGGAGTATGGCAATAAACTAACCTGAAAACGTCCACTGCAGTGCATAGGCCTCTTCAAAAGAGAGGTGTTTGTCTTGTCGCTTGTCAGACAGCTTGGTGAACGCAATAGAATGATAATTTGTACTAAGATAATGTTGCTATTCGTTACCTAGTATCTCCCTAATCACTTCTTACGACACCTACGGTAAGGGTATGGTTTCATATACTAGTCTAGACATTAAACGAACTTTTTACATTGGATATAATAATTTGAAGTCAGTTGAAGTTAAAGTTGTTCGACAATAAATCATACGATAATGTCTTACTATTATTTAGACCACCTCTTTCCTCACGCGTCTTAAACTTTTGTGTGCTTCAATTCCGAGAAACACTTCACTTCACTAGTCCTCAAGTAATGAGACGAAGGCTGATAGAATAAAATAAAAAGTATCTCTTCGCTATTGAAAGGCTTCATAATAATAGGCAGAGAATACTTGAAGTGTTATTATAGCTCACAATAATGCAACTCGTCTCCATTGTCCATTTATATACTCTTAAAATAAAGAAGCCTCTTTGTTCATTTCTTATAATACCGTGACAGTGACAACTTGCTTTTGTTTTTAGTTTTCTTTTATTCTGTTAGACCTTAGGCATGGACCTATTACTCAAACTTTAGACCTTGGTGGAAAGGTCACCTGTTTGTTGTAGCTTCAGTTATAGAGTTCAGTACTTTTATGATTTCTGTATATCACAAGAATTGACTAAACCACGTAAATGTACCTATTCTAATACACTCCTATACTTTTTATAACTATACTACTACAACTCTGACGACGTTGACAACAAACACGCTCAGAAGAATTACCACAGTAACATTGGATGGCAATACTAAATTCTCGGTACAGTAAACATGCCAGCTCTCCGGTCACGCAAAGTAATTACAGGTTACTTATGTTGTACCAACAAATTAAATGTTTTCCATCTCATTATGTGGAAGCAAAGCTTGTAATTGACATATTCGCACCCTTAGGGGAAAAAGGGCACAAGATAAATGTAATTTAACTTTTAAATTAGCCGTACGTGCTTCAATTAATTAAATATCATAATTTGGTTTCTACTACAGTCGCAGATATAATTTGGCCTGTGAAGTTGGTGATTTGGGTTAATTGTCAGGGGTTTTATACTCAGAAAATGATGCTGTCCATCTTTAAGTCTAACCCCCAGTTTCTGAAAGGCTGATCAACGAAAAATTAACTAATCGCCTGTTAAATCTCATGTAAAGTACCTAAAAACATGCTAAAAGCATGGATAATTAGTTTAATTTGATCTAGTTACTTACTAATTAGATCAAATTAAACTGAATATTCATGCTTTTAGCAACCAAATTGGTACTTCAGATAAGATTTAACAGGTGATTAGTTAATTTTTCGTTGATCAGCCTTTCAGAAACTGGGAGTGAGTCTAAATCTATAAGTCATTCTTTCGACGGGTAGGTATATAGGGGGTATATAGGGCTGGAGAGACGATCACATAATATTGACTGAAAGTTGCTGGATGAAAACCGCTATCAAGCTTTTCAATCAGCCTCATAAGAAGCCAATGAGAAGGTCTATGCTCAGCAGTGGATGTTCTACGGCTGAGGTGGTTAAAAGGTTAAAATTATGGTTCAGAAAAAAGATTTCTTATCAACGCCATCATTGTTTTAAAATACTCCAAGAAAGACCTCTCAGATTTAATGACTGAGCGGGAAATGTAAAAACTGATTTTGATTAGATTGACTAAATCAGTTTTCACATTCAACCACTTAGTACCTTCTTATTTATTTCAGCAAGAAATTAGGATCAATAATAAAATCCAAAAAATGAGCCTTTGGAAAAAGGAAATATTCGACATGATTATAAAATACATTGCGGCAACGATCGACAATTTATTTATACATAATAATATTTTTAAACATATATTTGGTGGTTCAAACGAAAAGATACAAAAAAACGTTCAATCCTCACATTTTTCTCATTAAATTTTTGGAGCTTCATTTGCGGGCTTAGAGTCAACCCAATTTTCTTTCTTAAAATTGAAATAACTTTTTTTTTATTTTCACAAATTAAATCAAAGAAATAAAATATGCTTCTTTTTTATTTTATAATATTAGAAAACAGTTTTTAAAATCTTAATAGATATTTTTGCTAATGGCTTTTGATCTTGGTTAATTATTAGCTACGTATTTTTTTGTGAAAAATTTTAAAATTAAAACCTTAGAATAAAATAGTTTAAACGTAAATGTTTATTTCATTTAGATCACATTGGTGACGCTTATAAACGTCAACAATTACAAAATGTCAGCCAATTATCCTACAGCGACTGATGAAGTAGAGCCGTGAGAAGAACTAGCAAGATACTCGGACCACTCTTTTTAATTGCCAGATAGTTTAAATTCATATAAGTTACATTTACAATTAGACACCTTACTCATAATTAATTTTTAAAGATTTTTGCATTACCCATCTGGTGAGCCATATATTTATCTACCATCATAGCTAGCTTCAATTTTGATAGTAGATCCTCAATGGTTTTGCCAATGTAAAAAAGATGGGCCGCGGCGTAAAGAAGTAGTATACATATTTTGTTTCATTCGGCAATTGAGAATGAAATTTAATTGCTATCTAGTTTTCTTTTCTTTTTCTTCTGCTTCTTCATTCCTTTCTTATTGTGATTTGAGAACTTTTTTGTATCTCCTACTATTACAGGTACAGTATCCTCCGTATGCTTATGGCCTAGACAAGTGGCATAGATTTCTATTCTATTCATATAAGATCAAAAAATGTATGGGATTGACGTAAACTAACGACAATATTGGCGTTAGTGTAGGGACACAGGTATTAAGTCTCTGTTTGTGTGCATTTCTATATTGTCTGTGTGCCGTGTAGAGGCGGCTGCGTCCGCCGTGTAAGTAGAATAAGTAGCAGTCGCAATTATACCTCACTACAATTAATACGTGTATTATTTAGCATCCAACTATATATATTACCTAAAGTCACCAATCATAAATTACCTAAATTGGTGACCCTATTGAACACCTGCAGTCTTAATTCGGAAGTATTTATTTGTTAATTATAGTGATGGAGCCTCAATATCCCACGGTGAACTTACCGCAAATGGGCGAAGTGCCCACTGGGAGCGTTCAAGGGCAAGGAAATTCGGTAGCGCATAGTGAATCGGCACTTGCGAGCATCACAGTGTCTTCACGGATACCGGAATTTTGGGCAGACCAGCCGCGACTCTGGTTTGTGCAGTTTGAGGCGGTAGTGGAGAATCAAAAGCTTAGTGATTTGGCAAAGTTAAATTTAGTAGTCACGAAGCTTAATAAAGGCGCTATTCAACAAATAAGCGACCTATTGTTAGCTCCACCTGAGACGCGGAAATTTCAAACGCTTAAGGATCGTTTGTTACAAGTTTTTGAGGAGTCGGAGACCAGGCAATTCCAAAAACTATTAGGAGAGATGGAGTTAGGTACGCAAAAGCCTTCACAGCTCCTACGGCGCATGCGTGATCTAGCGAGAGGTAAAATACCAGATGCTACGCTGCAAATCATGTGGAATAGTCATCTACCGTCAGCCGTGCAGGCGGTTCTGGCTGTCACGGAGGTCAAGGACCTGGAGAATTTGGCTATAGTGGCAGACAAGGTTATGGAAGCGACAAGACCTTCGGAGATTGCAGCAACAACTTCCAATGCAACGTCCGACGACACCAGCACGCAGAGTGTTCTGGCCGCTGTTGTCAACAAGCTACGCATCGAGGTCGCGCAATTACGGTGCTCAAGGCGATTTGATTCACCTAGACAGCAGCAGAGAAGGAATCAGAAAGGAAGATCAAGATCTAGGACTCCTGGAGGACAGCGGAAGCCGAATTGGTTATGCTTTTATCACTTTAGGTACGGAGTTAAGGCGGCAAAGTGTATTAAGCCTTGCAATTGGAAAGGGAAGGATAGTAAGGCTACCCCGGCGGAACAGGAAAACTAAATGTGATACAACCTGGGGCGGAGAATTGTATCAGCTCATTAACAAAACGCCTGTGTGTAACAGATGTGAAAAGTGGACTTAGGTTTTTAATAGATACAGGAGCAGATGTGTCGGTTATTCCAGTGTCAAATAAGTGTTTATCGAGTGATTTCGCTGGTGAGAAATATAAACTTTATGCGGCAAACGGCTCAGAAATAAGGACTTATGGTATGCGAACTTTAATTTTAGATCTTAATTTAAGGAGAGCATTTAGATGGACATTCATTGTAGCAGCTGTCAAACAGCCTATATTAGGGGCCGATTTTTTAAGCCATTATAGGTTGTTGGTCGATTTAAGCGCACGTAGATTGAGAGATCAAGTTACTCAATTAAATACTTTAGCTTCCATAGTTAGTAATAAAAATTATGAGTCATCGGTTAAGACTATTATTAAAAGTAATATTTGGCATGAGTTATTAGCTAATTATCCGGATTTAACGAAACCGATATCCTATAAAGAGACTCCTAAACATTCGGTATGTCACTTTATAGAGACTTCCGGACCGCCGGTATATGCTAAAGCAAGGCCGCTTCCGCCAGATAGATATAAAAAAGTCAAGGAAGAATTTCAAATTATGACAGAATTAGGTATTTGCCGTCCATCTAAAAGCTCCTGGGCAAGCGCACTGCATGTGGTGCCCAAGAAAAACGGCGAAATTCGTCCTTGCGGCGACTACAGAAGGTTAAATGCAATTACAAAACCGGATCGTTATCCGATTCCACGCCTACATGATTTTAAGTATTTATTAGCCGATAAGAAAACTATATTTAGTCGATTAGATTTAAATAGAGCGTATCATTTTATTCCGGTTAACCCGGATGATGTGGAGAAAACTGCAATTATAACACCCTTTGGGTTGTTTGAATTTCCTCGAATGACATTTGGATTACGCAACGCTGCGCAGTCTTTCCAGAGATTTATGGATACGGTGGTGTTGCGGGGCCTTAATTTTTTATTCAATTACATTGATGATGTCATCATAGCGAGCGAAAACGAAATACAACATAAAGAGCATATAAATGCAGTTTTCCAAAGATTTAATGAACAAGGAATTACTATTAATGTTTCTAAATGTGTGTTTGGTGTAGATAAACTAGATTTCTTAGGTTTTGAGGTGTCAGCGAATGGTATTCGGCCGCTTAGTGATAAAGTGCAAGCGATTATAAATTTTCCGAAGCCAGAGACGGTTGATCAATTACGTAGGTTCCTCGGAATGGTTAATTTTTACCGCGCGCATATACCGAAGGCTGTAGAATGGCAATCGGAACTAAATAATTATTTACATAACACAAAAAAGAGAGATAAAACTGTTATAGTTTGGACGGATAAAGCAAACGAGGCATTTATGAAGTGTAAGGCAAGCTTAGAAGGCGCCGTCACACTTTCTTATCCTTTGCCTGATAGTAATCTATCGTTAATGACAGATGCTTCAAACACATGTATAGGTGCAGTTTTACAACAGCGACACGATAATAGTTGGCAACCTTTAGGCTATTTTTCAAGAAAGTTAACGTCGACAGAAATGAAATATTCAACTTATGATAGGGAATTGTTAGCAGTTTATATGGCTATTAGACATTTTAAGAATTTAATAGAAGGTCGTTTATTAAATATTTTTACAGATCACAAGCCATTAATATTTGCATTTACTAAAAGTAATAATGACAAAGAAAGCCCTAGGAGAGTCAGGCAGTTGTCATATATTAGTGAATTTAGCACGGATATTCGATATGTAAGCGGTACTGATAACGTGGTAGCTGATACGTTGTCCCGGATAGACACAATAAGCTGTCCCACGGTGCTCGATTTCGCAGAATTGGCAGTACAGCAGTCGCACGATGAGTATTTACAACGTGCATGCCAGGTGTCCGATAGCAACTTACAGTTTAAGCAAATTTGCTTGCCGGACTGTGACAAACAAATATATTGTGAAATATCTACGAATAGAATTAGACCTTATTTAACGAATGACTTTAGACAATTAGTTTTTAATTCTATACATAATATTAGCCATCCAGGTATTAGGACAAGTAAGCAATTAATTAAACAAAGATATTTTTGGCCTAATATGGACAGAGATATTTCAAGATGGGCTAGGGCATGTCCTAAATGTCAGCGTGTAAAAATTACAAGACATACGGTGTCGGGTATAGGCGATTTTGAACGTGTTGACCGATTTCAACATGTGCACATAGACATCGTGGGTCCGTTGCCGATTACCGCTGATGGCTATAGGTACTGTATTACTATGATAGATTGATTTACCGGTTGGCCAGAAGCATATCCCGTTCAAAATATTACTGCTGAAACTGTGGCAAGGGTTCTGTTTGACGGTTGGATATCTCGTTTTGGATGCCCTTCAAAACTCACTAGCGATCAGGGTAGACAATTCGAGAGCGATCTGTTTAGTGCACTTATAAAATATTTGGGTATACACAAAATACGTACTACTCCATATCACCCACAGAGTAATGGCATGATTGAACGATGGCATAGAGCACTGAAGGTATCTCTTATGGCTCGTTTGAGTTGCAATAGTTCCTGGGAAGACGAACTTCCCATAGTATTATTAGGTCTGCGTGCAGCTACTAGAAGTGACAGTGGCGTGAGCGCGGCTGAGTTAACGTATGGTAAGGTTATTCGATTACCAGGTGATTTTTATGATAACACGAAGATTAATTGTTCAGATTCAGAATATTTACAGAAGTTACAAGATACCATTCGTAAGTTGAGACCTCGGCCGTCGAGTCATAGTAACTCACGTTCATTATTTCTTCCTAGCGACCTGAATACTTGTAAAAGTGTATTTATTAGGAATGATATGTTAAAAAGATCACTTTAACCTCCCTATGATGGCCCTTACAGCATCATAAGGAGGAGAGGAAAAACATTTATTGTTAAAATAGGTGACAAAGAAACTTCTATTTCTATTGATAGACTTAAACCCGCTTATGATTTAAGCGACAATAATTATAATGATAGTTGTAGTTCTACTTTCAAATTTAGTGATAGTAATAATGTTAGTTCTGATTTACAGGACACTTCTAGTAATGTTTTAAATCATAAAACATCGAGAAGTGGCCGTGTCATCAGACAACCGATTCGTTTTGCATAGTAAGCAATGTAACGATAGCACTAGGTATGAATAATTTGTTGTGAAATAATTATATTATTAATGTACTACAATGAAATTGTTAATTTTGCATTGTTGAAGTATACCTATCAAATTACTTTGATAATTTTCTTTAAACAATTATTTTATAAAATAATTGCTGATTGTATGATCTTATAACCTAGTTTGTAAATTACAATTATGAAGTTAAATTTAAGTATTTTTAACATTTCATGCTTATTGTATGTTGTACTCTCGTGGCATATAGACACGCAACATAGGTCACACTCAGAGCAAAGACGAGCACACCGCCAACAGTCTTATTGCACAGACTGTAAATAACAACTTTCACCAGAAGCTTGATAATATTAGCTGGGTGGTCATAACGCTTACGGTAGTGTTATCAGGTGTTGATGGTTTGCACTACATGGCGTCGGTGCAAAGGATCGGCGAAAAACTGGGTAAGGAAGCAAATGGTTGTCACCACTACACCACCAGTGGTAACTGTGCAAACCGTGCCGCAACACCCGCAACATTCAGCGCCGGCGCAGACGCAACAGCAGGCTGCACCGCCCAATAGAGCTTATGTGTCATAAATGTGGTCCAGTGATATTTGTGTTGTTAAAAGTTTTATAATGTAGTGTTTGTTAACTTAGTAAATGCTGTGCTAACAATTTTTTTAAAGGAAAGGGGAATGATGTAGGGACACAGGTATTAAGTCTCTGTTTGTGTGCATTTCTATATTGTCTGTGTGCCGTGTAGAGGCGGCTGCGACCGCCGTGTAAGTAGAATAAGTAGCAGTCGCAATTATACCTCACTACAATTAATACGTGTATTATTTACCATCCAACTATATATATTACCTAAAGTATCCAATCATAAATTACCTAAAGTTAGCATATGTCAATCCCATACATTTAATGAATTTAATAAAAATTTATGCCACTTGTCTAGGCCCTCTTGTTTGTCACAAAGTTATAAAAAAATGTCTCTGGTCATCACTTACACACTTGCACACACAAACACGTAGGTCATTCGTTACTTGGTACATAAATTAATATCAATTACATCAATAAAATCTACTTACATTGACATTATCATTAACTCCGGGCATCTCAATTTATGTTCGAATGGTGAGGAAAATGCGTTTGATCTAACTGGTCCATTGTAAATTAAATTTGATTTCCAATTAATTGAACTCGGCTTTTGACTGCAATTTTGTTCAGGGATTGATATTTAAATTAACACGTTATTTACAAATATAATTAAATTTATACCAAACGATTTTCTTAATACCAAAACATTTATTTCTTTTGTCGTATTTTTCGTTAATGCTTCTGGTATCATTATCATAGTTTGCTCCATCATAATTCAGTTATATTTATGACAAACGAAGCAAGAACTAACAATTAGGCTATCACTACAAGAGCTTAAGTACCGACAAAGTTTTCTATTTTTATATTCTTCAAATATTTGTAGTACCATAGAGCAGTAGGGACGGAATCTAAAAATCCAATCTAAATAATAATAGCAGCCTGTTTACTGTCCCACTGTAGGGCAAAATAGGTCTCATATGTAAAAGACATGAACATTAATCACCACGCTTGCTCTGAGCGGATTGGCAATTTCAGACTTTTTAGTCTAGGTTTCCTCACGATGTTTTCCTTCAGCGTCAGTCAGTCAAGATTAACTTAGAAAGCATATATGTTTTGAATCAATCACATCACATGGGCACTGGATTTGAACCCACTATCTCGTGTTTACAAAGCGGGTGCCTTATCCACTAGGCTATTTCCACTTTCATCATCATCACTAAATAACACTGATTATCTATTTATTACCCTTAGGCTCCAACCAAAGAATTTGCCGACAAAAAACCTAATTTAAAAATCTAGTACCCATATTGTGTTCTGTATCTACACCAGTTACGGTATTAGAATAATTACCGACATGAAGTTAGGATGAATATTACAATTTTGTGCTATCTTCAGTATAACAAGAACGCCGAGAAGCCTGGTAGCTCCGAAGCACCTTAATGAATTAAGTTCCTAAGTCTCTTGCAAGTTGCCGAGATGAAAAGTAGTGCATACCTTTTTGCTTTATAACCGACTGAGCACAAAAAATGTAAAGAGACGCCTATTAAATCTTCAAGGAGGTTTTAATCTATGAATATAGTAGCGTTTAATAAAACAGTATTTTTTATCTGTAAAGCTTGCAGGTTCGAACAGAAGAATATTAAAACGGAGAAAAATTCGAAATCTAGTTCTACTTCATCATGTGATGACCACTCCAGGACATAGAACTCTCGCAAAGGATGTAATCACCACGCTTGGCAGGCGGTCAACGACTACAGTTGATTTACAATGCAAAGGGAACACTGATGGCAGTCATTTGATATCCCCATAGTCACAAACATTATCTATGGAAGTAATGTAAATTAGATTGAGATTTTTTTAAATAAAAAAAAAAGTAAAAGAAATGCGCAGTATAAATATTTATAACAAATATATTCTTTAGTAAAGGTATATACATCTATACTTATTATATAAAGTGAAAGAGTTTGTCTGTTTGAACGCTCTAATCTCTGGAAATACCAGTCGGATTTCATTTTTTTTTTGTGTATGGTAGCCCAGTTCTTGAGGAAGGTTATAGGCTATGTAACATCACGCTACTGGCGACGGAAGCAGAGCAGTAAGCAAAGACGCGGGTGAAACCGCGCCGCGTGAAGCTGGTATTAATATAAGATAATAGTATTGTAGGTAAGGTAAGGTAAGGGTTTATCGTAAACTATCTGCTCAAATAATAAATAGGTACTGGTATACCGATGAAGGTCACCAAGGTTGACAAGACCGATCAGTGATATATTATTCACTATATATTCATCTCAGCCAAAAGATGTCAAAGGTTCAACTGTGTTAAATTATTTCCCTGTCTACTTTTCATGTGATGTTTTGACCGCCATCTTGTTTTATATTTTTTTATATATTTTGGGGTATATGGGTAGGTATTACAATAATGCTGTTACAAGAAGTAGTGTGTAGCACCATATTTCAGCCGGGCAGGCATGCAAAATGTTACATACAAATACAATTAAAAAAATAGATTGTTGGACGAGTGTTGAGGAAAATGTCACATACGGTGTGCCCAGGGCAGCGTCATCGGCCCTACCCTGTTCCTCGTCTATATTAATGACCTTTGCCAGGTGCAAATAGATGGGGGTAAGGCATTCACTTTCGCCGACGACACTGCTCTTCTTTTCCAAGGCGATACCTGGACTGAAGTGTACAGTCGCGCGCAGATAGGCTTCGATTTGGTAAAACAGTGGTTGACAACCAATCTGCTGACGCTGAACGTCTCCAAAACTAGGATTGAGCCTTTTGCAATTAGATGCTCCCAACTGCCTCCACAAGAGCATGTCATCAAAGCCCACGAGTGCGGGCTGTCTCTTGCAATGTTTCCGTGCAACTGGATAGAATAGAAAGCGTCAAATACCTTGGAGTCATAATTGACCAAACACTTACATTCAAGCACCATTTAATCACTCTGGCGTCTCGACTGCGAAAGTTAATTTACCTTTTTAAATCCCTTAAACATATAGCTGATCGTTCCATTATCCGTATGGTTTACAATGCCCTCTGTCACTCTCTCATAGAATATTGTATCGTAGCATGGGGTGGCTCTGCAAAAGTACATATGTTACTTGTTGAGAGAGCGCAACGAGCGATTTTAAAGGTAGCAGCTGGACTCCCTTTTCGCAATCCCACCGAAGAACTATATAGGGACTGGAACATACTCACCGTAAGGCAAACATTTGTAATGAGAGTTGTTTTAACCAAGCATGCCCACACTCGTTATGATCTTGAGAAAACTAAAGGTAAGCGCCGTGTGGGTACGGTGTGCACTCCTATGACACTTAAAACGTCATTCTCTCATCACTTCTTCTGTTTTCTCGGCACTTACCTGTATAATAAGACTAATAACCTTCTTCATATCTATCCTCTCTCTTCCTTCAAATGCAAACAAGTAGTTGTTCAACACTTGAAAACCCTAAACTATGAGGCTACAGAAAAATTTCTTCACCCCCTACAGTAACTGTTTTTCACTTCCGTATTGTCCAACATACAAAAGTCCATCCACATCAACTTTTTACCCACATCTACACTTACTTCACACACACACACACACACACACACACTCCACACTCAAACATTCACTACTCTCGCAACTTATCACTACCTGCATACAAGTTATTTTACATTTACATTTTACTAGTTATTTAAGTTTTTATTTTATTTAGCTTTAGTTTCTTTTAGATGCCTGATAATACTGTTGTAACTGAAACTAGAGATCAACCATCCTACCACTTTCGCATTAGCAATTGTCGTCACTTCGGGGGCCTGGTGACCTGTAGCACAGGTTTAACAAACCCATTTCAGGCACCACTCCTTCGCAAATTATCCTAGTTCTACTACCTGTATTTTAGCATAAGCCAGACAATTTGTGAAGGAAAATAAAAATAAATTTATTATTATTATTATATTGATTATTATTAATATTTCGCGCAATACAATAAAATTTAGATACATAATATAGTAGTTGTTGTTCTGTTTTTGTTGGTTGATTGAATAAAAAAGATGGAATTTAGTTCTCATAAAACGTTATTCAAAATATGTGAAGAATGTTTTCTTGAAACACAAACCACGAAATAAAGTTACCAGAACACCAAATAGCTTTGAAGATTACACAGTCTTAATATCAAGTTTATATAAAGTGTTCAAAATACAAGAAGAGAGTAATCAACATCTGTTTACTTAGCAACCAAATTGAATTTGTTGGAGTAAATAAATTAACTACCAACGCCTAACTCGGTATGCTGAAAATAATGTTTAAAGGACACTCTAAAGTAAAGCTGCATTTCCATGTTTTCGGTGGGAAAATGTGAAAGAAAGAGTTTTATTCTCAGGACAGACGTTGGTACGTGACTTGCGTTGAGAAGTTCTGGTTCATAGGGTCAAGGATCGCCCCATTTTTTGCTAGTGAAAGCAATTCGCCATTACACCCTTCACACAATTGCCTGTAAATTGGTATTCGTAATGCGTAACTGTGTCGTTGTCGACAGATTACTAACAACATTAAAGTTTCCTTCTTTTGTTCACTGTACTCATCACCCTCACAGAATATTACTTTTATGACAGAAGTGAAGGATCAGTGAGTAACTAAAAATTTATTAATTCTACTGACCTGAGTACTCAAGAAGAATGACTGTTACAATGAATATATTATATTAATTAAAAATTAAAAAAAACCCCGACATAGTGTATATTATTTTACGATTCAAGCCCTTTTATTTGATATGCATATTAAAGGAGTAGTGAAAAAATTAAATCCGCTATTTTATAGCGCCGGCCATCTTGAACCTATTTTCATCAAACATAGTTAAGAACACAACCTACTAATTCACCTTTCAAACAAAAAAAAAACAAAATCAAAATCGGTTCATCTGTTCGGAAGGTACGATGCCACACACATATAGACACGTCAAACTTATAACAGTCGTCTTTGCGTCGGGGGTTAAAAATAATTAACGACGCGTAGAGAAAGAAAGTAATATTGAGAGGTGTACGCTAGTGTGACTGTGTGAAGCTAAGTCACTGATTACGCTAAGGTTAGTTCACACGACGAACCATTTGAACACCCTCTCAAATGAGTTTTAAAGTAGTTTTCAACCATGACCTATAAAGCGAACGGGAGTTTTTATGCAATTCTATTGATTGTATTCCCATTGCTCTGCTCTTTTTTACACCGCTCATACTTAATAAATTGTAGGTATATTAACACAATTATCTCTGGTACTACCGATTTCAAATCAAGTTTAAATTAAAAGTTGCACACATTCCCACTATGCCATCAAGGCAATGTGCATACATAAACGACTAGCAGCGCTCCACGGCTTTGCCCACGCGTAAAATGAGTTTTGTTTCCATCGGTCACCTAACCGATTTTCGGGATAAAAGTAGTGCATGCTCGTCTCTGGCACTGATTTTATTTACATATCAATTTTCATCGAAATCGGTCCAGCCGTTTAGGCGCTGAAAGTAACAAACACACACACACACATATACATAACACACAAACTTTCGCATTTATAATATTAGTAGAATATTTAATTAAACACAGAAAGCTGAATTTTTTGTCTTTCATATATTGTCTTTGAGGAGCAATATTGAAAATTATTTTGTGAATTTTTCTTCAATTTGTGATCTTTATTGTCAGCTAAGTATTATTCGCGTAACACATTTTTTAAGACATTCAACTGTACTTATTTTTCTGTCTAGACATATTATTTCTACGTCAAAATCAAAGAACCTTTTTGTTTTCCTTTATATGTAAAGGAAAACAATAAAATATAGTATTATATTGTAATTATATTATGCGAAGAGTGAAAAAGCATGGCACAGAACTACAGTGCAAGCCAGCATGTAAAAAGTTTGCCACAAGCAATTAGCATAGTGCCCATAACGCCTGGACCCCCCTGACCGATTACAATCTCGAGTTTTTAGATATTATCTACGAAACGTGTCATTAATTCCTTTAGTTCAAGTCATTCAAAACTAAAGTGTATTATTAAGTAGTATATTGTGTTATAGGGTTTAATGACAAGATGTCTAAATAAATAATCAGCAGCGCCATTTTAATAAGAATAATAACCAAAAACATAATACTATTCACTTAATCTATCAGTACGTTCGCAGAACACAGTTGCGGTCTAATTTACCTTGTTTACGTGGAATTATTATTGTTTCATTTCAAGCTATCGTCTAGTGCCGTAACGTAATCATTGAAATATTAATTTGGCCTATGTTAAGCGCAAATTGCTAACACGTATTTAGGTCAGGAGTTCTGTCAATGAGAGTCTAGGTACTTAAAACTATCTATAGACTGATTATTTTTAATCCCTCTTTATATTTTTGTGTTTTTCTTCGCTGTACTAATAAAAGTAAACATCATTTTAATCAATTTAGTTTAGATACTTACCACTTTCAATGTTAGTTAAGTAGCGAATGATAAGAATAAAACAATAAAGAAACAGATAAATTTCTCAGTAGGCAGCGGCTTTGCTGAGTCTATGGCATTGCAAAAGTTCAAAGGCGACATTTATTACTTACTACCAGATGTGTTGTTAGTTCATTTGCCGGAAAATAACTTAAATAAAATTATAAGTAAGTAGGAATCTCAACGATTTTTTCGGGATAAACAAAAGACAGTTTGACCTAAGGTTAATAATACAAACCAATCTAGAGATTTTAAAAAATGAACGCATTTTGAAGGGCCTCAGGTAGGTAAGTCAAAAATAGCTCATTCAGCATTTTTATTCCTCATATATCTCACTCATAATACGTGCAATTCACAAGAAATGCACCAGTAACTGCCGCAGTTAAACCTTTTTATGCTAATGCCAAATCTTGCTACGTTATCGTTCAATCTTGGGTGAACTCTGGCCAAATGCCAGTTGGATTTGAGTGGAAAGATAAATTGAGCCGCGGAAAATTGAGTAAAGTAAGATAATGGGTGACTCAACCGAGTTAGCTGAAAAGTGTTTTTTATGACACAAAAGATACCGAACACGAGTTCTGCTACTTTTTTGTACCATTCAAAACATTGTTTCATATTGTTATAAACAGTTGTTGAAGATTGAAGTACTGTTGAGACTTTCAAGATGTTTTTGGCGTAGAAAAAGCGAAACAAGTGTTTGTCAACAGGACAAGTATCGAAGCTGTAACGTTCTGATGATCTTTTAGTTGTTAAAGTTTTGATATTATATTTAAAGGCAACAGTAATAAAAAATTAAATGAGACAGAATAATCTTCAGTTGTGTTGTTGTGTAAACAATGTTTATGTCTTCTCTATATGAGCAGAGGCCTTCACTCTGCAGTAAGAATATAAAGGGCTGGGACGATAACGAATCTTCAATACTCTCTCTTCTGGTAGAGTAATTCTAGGTCTATTATATGATACTACCACATCTTTTCCTGTGGGTGTTGTAAGGGAAAGTCGTAAGGAAAAGGTAACGGCAGCAGCGTTATTTGCAAACTGAATATGTCCTTAGGTACTTCGATCACAAAGCTGCTTTCTAAGATTAACCCCCAGTTTCTGAAAGGCTGATCAACGAAAAATTAACTAATCATTTGTTAAATCTCATGTAAAGTACCTGAAAGCACACAAAAAGCGTGGATAATTAGTTTAATTTGATCTAATTAGTTACTAACTAGATCAAATTAAACTAATTATTCATGCTTTTAGCAACCCAATTGGTACTTCACATTAGATTTAACAGGTGCTTAGTTAATTTTTCGTTGATTAGCCTTTCAGAAACTGGGTGTAAATCTGCGACTAAAGCTTCTTTTCTGCATATGCTTCAATTTAGTACTAGACGTTTTTATGTAATCTCCTTGAATCTTTAGATAGCTAATTACAGAATTAAACAGTTTATTCATCATCGCCATCATCGTATCAGCCAATGACATTCACTGCTAGACATAGGCCGCCCCCAATTTTCTTTACTGCAACAGTTTTTGTAGCGCTTTTTATCTCAGTGGTAGTTAATTGTAGTAGAATTCAAAAAATTAACTCTTTAACTTAGAGGAAATCAAACAAAAAAGAATTGAGTTTCGAAACAAATGTAATCTAACCGAGTACAAGCGTTAAGAAGTTTTTAATTACACCGTAAAGTGGTGCTTAATACTTGACCGACTCTTAAATATATGAGTAGATCAGCATCTTTATCTAAAGCGAATATCGAAATGAGTATACTATTTAAGTAACTAACATACAAAATATTTTATTTTTCAAAATTGTACCATACAATGATTTAGATAACAAAGCCAAGTCAGTTACCACATACCATCAGGTGATCCTTATGCTTGTTTGGTACTAAAGTGTATAATAATATAATATAAATGCACTAAACAGAAAATATTATATAATCTTCATAATATTCGTTTAACAACCAGCACAGAAAAAATATATCTAAATGTTTATGCAGAATGTTCCTGAAATTGTAGCACGTGTTAACTAATGTAAGCGGAACAATTTACAATTGCTTTTAAAGATTTGTAGCATTATATTGTATACATTGTATATATATTCTAAAAGCGGTGTAGAGATTTTAGAAATATATAATATCTCTTATTTTGCCAATTACAGCCGCTTATATCAAAAACTATATGCCTTTCATTACTTATTAAATATTAATCTGATAAGCAATTTAACCACATTTGACGACATACACTAAAATAACTTTCTATTCGGATTAAATTATTCCATTCAAGTTTGCGAATCTCATTCAACTTCAATACGCTGTATACTTTCTAATAACCCTTGCCCTGACTTTACTAACTTATTATGTAAACCACTTTTGTACCCATATAATGTTGTATTAAACTATAATCTTACCAATTTGCAATCAGATTAATGTTCAAGTTCTGACTTGATTTTGGCCCTGGTCCAGCTTGGCAGCATATTCGGCAATTTGGATACCTCGCAGATTTCTACTTTTTTTATCGAACATTACTAAAAGCTCTAATCTAACTTTGTTTATTATTCTGCCAGCAAAAAAGTCTCAATGTGCTACTTTTACAATATCACGAAATGGAAAATCGTTTGCATAAGACTTTCCGTCTTCGACAATCTATTGCTAACTTAAATATTTGCGATTCACATTGTGAAACTCAAATAAGCTTAACAGGTACAAATTTAAGTTGAGAAATTTTCTGCAGCACTTATACTGCTTCTACAAAATTAACAATCTGATATACCTCAATAAATTATTAATTCGAGATAGCATAAATATCTTTAGAAGCGAAGCTTCTCGAAAATCGACATTCGCAATCAGAGAATAGGCTGACGTTTTCATTGAATTGAAAATGAATAAGCCCATCCGAATTATATCAAGTATGATGAGATAAGAATCTGTTGGTACGAGTGACAATTCAAATAAGGGTCGCCAGCCTAGGAGGATTTCTAATCAGGATCATGTTGGGATTATTGCTATGTGGCTTTAGTTGGAAACCTTACAGATAATTTCGGCGGACCAAATATGCTTCCAGCTGTGCCTTTTCCAACTGAAATAAATGAAAGGTCGAGAAAATATAGCCATTACGTTATCCCGCGTTCCAATTTCCTTATACCTGTAAATACCGTATTCGATTGAAAAGATATTTTTTTAATATTTCCGCGTCAGTGTTACGAGATGTGGTCCTTTCATTCTCTTTGAAGGCTTATTTATTTCATGTTTTCTCTTTGTAATATTGTGTGAAACTATCAAACGTGGATTGTCTGTGGTGGAAATCTGAAAACAACATTTTCGAGGTGGTAAATTGAAATTGTCACAGCGACTTATGGTATTTTGTTCGTATATCATAACATTTGTCTCTCCTCGTTGTATTTTGTCTCTACAGAAACTGCAGCTGTGGCGAACATTTACATATGTATATTTTTTATTCGCTACTATTTTGTCCTATTCCTTTGGCCATAACTTAAAATGCAGAATGAGTAAAAAATATTATAATAAAAAATTTAAAGTACAGTTATTATTTCAGTAAGGCACAATTCTACGAGGAAATTTAGTTAACTAAACTGTTATCTTTCGCTTCCGTCATCTCAAAGAAATCAAGTCAACTTCAGAATAATTGACGTTTAACAAAATTTACTAACTGGCATTTTTTTTTGTTATATTATAAGATTTGTGTACATGAACACGGCTATTTGCATTGGTCTGGGTGTTTCTATGTATAATATGTATTTATTTACAAAAAAAAAGTATATAAGTATGTTTATCCGCATTCTAGAACCCATATCACAAGCTATTAATATATGCTTACTTTGGGTCTAGATGGCGTTGTGTGGTTGTTGTGGTATTATTACAGTCAGTGGAATCTGAAAGTGGAGGTCATCATACGCTGGTATGGTGGCCTAGTGGCCTCCACTATGGCGGCTGGGAATTAATGGGGTAGGGAAAGAGAATGAGGGAGGTGAGGAAAGAGGAAAGGGAGAAATTGGGCCTCCGGCACTCTCACTTACCAAACGAAACGCAGTAGTACGGATACTACTACTCTTACGTGGATCTTCTGGAGGGTGGTACTTCGCCGGTCGATCCGACTCATTCATGCTGAAACTAGCGTGGATCTACTACAGTAAAACATAAAAGAGGTATTTGGGTTATTTAATATCCGTCATTTAAAAGTATGTCCGGCTTTTTATGCAAAAAAAAATGCAATAATTTAAAAAAAAAGAAAAGCTGTTACTGGAACAAGAAGAAATTATAACTTTCAAATAAAAGGGTCCAGATAAAAGACATGTAATTAATGAAACGACCAAAATTGTTTTATTACAAAAACCATAAGGTATTTTCACAGCGATGTTTAAAAGTGGCTAACAAGAGCGGACAAAATAGATTTGCTTGGTTAAATGTCCAGCAGTGATCGTCTTTTGTCTGAGTTATTGTCCCATAACAATAAAATATTCCTTTGTTATAATTTTGAACTTTAGTTATTGCTTCTCCCAATGAATGAAAATATTCCTAAACAGAAGTTAAGAGCGGTTGTCAAACTGTCTTCATGGTCTCATTAAACGTCTCATTTCATTCGCATTTATGCATACGGCAAAAGCAAGATACGAGTATAATGCACTTTATGTCTCCCATACATCGCTTCTGTATTAGGTAGGCTCCCCGCGTTGGCTCCATGGTTGGCCTCAACATAACTCGTTCAACGTGTTTATCTAGAAAATAGGATTGGCTCCAATATTGGGGATGCATTGGTACAGCTGTTTGCGTTGGGGGCCAACGTGTGGAGCTGGGGTTAGGTAAAACATTTTATGACGTGTCATAAAGCGGTGCATTAAATCTGAATATCAAAGTGACGTAAGAGTATACTGTATAATTACGTAGGTACCTACTCGTAAATTTTACTGGTCGGAGCGTTTAATATTTAGAATTCAATCGTTTCAAATGATATAAATATTTATTAGTAAGTGTGATTAAAATGAAGCAAGTGCGGGTCTGGGTCACGTGAGTACTTTGTGCATAATTTTATAAGTATCGTAGAATTTTAATATGTAAAATCAAATATTTTTAAATTTTTATTTTCTTAGGTACTGCTGTTATCTTTTTCTTGTCAAATTTTAGCATCAACAAGAAGTGGGGACTAGGCCAACGGCAAATGCCGTTTAAGTTATAAATAGAAAATTTTGTTCACAAAATAATAGCCGCGAAGGTTACTTCACCTTTAAGGACCTAAATTAGTTGCGTTTTCTTAGCATTGTTTTTGAAATACTTAAACAAACTTTTAACATCAGGAAAGCCGTATACTTCTTTGCCGCCTAAATGCTATAAAAAAACGGTATTCTGCAACAGCTTGGTTCCTAGTGCGTTTGTAACCTTTTTAGGTAGGTAATAAAAATAGCGAAGCACTCGCGTTAACTTTTTATACTTGTAGTAGTTATGTATATATTTTACTACACTGATATAGAAATGCTACAATGTAAAGATTTATTGATTTGTCATTTATGTTATTTAAAGTTAAATAAATTAGATGTACCTACAATTAATATTTTTGCTAAAATTTGTTGTGGTGATCACTTATAATTTCTTTAAATATTATTATCATCACCAATTCAAACCAAATGATATTCTTTCATTGTTATTTTGACTAAATACCGCTAAATAAGGATAAATAATATCGCTAGACGAACAGTTTATCATATTATAGCTATATTATGAAGGCTTTTATTTGAATGGTTAACATTTGCGTAAATGTCAAGTGACTAGGGGTGGTTTTGGAAACTAAAATCGATTGAGATGTCTGGACAAGATTCTAATAATACTCGAAAAATTTGGATGTTTTCCAGGTAAATAGTCTAAATAAACAAAATAAAGTAAGTATATGATATTACTATGTCGGATTGTATAACAAATTTAAGTTTACAGTTGAAAAATAGATGTTCTTCATAATGATATATGTTCTTCATATCTTATTTTACAACGGCATGCAACTACGAGTATAAGTTTGTAATAGCTAAGATAAAAATTGTTTTGATAACGTTTTCTAATTGCTTCCTTTCATTTATGTAGTATACTTATCTTTCTTTTAAAAGCTCAATAATATCTCTCTATATATATTATAATATATAATACTAACTCTCTCTTCTCCCAAAAGTGATGGAGCGCATTATCAATAAGCGGCTTTTGGGATACCTAGAGGATCACGATCTGGTTAGCGACCGTCAGTACGGCTTTCGCCGTAATCGCTCAACTGGTGATCTTCTAGTGTATCTCACGCACCGCTGGGCGTTAGCCATCGAGAGTCAAGGAGAGGCACTGGCTACTAGCCTGGATATAGCGAAGGCGTTCGATAGGGTGTGGCACCGGAGCCTTCTGTCGAAGTTACCATCTTACGGACTCTCCGAGGGGTTGTGCCAATGGGTTGCCAGCTTTTTGACCGGCAGAAGCATAAGAGCTGTCGTCGACGGTTGTTGCTCGGATAGCCTGGTCATAAATGCTGGCGTCCCGCAAGGCTCCGTGCTATCACCGACGCTGTTTTTGCTGCATATCAATGATATGTTGTCCATTGACAATGTTCATTGCTATGCAAACGACAGCACTGGGGATACGTATTACACGGGCTGGGCGAACACCCCTCGTTCCATTGTGGAGGAAAGTCGAAAAAGACTTGTGTCTGAAATCGAGAGCACTCTTAACAGAGTCTCTGATTGGGGACGACTAAATCTAGTCCAATTTAACCCCACCAAGACACAAGTCTGCGCGTTCACCGCTAAAAAACCTCCATTTGTATATACTCCGCAATTCCAAGACACAGCCCTTACAACATCTGAAAGCCTTGAGATCCTTGGAATCGACATCTCCTGCAGCGTCCAGTTCCGCAGTCATCTGGAGGCTAAAGCCAAGTTGGCCTCCAAAAAGCCCGGTGTGCTCAACAGGGCGAAGCGGTACTTCAGTGCGGGGCAAAGACTATTGCTTTACAAAGCTCAAGTTCGTCCCCACATGGAGTACTGCTGCCATCTTTGGGCGGGAGCACCCGGATACCAGCTTGGGCCGCTTGACGCGGTCCAAAGGCGTGCTGTAAGAGTTGTCGACAATCCCAGGCTAACAGGCGGTATTGAATCACTAGGCTTAAGGAGAGACGTTGCCTCCTTATGTGTATTCTATCGCCTGTATAATGGGCTGTGTTCTGAGGAATTGTTTAGGATGGTGCCAACGGCCACTTTTTAACATCGCACCTCCCGCCATCGGCTGGGAGTTCATTCTTACACCTTAGAACCTCTTAGGACCCGTACAGTGAGGTTTCAGGGAAACTTTCTCCCTCGTACGATAAGGTTGTGGAATGAGCTCCCCGTCGAGGTTTTCCCGAGAGACTACAACATGGAGTTCTTCAAGAAAGGAGTTTAAAGGTTTTTAACAGGGTCGGCAACGCGCTAGTGATGCTCCTGGTGTTGCAAGCGTCCATAGGCTACGGTAACTGCTTACCATCAGGCGGGCCGTATGCTTGTTTGTCACCTTAGTCGTATAAAAAAATAAAAAAAAAACTTCTTAGTTAAAATACGTAGTCAAATTACTATAATAGATGAAACTAAATAATTGAAATCCTATGTTCTTTTCTTTTTTAAATCTTGGTAATTATATTCGTTGTAATTACTTTGTAGGTTCTTTGGTTGCGTTGAGTGTTAACATTGTAACTCATACAAAATACTGTAATTATGTGGCGATTGAAAAGAGTGGCCTGAGTTTCACGCGTTCTTCTCACGGCTCTATCTCGTCAGCGAGCTGGCTGAAGGTTATTTGGTTGACTTTAAGTAATTTTGACTTAAGCATCATACTTTATTAATAATAAATTAACCGCTTTGAGTTTAACTCTAAGAAAGTACCTACCTATCTCTGCATATTGGAAAGTATAAACTTAAGAAAATTTTTCATTGTCATCATTTAAATCAAAATACGTTCACTGCTAGGCAAAAGCCTATTTTCATAGCATTTCTAAAATATATTATTCAATCGAAATGCTGACGCCAAGTCATTACTAGAATTAAATTGTTTAGCTCATTTGTTGAATTACTGAAATGTCGTCTGGCATTGAAAATTCAAATAATTTGTTGTCTAGTTTAATTAACAGTAAATTACTATTAAATTCCTTAAGATTTAACTTGGATTAAAATTAATTCATTCTTAAATCTTTTTATTAATTTCAAAGCTAAAATTATAAGTTTAATTTCATTTTTTTTTAAAGATTAACAGGATAAAAATGTAATCTATACTTAGATCTGTTTTTAAATCCATCATCTCTTAGGGTAAGAACGTCTAAGGATGTTAAAATTTTCCCAAAGTTTACGACTTTCTTTTAAGTTTTGAAGCTAATAATTTTTATCTCCTTGCTTGAGCGTGTTCTAGGAGTAGATAGTTATTTGGGCCAAAGTCTTTCTTTAAAGTTAATTTGCCCCTAGCTATTGATAACGAAGTGAAGAGATAACTCATAGGCTATCACAGAAAGGTTTAACATTAACCGACTTTGACTGCTTTTCTGCTTGACTATAACATACTAGCGATCCACCCTCTATTCACATCAAAAGTTGCGTTTTTGTTTTTATGTTTTGCTCGACTTCCTTTTATACTATTATTACTATGTATAGATACAATGGGGTGCAAGTTTTAATTGGTAATAAATGCCTAAGTCGATTAGAATAATGCTTGACTACGTCGTATGTGTGAAAGTATTCCCAAGATTTCAAACTTTAGTAATTGATTTTTAGTATGTTTCGATAATGAAGTAGTTAATCAAGGCGACGAAATTTTTATCACTGAATCACTATTCGAAGGCCATTCGAGATTTTATTTATATCTAAACAGTACAAGTGTTGCAGGTGCGGTTTATGCCAAGATGTCCATTGCCGGATAAAAACTCATGAAGTCCCACGCTTGGCAGGCATCTGAAGATGCTGCTGTCCATTCCGTGTTGAAAGATTTTCTACCATCTTCTCATGTGAAGTTTTGATTATTCGGTATACTGATTGTAGGTACTAGTGTGTACTGTGAACCGGTAAAGTATATTATACTAGATTTTGCCTAGCTGTGTTTTAGCGTGATGTTACATAGCCTTAACCTTTCTCGAGAACAGAGCTATCATACGCAAAATATTTTTTTTTTAAATCCTCCTGGTAGTTCCAGAGATTAGCGATTTCAAACAAACAAACTCTTCCACTTCATATAATAGTAGATATAGATATAGCTATATTATGACTGATCAATTTCTAGAATTTCCAAGGAGCTCATAAAAACTGTAAAACGATTGTTGTTGTACCTACCTACCATAAGTTTGTGGTCGCATTGCAAAATAGCATATTGATACCATTTTTTATTAGACAATGTCACTTGTATACCAATTCTAAAATTTACCTGAAATATATCAAAGTTGGTGATGTCTAAAACAATGTAGGCGGTTATTCTAAGGCGGACTGGGTTAATAAAATTTTACTGTTATGAACTATGCTGCGTGATAATTATTTTCGGTATTTGGAGGGGACTGCCGCCATATTGTAATCCAACAGCGGAATAATTGGAATTGTATTTTAACGAGTCAAAGCGCCCGACTTTTCTAATAGCATAATATTTAGATAATGATGATAAGAAATTATATTAACGATAAGCTTTTTTGTAAGGGTCGAGTAAGTTGCTAGCAATATCAGAAATTTTTAGTAGTTACAAAATAATTTTGCCTTTTTTGGACTATGCATTATAAAATGTAAAAAAAATATGGTTTACCTGGTTTTTTCTTAGTTGCCTGTAATAATATCCATGAAATAGTTAGTACCATATTCTTGGCTGAAGACCACACGGCTGTCTCTTTTACTTATAACTACTACGATGAAAAATATCTCCAGCTAATAAGTACCGGATGATGCATTTTTCCAATATAATTATTTGTAATCACTTTGTGTGACATCGATAAACAAAGGATTTTGACAAAAATGTTTAATCGCAAAACCAAGGCCAAGATGCCAGAGGAAATAATGTCTTCATTGGATACATACATGTTTTGGTAGGTGGTTTAGCATGAATGGGCCGGATCGTCCGTCGTACTAACCTCTCATAGAAGATCGACGTAAGAGTAGTAGTATCCGTACTACTGCGTTTCGTTCAGTGAGTGAGAGTGCCGGAGGCCTAATTTTCCCCCTTTCCTTTTTCCCCATCTCCCTCATTTCCTTCCCCTAACCCCGTTCCCAGCCACCATAGTAGAGGCCATCATACCAGCAGTTTAAGACGATAACTTTTGGTATAGTGGCCACCAGGATTCCACTGACTGCTTACCATCAGGCGGGGTGAAGTCACTTTGGTAGGCTAATATAAAAAAAAAGTACAACTAGACGTCCGCCCTCGCTTCGCTTCGGTATAAAAAGTTTTATTCGGTCTCACAACAAACGCCTACATAGGTAAAATATGGCTGCAACATTACTACGTTTGTGAAAGATTTACTGCTACTGGAAATTTACTTTTGCCGTCTTCTGTATTAAAAATTTACAAATATTAAAATACTGAAAATTTCAAAAAAAAATGTTAGACATAATAACATATATATATATATATATAGCATAATTATGTTGCTTCATTTATTGATTTCGTAGATTTTAGTTAAATCGTTGCAAACAAACTTACAAAAAATCTAATCTTTTCTCTTTATAATTTTATTTTATATATTATATATTTATATAATAAAATAAATAAAATATAATAAAATAAAATATATATATATTTTATTTTATTATTATTTTACTTTTTATTTTTTGCCTTACAACATAGAAAGCTGTAATTAATTACTTAAAGAGTTAAGTGTATTGCCTGTGTCACTTTGCATGCTACTTGAAATTGTAACATACAAAAATTTTTAATAACCTGGCGATTAAAAAGAGTGGCCTGAGTTTCTTGCCAGTTCTTTTCATGGCTCTACCCCGTCAGCGAACTGGCTGTAGGTCAATTGGCTGACATTTTGTAACCTTTAACGTTCATAAGTGTTAATTTAATTAACCTATGTGAATAAAAAAAAAACGAAACGAAACGAAACGAATATTAGTTTAGATTACAGATCTCAAATCTTATACCAAACGCCTGTAAAACCGTCAGTACTTGCATTTTACGTTTGCATTCAATTTTTAAACTAATCCAAGAGTTATCATGCTCTAGCATCGCGTGAAATGCATTCACAAAACAACATATTGAATTGTAAGAATAAAACGAGCGTTTGCACAAATACCCCTTTTACTCCACGATACGAATCAAGAATTCTCTTTTCTGCGATATGTTAATAGATTGAGAATGATTGTGGCTTATATTAAACAAAACAAGGAAAATATCTTTTATTTTCAGTAAGAAAGAAGCGATTTATAGGTATATTTAGCAAAATTATTCAAACACAAATTTGGTACTAATTTATTTATTGAGATTTTTTATCGTTAGCCTTTAGCTATATAGCTAGCAAAAACCTCGTTACTACATTAACTCATTTAGTTCAAAATATAATTCTTATGGAAGCTGGCTATAGGAAACTAGAACAAGCCGTTAGTAGTAGATGAGACGCTCACACAAACCCTTCATAATTTAGGCAACAAACGTCTACTGCTTAATAAGGGCTCTAAAACGTTAAATTGAAACAATGAAAGACATCAATAATAATAATGTCATTAATCACTCACTCCATTATTCTCCTTCTTAAAAATATGTTTGTCTGTATGTTGTATGTTGCCTTTAGACGCATAAAACCACAAACGCAAAATACCAATCTCAGGATTTTTGGTAATTTGCGGACTTCTAAAAAATATTACGCAAAACGCCAACTACGCATAATACCACAAACGCGAAATACCAACCTGACGTGTTGTGGTGTTTGGCGATTTTATTTATTACGCAATATACCAAACACTTACAATACCACAAACGCGAAATACCAACTGGAACTTGTAAAATATAATATTTACAATCGAAGTATAATACCTTTCATCAACAACAGCCATTCGTTATCTAAAGAGGTTTCATTTTATAAGGACCTACTTGTCTAGATAATTAAATTAATTTCTTATTTATTTTGTATGTTGTCTTATGCAATTGGCTTTGACAAGTAATCGTAGGTGTTTAAGATTACTTATAACCCGAAATGACGGCTCGATGTAGCGACTTGTAGTCCAAGGCAGAGTAGAGGGCAACAGATCGCGTGGTGGCTCGCCAACCAGATGGGCTGACCTAATTAAGTCCCTCACAAACACCACCATGTCCGACTGCTCTCACAACACTTCAAGTAGAGCCAAATGGAGACGCATAGCAAGGAGCGCCATTCGTGAGGATGCACCCATAACCACGACCACTCTGTCAAGAGTGCACGGCTAAGAAGAAAAAGATTATTTATGTGGTAAGTTCATCAAATAGCAACAAACAGCTAATAGTACCTATTAATAAAAATCTATGTAGAAGATATGCGGACACGGGCACATTGAGAAAAGTTGAAGCTACCGGCAGTTATGAGGGCTCCAAATACAAACGGCCAATACGTGCCACGTAAGTATTACTATAGTATTATTCAAAGTAGATATTTAATTTGAAATACAGAAATTATTAAAATATGCTTAAGATGTTGAAAAAGCAATAAAAAAAATAAAGGGCCTCTTGCCAGAAACAAATATTTGTTCAACAGTTGATGTCTAATAAGTTCAATTTAAATTTTTCGTCCCATTTAACTTTTTCAATTGTTGTTTTTGTACCAAGTGACAAATTACAAGGAAACCGGTCAAAAGGAATGGTTATTAAGTTAATGGTTTGTGAATACTGACCCCTAAATTAATTATATAAATAAGACAAGGCAGAGGGTTCTGCATTTTGGCCATTTGGTAAATTAACGCTTGACTTTCATGACGTCACAGATTGGTGATTACATTTGTATCGAATAATTTAATTTTATCGTGTGTGACAGTAGCTGACAATATTATTGCATTTATATTTTTTTATTAGCCTTTAGGGGTTTCACTGCTTGGCAAAGGCCTCTTCCAACAGTTTCCAATTCCTAATATTTCTAGTGAACTCCTGTTTCGGTTTATTTAAATGTAAGGTTTTTTTGTTATTTTCTTGTTTAGTAAGTACGATAATTTTATGTTTTACCGTTTAATCCGTTATTTTCCTCCCTCCTTTTTGGGTTATACTCCACTGTGTCATTGTGACCTCTCTTCTGCATCACTTTCTCTCGTGCGATCTGTCTCCATCCTTTTTTGTCGCCGACGGTTGCTACTAATAATGTTATGCTTACTTACATACCTAAAATATCTAAATCCCCAGATAAGTTACAGGTAAGGTACAAATGTAGTCATTTGTAAGACAGGGTAGGGTACGTTTATCTAATTTTTAATTATTCAGTGTCATTCAGGTAACTCATTAAAATGGTGACTGCCATTCCAAGAGATTCAACAACACTACTCGTATTTACAGATTATATCGAAAACTCACAAGTTCATCGGGTAAGTATACTAAAAATTTTAGATTCCGGGTTTGTTTTGAAAGGGCCGTTTCCAAAGGTTGATAATAAGACAGCTAGTACTGATACCAGTCTCTCCCAAAGGATATTGTTTTCAACCAAGTAACTGTTATGAATTTAGATATGCCTATTTAACCTATATTGAATAGAAACTTGCTAAGAATAAATTCGCCAATGTTAATATTCCAATATTGGATTATTGCTTCAATGCAGCCAACATTGGCAATACAAAGTTTAAAGCTATAGACTCTAAACAACATCGGCAATTTGGAACATACTTGCACTTTCACAGTGAAACGCCGAGAACTTTTGCTAGCTTTAAGCTATGATTGACTGAACAAACCAAACTGAACCAACTTTTCTATTCTAATCAGTTGCATTTGGCTCTAAAACCTATGACACCATTTTGTATTTTCGTACAAAAAACAAACAAATAAAGCGTTTTGACAATTCATAAACTGTTTGATTCAGTTGTCATCATTCCTATTATTTCTTGTATGTATAGGTCAGTGTATATAAAAATTAAATATAGGTAGACATTCTTCCTTATTAAGACTTAAGGCTGCATTTATTCCAGCCAGATCAAAGTCAAAGGCCAAAAAGGTACGAGTACTTTGGCTATTTTTCTCAAACTCTAGAAGGGTCTTATATAGTACGACGTCTTCGGAGACTAGTGTGGCAAAAGTCTTTTGTCGGATACGAATCTCGGCTCATTTTTCTTGCAGCTACTCTTTGTATTCACATAGATACAGCAGTCTCGTCTTTCTTACAAGTTCTGCATATCGTGCTGTATAATAAACCCATTTTGTGAAGTAGTTTGCTTAACAGTACCTAGTGTAGCACCTAATATAATCTAATACAAATTTTCTTTACATCTAATGATGAAACAAAAGTAAGTAAAAAGCAGACGCTCTTATTAGCTTCCTGTAGCGCGGGCTCACCCGCGTCTTTAGTTACTACTCTGCTCCCGTGACCAATAGCGTGATGTTACATAGCCTTTAACCTTCTTCTAGATCTGGGCTTTCAAACGCAAAAACAATTTTACAAATCCGACTGGTAGTTATAGAGATTAGCGCGTTCAAACAAATAAACAAACTCTTCCGCTTTATATAATAGTATAGATAGAGTATAGATTACTAGGCTTCAGTCAATTTAGGTTAGGCTCATTTTATTCGTTCTTTCTTTGCTCCTTTATTTTTGAGCAAATTAATTTTTCTAGGGAAATTAAGTCTTTTGAATGTATTTAAACAACTGAAGACGATGCAAAATTTTAATAAGTTAAAAATAATCTTTATATACTTACTCTTTAAGATATTGTCATTACGCCTGTCTTTGCTGACTATGAATGTCATTTAGCTGAGGTAGTCTTGCTAATAGCCAGCGGTGATAGTCTGCGTCCAAGGGTCTGAGTGTATTTTGTGTGCATAACTGTAGGTATGTAAATGACTTACTCCGTCTCGCCAGGTTGTTAATTATGAATGATATTTATTTCGTTTATACATAAAATATAATCAGTCACATAAATACAGGTGTACATTTATTTATAACAGGTGAACTTGAATTCTACGCACTTGAAAATAAAGTTTGAAGTACAACAACTTTGTAAAGGTTAAAAATAAAACTCGTATACCACGGTAGAAATATTTATTACAACAGAATTGAAGACTATACACAACCTAATTATATTAATATATTATGATATATTTAACAGGAATACATTTTGTACAATTAACCTTTTATATTTAACAATGAAATCTATCAATTGTTAGAACAATACTTATACATTATTAATACAGGTCAATTATTTAACGATTCTATTTTTATGTAACTTATATTTATTTTTATTTATATTGTGTACAAGTAATTATATTTCTATATAAATAGCTCATTTACAAGTTTTGTGATACCGCTGATTTTAGAATAAAACAGAGATACAATTTTAAAGTTAGATGTTATCCAGCAAGAAACATATCTATATAGTTTTAGACAACTTTTATACTATGAGATCTGTGTGTACCGTCAATTCTTTGAGGATTTCTCGCTTCTGTGCTTACGTGATTGATGTGTCTCGCTCATATTCATTAATGAATATTTTTGCCCTATAAGAGACCGCAGCCGCTATTTACTTAATAGCACTTAGAGTGCAAACAAGCCAACGGCCCATTTGCTGTTAAGTGCTGCCTGTAGTATAAGTACATAGCTATTTTCTTTATGAACTGCAGAAACATTTTTAGGAAGGCATAACCAAGCGGCGACGGCTTCGAACGCATTTTCGATTACAATGATCGGTATTTGAAATAATAATAAATAAATAAATAATAAATAATGACTGAATTGTTTGGTATTCTTCAATCATGAAGAGAAAAGTCTTCGATCAAGAAGAATATAAAAAAGGAAGAGAAGATGTTAAAAAACCATTTGTTCTCTGTAAGGTCGGTTTACTTGATAACGTCGTAATTTTACGTGATAACGTCTGAAAAAATATTGATGAAAAATTGCATACTCTTATGAATTGAATTGAATAATTATTACTTAATAATCATTATTTTGAATAATACAAAAAAAGAGTTTGCGTCACAAGCCAAACGCTTAGGACAATCGTGCCTCTCTATCGCTTGTGACATGGAAGTGCAGCCGGCGTTCATCGATTTATGAGACGATTTACGAAAAAGGACTGAGTAATTAGAACTCTAACGCTTTCACTCACTGAACGATACGCATGAATGTGATTACTATACGTAGATTTCTATAAGACAGTACATACTTCCATAATCAATCCGATAAATTTATACCGAAACCTATAAGGTCACATTATTTAGTAGTAGATATTGTGTTTTCGATGATGAATTATGATTTATAATACTCCAAAAGGAAAAGATGTACTCGCATTAACTTTAGTACGAGCATTATAACAATATCACATCAGATCAAAGCAAAGAAAATGGCGCAAGCACTGACATTGACATTTAGTAGTAGTACTTTCTAAATTAAACGATAGGAAATGAAAACAATTCTACTCCTAATTTTAACTAAATTGGTCAAGGTTAAACCCTGGTCTTTACCTGTGAATGTTGCCTAATTTTGATACCAGGTCTGTTAAGTTTAGGCGAGGTTATGAAAACGTGTGATAAATCAGCCGTATTACAGGCCAACTTTTCAACCGTTTGATAGGATGACTTAGGATTGTGTTAACTACTCTTAAATTCCACAGACAAAATTTGGTAGAAAATATAACAAGTAGAATATAAATATTATTAAAAATAGGAAACCCGCCTACCTGCATTAAAAAAAAGAAACCTATTTGTTTTTTGTTCTGACGACGCTACATTGCAATATTAGGTATAACCCTACACACACCACAATTAATTCAAAATCTAATAACACCTCCTAATAATATGTTAAAATCCATTAAGCCATTTAGGCTGTAGAGCTTACCAAAGAAATATATATACATACAAACCCACATACATACAATACATACATAAATACATACATACGCTCGAAAACATTACTTCGGTAGTCGGGTAAAAAACTTACTTTATACGAGTACCCACGGAAGAAAGATACCAGTTGAACAAGAAATTATACGAACAGTTATAGAGCTCTAAACATATACATTCCTAATACATATTATTAAACAGATATACAATGTAGGAAAGTACCGCAAATATGTGATAAGAATTCAGTTCACGAACTAACAGGGTATTTAATAAAATTTTGCTACCATTCTGTCTGGTTTAGTAGGACGGGGAGGTATAATTATTTGAACGTGTAGATAGTAATCTTAGGAGATAGTAGGTTTCTAAAATAAAATATAACTAGTTATTAAATTTGTTGTGTTTCATTCATTTGCATTTGTTTCCTGTTTTATATTAGGCTATTGTAATCCGTCATGATCAGAACGCCAAAAAATTACTAACTCCACTGAGTAGGCAGTTTGCATGGTGCAACTGTGATGGATGCCACGCCAAATGTCATCGCAAACTAATACGATGAAAAGCTTTAACAAGTTTGTTTTTAATAATAAACATTAGTTATTTTTACAAAGTATGTAGGTGTACTGTTTCTAATGATCCTTAAATTAATAGGTACGTAATAACATCTATGCGCGCATAGAGTAGCGTGATATTTATTGCAAGGAGGAGTGCAAAACATTATTGTAAATGAACAGCGCTGGTATTACCATTAGTACACAGTATTATTTAAACCATGATACATAGACAAACTTTTATAAAACGAAACAAATAAAGTAAAAACATTAAACATTTTCGAAACAATATTCCCTACGCATGAAATAACGGGTGCTCATAATATTAGTTTAACATGTTTATTTAACATAATGAGAGTACATTTGTAGCAAAACGGTTTTATGTGAAAATTTTACTCTATTTCGTTGCGAACAAACAATAAAAATGCTCAATTTAATAAGTTCTACGTAAAATGTCTAAACTAATAACAGCCAAACATATTTGTATACACGCTACAATGGCAAAAAGCTAAGAATTTCATTATTTCTGTAATTAAATTCGTAGAAAATATAAATGTAATAATGTGGGTTTATTCTGATATCAGTTCTGAGTAACTAATCATAAAAGAATTTTTGGCTCACTTTGTAAAAAGTTATAATGTAATATTAGACATTTTTTTTACTTCACAATTTTATGTAAACGTGTAAATATATATGTTCATAATTAGTATAGATGTGTGTAGAGCCTCGAACAGCGATTAAACAATTAGAAGTTTTGAAGAAAAAGCGAAGTCAGATCAACAAACAATTACTCAAGAAAATGTACAAGCTACTGAAAAAGCAGTTTATAAAAACTAACGAAAAGTGATCGGTATTTTATAAGCGGTTTGAAATCGGTATTGTAGGTAGTAATAATTAGAAAATTGAGCTGTAGCCTCTCAAATTAAGACAGCAACAGCGCTAATTGAAATACAAAAAATGCAAAAAGAAAACAGCTTATCGCCTTACAAAATAATATTCCTAATCTAAATATTCCCACTGCGAGAACAGAATGGTGCCCATAACATCATGATGACTAGAAAGTAATCCCAAAATGATTCCTATTTTGTCATTTTCAAGCTATTTTCGTTTTAAGTCCAAGGCTGAAGTAAAGATCCGAACCGAATTTGTGTTAAGCCGACAGATAATACGAAATAAGAAGGCTCAAAATGGAGTACCATTATCTTACAAATGGTCAATAATATGCTTTATAATTTCACTAGAATGTGCCGGGTTTGGTGTATTTTCGGTATTATAATACTTATATATATTTGTGAATGAAATATATTTTGATTACCCTCCATGATGGCCGCTATAAGAAAATATTGTCCACTCGTTTTGTTGTTCTTAAATCTATGTATTATTACGACTGATAATAGATTGGTGACATTGATGATGTCAATATTAGAGATAACAATATTTTTTATTTATCGATGATACCTTTGTTTACGAACTTTATACTTAATTAAAGTTTTCGTATGTAATTTTTGAATCGCATGCTGGGCCGACTGACTTACATTTATTGCTAAAAAATATTTTCTAAAACATTATACAATTATGTACGCACAATTCTACATTCATTTAATGAATTTTGAAACTGATACGAATTAAAAGTATTAGTAATACCATCGATTTTTGGTCATATTTTCGTTCCATCAAGATTAAAGTCATAACCTTCCAATAACGACTAACGTTTCCGATTCTGAACACATGTTCGCTAATAACAATGTTTTTCTATTGCGTTTGGTTATCTGTTATTTGAAGGGAGAGCTTATCTGTTGTTATAAGCGCGATTGCTTATTCTTTACTGACAATGGCCTTTACGGACGCGTCAGGGGGTTACCTAATTGTAAAGACTAGCGCATACTACGGGCGCAGTGTGCCGTATTGCAAAATAGCGTCAAAGCACATAGAAGTTGTAGTAACAGTGCAATGCGATTTATGCGATAGTTCACATAAAATGTAATAAAGTGATGTAGGAGGATTTCTGTTATACGGTGTGCGGCCCACCGTAATTTGCGCCAGCCTTTAGTGATAATTGTCTTTTGCTCACAGTACCGTGACTATGAAATTAGTGATGTCATACAAATTGTGTAAAATATGAACTCATAGTCGGGCATGGTCTCTGCAAGTGGCCAAGATCTAACTAATCACCTAGTAGACATGGCGAGCAACTGGTGGATGAGAACAACTAAGGACAAGGTCAAAATATAGCTGCTTGGGGTATGCCTTGCAATAGATGCATTTTGATAAAGATGGTAATGATATTAATAGTACGTACGATAGATAGTATTCTAAAAAAGCCATCCAGTACATACTGGCCGTCTCATAAACTGTTATTTACAATGTAGAAATTTACCTGAATATTGTAACTGCTTTCACACTAGGCTAGAACTAATATGTTCTACATTTAATGAATAAAATTTAACTTCACAAAACGCAATGGCAATAAATTTATATTATTTGTAAAAGAAAAGTCGAGCCGGTATTTTTGAATCTAAAAGTTCACTGTATAGGCGACTTTGATATAGTTAACGTTTAATAGCCAGTTAAACTGATATGTTTTGTTACATATTTCATAATGATATGTCTTCCAAACGTGATGTTTATGCAAACAACGAATAAACACACAATCACTATGTACAAAATACGAACGTCCTTCATGTTTGTTAGAAGTCACACTCAAAATAAACTCGAAATAGGTTCAACAAACAATAACGATTTGTTTGCTTGCTGACAAAAGTTTCAGACTCATTTATTATTAAGTTAAGAAAATTGTGAAAAAATAAACGAGAGATGCCGATAGTTAAACTGTGTTCCATTTCAAATGTTTAAGTTCTTTGACAAGTTTTACCAAATACACGAACAAAACTGTTGTGATGTTTTCCATTGTGTGTGGTTTTAGTTGGGTTGAATTTTGCACAATGTTAGATCAAACGTGGTAATTTGGACCAAATTCGATTTTGTCATTCAAGTTTAATTCGTTCGCTTAATTTCGTGCTACAAAACCCTCGAATATTTAAAACGTATTGTGTGCATGCAAGTATTTGCTAAGTTTTTTTTTTTTGGGTAATTAATTAAGTTAGATACTTGTAAATAATCATTACACATCACATTTTACGAGATATACAATTAAAACAAAGTGACTGACTATTTACACACTCTAAATTCTATGCATTTTCTCGACTCGTATAACTCCAGAAACGTATATAATACCTCTTGGTAAATTTCTTGAAAGCTAGATAATTTAAACGGCTGGGCTCGGGATGCTCGTGTTCGGTATATTGCCCGAATCACATCGGGTTAATCTCTAGGGAACCCGTCTAACGAGATGAACATTTTTTGTCTGTATTCTATGAAATGTGACAGGCATAACAAAAAAGAACATTGCTTTTAAAATATAAATGATATGCGGTTAAACCATTTACTGACCGGACAAATATTGTCATTTTTATACGTCATTTATTCCCTTTTAAAATGATTACTCATATACGTGATCATTCATGCTATTCAGTATTCAGCCAACACTGAAAATTGCACTCAAAGCGATATAAGAGTATTATTACCATTCAATACAAATGAGGCATAAGAGTTGATTATACGAATATATATTAAATCCAGATTAATTTTAAAAGTGAGGCAATAATAAAATAAAACAGATATGTATATTAATTACTATTATGACAATAATACTCTATATGATAATATTTTGCACGATTTCAACGAATGCTGCGCAGACTAGTTTTTATACGAGTCGGAGAAAGAAATATCAGTTCTACTATGACTTTCTGTAACACTAACAAGGTTATTGAATCAACAGTTTTATTCTTTACTACTTTATAAAGGTAGCTCATTGCGTATCCATTAATTATTTGAATCTACATTGTTTTAACGTCATATATCATAGGGACATTTGAACATCCGTGCATTTTATTAATTACAGCATATGACTAAACACAGCTACATTTAGAACAACAAATATAAATCTGTACACAAGAAATATCTAGTTTACATCTAATATCACAAATATCTTTGTATTATACTTAACATTAACACAACAGCATACCAAATATAATGACTAGTAAACATGGAGAGATTTTTTCGACGTTGGAAAAAGCTTTGAGTCTAATTTCGTTTTGTACGGGATGCCCGAATTCTTCTGTCTGCATTAGTTCTTTAGGACAAGGCAGGGTTTCTAAAGGGATATCCATAAGTTTGGTTGCTCTTTTTGGGATTTTTTTATCAACGTAGTTTTCATCGTTCTTATCATAATAATCGTAGGTATATTCGACAACAGTATTATCACTAACGTTGTCGCTATTCTCTTGGTCGTTCAAGTGTCGTTCGATGGGGTCGGTGACACACGATATTTTTTCAAGGGCGTTCCTTAGCGTGACGTCTCGAGTTTCGTTGCGTAACGTATATATCCAGGAGAGCCGGCAATTACACTTGAATGGGTTACCTGTAAAAAAGAGAGATTGTTATTGTCGGAAATGTACAAGGTTTTGTTTAATAGAACAATCTTGTTACGTATATTTTGTTTTCTGCGTATCTCCTAACGTTGTTTCGAGATAAGAGAGTTAAATGTGTTCTTAAAATATTAAAACATTATTTTAAGGCGCAGTGTGTTGCCTATTTCATATTGGTTTCCTTAGGGAGGATGCAACATTTTTTATGTCAAAAATACTTAGTGTTAGATCTAAACTTAGAACTTTAATATATTGACTGGTAACGTGGGTGGGCATATTTTAGTAGTTAGCGAACTAAAACCTTCAATTCTATTTATATATACCTATTACGTGAACTATCTGAACTAAATTCGCCCCAGCCGCAATTCGATTAATATAATGGTATAGACACAGACATTGTATTGAATCTTTTTCAGAAATAAAATTCATATAAATTTCTCACAACAAAAAAAGTATCGCACAAATAAACTTAAGTAAATTTGCTTCAATATTAAATTATTATGTTTACTTAAGAACATATTTAATAACGTCAAGAAACAACAACTTGATTGCTTCATAAGCGATCGGTGTTACTCGGGTTTCTCGAGTTACGCACACAAAGTTAAAACGTATTCCACTTTCAATATCCCATCAACAATAATTCTATTAAGAGAGTCTACAGCTATATGTTTGTCCCTTAGGCTTTTGAAATATCGCGAATTGATTAATCATGGGACCTCAGTGATTACCGATTATTAACTTAATCAAAATACCTTTTGTGATTAGATACATTTAATATGAATAATTAATTCAATCAATGAAAAGGTGAATCTATATATTGCTCTAAAGACTTCTACAACTTCTACAATACATTTTATTACACGAGGTGTATATAAAGGAAGGAGTTTTCTGTAATCACGCAAGCTAACTGTTGACCGTAGTAAGTTATTATTTAGTGCGTATACTTGGTTGTAGGTATTCTTTTAAAGTAGCTTTTTTTATAACGATCTTTATTTAAAAACTCTATTTTATGCAATGGATCGTTCAGCGCTGAATCGCTTTAACAATAATAATATGTCAATAGGTTCTGTCTATTTATTATTGATAGCGCTTCAGCGTCGAACGAAAAATCTGATTCTCAAAAAAAGATTGAATATAAAAAGCCATTGATAAGACATGACTTACATCTATTAGCTCGTCTCACGCATAAAAAAAAATATTCTTCTTCTCTTCTTCATTAATTAAGCCATCATGATGAGTCATGATGGATCACAAAATGTTTAAAAATATTTTTTACGTTTTATTATCAAATCAATTTAAATCAAAATCATTAAATCAATAATAATAGGTACACACATACATATGTAAATAAATCTTATAAAAATATGCTACAATGTTGTGTGCCTGTACTAGGAGAATCCTGTATCACAGGCTGTCTTATTAAGTCTTATTGTCTCACTAGCTTCCTGCAGTGCCGTTTCACCCGCGTCTTTGCCTTCTGTTGTGCTCCCGTCGCCAATAGCGTGATGTTACATAGCTTATCCTCAGGAACTGGGCTATCACGCGCAAAAAGAAAAGAAATCAGACTAGTAGTTCCAGAGATTAGCGCGTAAAAACAAACAAACACTTATTGTCTCATTAAGGTTGTATTAGCGGATAGAAATTTCTAGTTAACAAAGTCTCTGGCAGATACAAGTTTTAAAGCTCCACCTGTATTATGACACTAAGGAATACTTATATAATAACTTAAACATTTACAAGCCGATTTCAGGCAAAGGCTTAAATATTAAATAAGTAAATTTTGTAGGTAAAGTGTGGGTTGTAACAGAATATCTAAGTCGAACAAATTATACTAAATTAATTTTTAATGTACTTATTGTTCCCGAATTAATTACCAAAAAGCCAATTACGAATATTGAAATTTTCTGAAAATAACAGTTTATTACTTAATTTTAACGATTATACTAAAGGTAATAGTTTAACAGCTATCCTACGATGTGCTAGTGAACTACAAAAATACGTCTAAATGATCATGATTAAATAATGTTTGACATCTCTATCTTTTTCATTTATTATCGCTGCATTTTAGTAAAGAACAATACCTACAGTCTAAATGCAGTTTTTATTGCAAATTACGACAAACCCTGTGGTTCTTCTCCCTGAACTTTGCTGATTTTGCCTGTAGCGTTTTAACCTGCGGCTGCCATCTTTCAATGTTATTATTACTCTATTTATATAAACCTTTACATTTAAGTTTCACACTAAAATCCATACTATACTATACTATTATAAAAAGCGGATAAGTTTGTATATTTGTTTGATTCTTTGAACGCGTTAATCTCTGGAACTACCACTCGGATTTGAATTTTTTTTTTCTCCTTGCGTACGATAGCCCAGTTCTCGAGGAAGGTTATAGGCTATGTAAGATCATGCTACTGGAGACAGTAAGCAAAGACGCGGGTAAAACCGCGCCGCGAATAGGTAGTGTTTTATATTATCTATGGCCTGTAAATTGCAAACCCAATTAATCCCAAGAGAATTAGATTAAGAGACAATGTTCCTTACTGGCCATTAAGAATGTAAGATTATTTAGTTAGCTTCATAGCAATTATTCAAATGCAGCCTATTTAGAACAATTGAACTGCTCGGCTGGCAGAAAATATTAATTATAAGTTTTTTGGGGCTCAAAATATAATCATATAAGTATACCTAGACATTTAAAAAAAAATAAACACTTAGCATTCTTAGTTTTTCTTTCGTTGGTGAGTACACAAATTAATATTAAACGACAATTACGAGGCGTTTTATAGAATTAAACATTACATTTTCATTATTGCAAACTGCTAAATTGTCTGTTTCCTTGTTATAGCATATAGCTAGCTAAAATTTCCTCCAATTCTGCAGAACCCAGACAATATTCCGAAAATGTTAGTGTACGTGTAGCAAGCAATAATTACATGCTATTTATTCAACCTAATGGCTTATTCCGTGGCAACACAAATGCCTTAAAGTTTGTTTGTTTCTGATGTTGGTTTTAACTATTTCATTTTAATGCGAGTTGAATAAATAAGGATTAACTCACAGTTTAGCAAAACTCGAAACACACATTTGAAGTTAATGACCTTTAATGTGGTATTTTGGAGAAGTTTAGCATGTAATAATTGTGCTAAACAATATGAGCGTCGGAAAGCGACGAACTTACCACCTACTAGCGAAGTATACAGTGTTATATTATAATTCAAAGCGGTAAATATTCTGATTGGCTTCAATCTAGTGATATCATGGATAATAATATTGGCAGATAAAGATTATTTTTTAATCAGTCGTAATCGTTGAATGAGTGTCGGTTGAGGTGGCTATTTATTTGTGTTCTGTAATTGATCGAATTGAAATTATTGTTTGGAAACTTGAATGTCGAGTTAATGTTATCACTATCATTGTGATTGTTGTTGGTTAATTTCATTAGTTTTATGGATTTGCTATGCAGGATAGGTGAACGGTCTACCTTTCCTTCTTCTCCTTTCTGCATGACTTCCCTACCTTCCTTCCATTTTTGTCTGTTTAAAAGAAGGTAGTAAACAGAAGAAAATAAACAACATAGAAGATTATTAAACTCAAATATCAAACAATCAAAATATAGGGAAAATTTATTCGAATTTAATTACGTCTTTATTAAAAAAGTAATCATCAAAGATATCAAAACAACATTTTTATAAAGTACATAACGTAGTATTTGGTATTTATGCTTGAGAGTGGCACCAAACGGATGAATCATACGATGTAACATCGAATGGGTTTGTATCAACTGGGTGAGGCCTTTTCAACACTCAGTGTAAAAACAAAAATCCTATTGAATATATTTTTACCTCTTTTACGGTATTTTTGTAAATTTAAAACACATCGCATACAAAGAAGTGTACTACGTCTATCATCAATACATCTATACTATTATATAAATGAAAGAATTTATTTGTTTGTTTCTTTGAATGCGCAGATTCATCAGATCAGATTTAAATAATTCTTTTTGCGCATGATAGCCCAGTTCTTGAGGAAGGTTGTAGCCTATGTAACATCACGTCGCTGCTAGCGACGGGAGTAGTATAGTAACCAAAGACGATAGATCCACTTGACTGCTAATACAGCGTACAAACGCTCGCCAAAGATAAGGCATTTAGCGCTTATATCAAACCGCGACAGAGCTTACTCATTTAGTTCCGACCAAGTGTCAGATCTGTGCGCACATGTCAATACGCTACATTCTTAATTTTTTTACGAAAATGCCTTCCTGCTCTGTTAAATGGTGTGGAAAATCCACTAAAATATCAAGTTATAACAAGGATGGTATAACTTTTCACCGGTAAAGTACGATTTTAGTTGTGTTATGATAAATATTTATTGTGATTGCAGGGCTCAAGTGATATTGGTTGTATGACGTAAATACGTCACCATCAATGTTTGTCTCTCTTTCTCGCGCGAGACGATTGTCAATAGTTCCGTCTCTTTTTGTTTTTTTCTGTCACAGTAGCGCTGAGACAAATCGGAAATAAAGTTGATATCGATAATTACTATTCATGATTCGGTTAACAATATTAATTAAAGATATTTTAAAATTAATTAATTATTCTAACATCTTAGTTTTTCGAAGAGCCCAAAAATAAAAGAAAAATGGATAAATACTGTTAACAGACAAAATTGGTACCCTAGCAAATACAGCGTTATTTGTTCAAGGAATTTCACATTTGACACATTTGATTCTTTTGAAAATTTAAAAAACCGACGGCGTTTATTTAGTTCAGCAACGCCGACAATGTTTTTACCTATTTTAGTACGCTTATAGTTATAATTAACTTCATTATAAAATATTTAAAATTAATGTGAAAATAATAATTTTATTTTTGTCGAAATACGTAATTTTTGAAACTCTTATTATTAATAGCATTCTTAAATACTGTATATATATATATATATATATATATAACCACGGTAATACTATCTATACAGTATTTTAACACGGCCAAATTTTTAAAAATAAATGCCTACACCCGCGCGGTAAGTAAACATGCGATAGGGCGCCTCCAGCACTTTAATTACATTTGCCTACTTTGTTTTTCCATTTAGTTTTGTAATTGTAAATATACTTTTTTATATAAACAAACAAAATACTCTGAATTGAATAGAAAGTGTTCAATAAAAATGCGTGGTGTTTTTTGACTGGAATTACAAAATTAATTTTTTCTAGTATTATTTATACACACAGTACAATCAACAACTATTACTAATAATAAAATACCACGTATTTACCTGGTATTATACAAACTAAGAAAAAAAAATACACATGCCCCGAGGTTTTAACACAAGCGTACCTATCGTATCATGATTCATAAACCGCCTATAACTACCTATTTCACTCGTGTCAATCACTTTCCTTTACTCTATTCACTTTATTTATTAATCCAGACATCTTTTTTTTCGAGAGATAGGAAGGAAATATTTATCCATTAAAAAGACACACATTATGTACCTACCTACTAGTAAGTACCTTTCATTTATTGAAGACATTAAATTAATTGTAAAGATAAATGCAAATAAAATATTTATTTCTTTATTATACTCATCAATTATGAATAACTTTTATAAATTCTACAATAAACCATTTACATACAAAAAATACCTATAATGTAAATTTATTAGTAAGACACAATAACCTCTTTCTATATTGTTTTCATATTGTTAAAATAATTCTGACATCCATGTATTCGGACATAAAATAAAAATTACTTTATCGATAACGATTTATTTTGGCACAATTATGTGGTACAACACTATGGGGCGGTGCAATATGATTGACATTGATGCATTAACCAATCACTGTCGCGATAATTTCTTCGTCCCCCGACCCGCAGTGGTGAGTCCGCGTGTGTACTAGAAATCATATCATCGTCACTCAAGTGGTTATATACTCATTGATAGTAACTAATGACGCGGGTGAAACCGCGCTGCGTGAAGCTAGTTAGTGATTTGCCAGATTATTGAATTTGATTAAATAACTGATTTTTACTAATAAAGACTTATCTGTTTTAATAGAAAATACGCCTACATGCAAAATAAACTAAATATGTGTATAAAAATAATTACATCTTTCACGCGGCAATAATAAAATATTATAGCTTTCAATAACTAGATTTAATAAACATATTAAGACGAGAAAGTCAAAATTACAATGTACCTATAAAAAAAATTTGTAACTTTTAAATTACGGTGACTTATATTGTTCCACTAAGAAGAAGCAAAGATTTCTCAACTACTACTCTATACAGAGAGTAATAAATAAAAAAGCGAACTTACCATACACTTACTCAACATTTAAATAAATGCTTCATATATAATTTTATCAAACCCAGAGGTGTTCCGATTCTCATATTCTCAAATAATATGATCCTGGCAAAAACAAACGACGGAAAGTGCTGACTGTCTAGATGACAAAAAGAAATGTGTTTTTCTACGAATAATGCTCAGTTTTAGTTCGTGCTTTAAAGCACTTGGTTACAAGCTCATTGTATCTGATTTAAGAATAATAAACGTTTACTTAGTATGCATCTGCCTATCCCAGAAAAACTTGATGTTACGCTACATAATAACCTACTTTCATAGTTTATGTTGATATTTTCAATTAAGCTGCTTTATATTTAAACAAAAAATCAGACGATTTGATCAAGAAGGTTTACGCGTCATGAGTGGCTACGTCGCAATTTAGTGTTCGTAGTTTTCAATTTTCATCATTTTTAATCTTAGCCATATTTTAAAAATATGTTCTGATAACAAGCGAGAATTATGTGACAGCTGTATAAAAAGTAAGTAACCACAATGCTTACAGTTATTTTACGATTAATCAATGTGGTGATTTTCGGAGAGGTCTATGATCAGTCGTAGACATATCACCGAAGAAACGATGATTATTAATATTAGATAAATAATCTATATTAACGTAATCAAAGTCAACGACATTTATTTATTTGGGTTAATTGAATTAACACATGTGACATTAATTTCTTGAAAAGAACTTACAAGGAACTCAGGCCTCTCTTTTTGCCCGACTGCCGAAGTTGGAGAGTAATGTTTTTTGAGTATATGTATGTATGATGTGGGTATGTATGTCTTTTTCTTTGGCACGCCCTACAGCCTAAATGGCTTAATGGATGTTAACTAAGAGATATCATTGGATTCGTATTAATTGTGGGAGTGAAAAAGGGTATATAAAATTAAAATGTAGCTTCAGGACAAAAAAATAGTTTTATTTCTTTTAAGTTTTTTTTAACCAGGCGAGCTTTTTAATAATATATTTTGCTAATAAATCGCCAGGTTATTACACTTGACTCTAAAGGTAAAATTTCTATGTTATGAAGAAATAAAAATAACAGTAAAATGTGTGCTTTACAGGCTGTCTCAATTTGCATATTGCTACAAAAAGGTAAAGGCAACATGTGAACTGTGGTAAATGTTTCTATTTATATAAACTGTTAATATAACTATAAGTATAAAGTAAGATTAAACTTAATTTACCACAGGAATTCACAATCAACCCCATTTATTTTCTCTTAATTATAGTAGAACGCAGCAGATACAGATTAACTATTAAAATAAATTCCAGTACTAAAGACGCATTTTCTGATAGAGGAATCCGGCAATAACAGACCGTACTACTAACGGAACATTTATTTTATTTGCATACCAAGCGGTGGATTTATCAGAGAAGCCGACGTTGCAACCTGCCCGCGCCAGATAGTTGCCAGAAGAAAAATGGCAATCGACTGGGAATACGTCCAGGTGGCTTATACTAGACAAATCGACGATGAAACAGATGAAATTTAGAATCAATAGTTATCGTGGTTTTATAAGATTTACATTTAAAACAATGGATTTATGGATAGCAGTTTAGATTGACGGACTGCTATGCTCCGATCTAAACATTTATAGATGGGACGGAATGGGATTTATAGATATATTATGATGAAACTTATAAACAAGAAAAATAATAATTGGAATACATAAACAAAGACAAGAATCAGGAAGAGGGGCAAACTATCTCAATTTTTACATTGTATCATACAATACTGAAATCAAAATGACCCAGTGGATAAGATACCCGCTTCGTAAATAGTAATTTTTGAATCATATGTACTTTCTAAGTTTATTTTGGACATTTCTGACAGACGGTGAAGGAAAATATCGCGAGGAAACCTGGACTTAAAAAGTCTGACATAGCCAATCCGCCTCGAGCAAGCGTGGGGATTAATGCTCATGCCTTCTCTATGAAAAGAGCTCTTTACCCTGCAGGGGGACAATAAACAGGCTGGTATTATTATACAATATATTGGTTTTAGTCAGTATAGTTGCCTCGATTATCTACATTTGTTTTCACTTGCAATCTGGTTCCATTGCATAATTTTGGTGGATTTACTTATATTGCGCAGCAACATACCTAATAAGCGCGCCGTAGGTACCTGCCTGCATTTCTAGAACCTATGGGTTCTACTACACAAACTATAATATACGGTTACTTTGGCTCTAGATGGCGTTGTGTTTAGTTGGTTTATATATATCATATTATATTACTGTTACTTATCATATAGCGTGAATAGGCAGCACCACCTAAAATAGGCAGGTAAAAAAAATAGGCAGCACCACCTTTTGACCCAGCTGATCAGCATCAACGTCCTGTGTCCCTATCGCACCTCCGTCTCCGTCTCCGTCACGATTTCTTTTCGCAAACACGTCGACTAAAATCTGAATATATACAACAAATGAAAATATACCAGATGATATTATAGGTAACGGTAAGAATAAAACTTGCGGCAGATACCATTTTTGAAGCGGTTGTTTGGTCTTATGATCGCAATGAGGTGTAGAAATGAAGTATCTATCTACGTCGTGGCAAACAAAAGTGGGTACTGTAATGCATCATATGAGTGATGCATTTCACTTATTCGATGCAATGATTGTGCTATCATAACTCTCAATTTACAAATCCCGCTCAAAAAATTGCTGTCCAACAATAACTACAGCAACATAACTTGACGTAAGCTGATTGAGTTTTCAAACATGACGTGTATCAGGTGTCAAAATATTTTTTTTAATCAAAAGCACTCAGGAGTATTAATATCAATTTCAAAGTAAATTATCCCCAAAATAACTTTGTACCCCTTTTTAACCCCGTTAGGAAATGAATTTCAATAAAATACTAAACACATCTATTATAGAATGTATATGAAAAATTTGAAATAGATTGCACCAAGGAATCACATTGTCCCATACAAACTTTGCCCCCCTTTTTCACCCCTTTAGAGGTCGAATTTCGGAAAATACTTTCTCGGATGTACGTCATACAATGAACACACCCTCCACAGTATAAATATTTTAAGTTAGATGTGGTTGCCTATAATTGAGAGAGCACCAGGCATGCATTTCCTATGTTTTGTTACTTTTTTATGTATGTGTTTCTCTTGTTGGTAATCCTAATAAATAAATAAATAAATAAACTTTAAGTTCTCTACGATCAGCCGCTTAGGCTGTGCGTTGATCCGTCAGTCAGTTATTCAGGACAAAGCATTTTTTAAATATAGATGAATGGTCTCGAGACACCACTAAGTAAAATTTTGACCAATTACACTGAACCATAATTTATTTCCATCGTCTAATCTGCATAGCATATTATTTGAATAAATCGTTCTGTATATTGTATAGCCAGCAAACATTTCACGGTAGTAGGTCTTTTAGCATATACGGAACGGATTGATTGGAGATGTACATTATATCGACGTAAAGTGATAGTTTTGACCGAAAATCAGTGCTTCGAAGGCATAATTACCTCCTCGGTCCTTTTTATTTTCTTTTTTCTCCCACAGTATCTTTGCCAATATGGTAAGTATAATAATTTATGCCACCACTGAACTGAATTTGAAATAGCTCAATACACCAGCAAAACTGATTTCAAATGACGGAGTCGATATGGATTTTCAGTCATACATGTTTCAAATAAAGCGTCATCATTCGTATGTTGATTATCTTCTAGTAAATGCCCGTATGTAAGGTAGATATCATCTATCCTTAAGAAAATAAGCAACATTAACAGTTTACAAAAGTAGCCGCATTGTACCAACATTTTCAGTGATTTAGATGAAACGTGAAAATTATTTCATTAAGTGGTTTAAAAACATCCTGGTTCACCATTCACAGCTGATCCACGTGTTTTAGTGTTTTACAAATGCATCTGTTTTACAAAGTTGAAAGAATACAGAGTAAGTAGTTTGTCTTAGATTTTCTGAACATTCCGTCATTGTGTCAGGGTTGTAGTACATCCTTTGTTCACCTTCAATATGTACGTACATCCAGATGTACTTATTATCAGTAATATGGTCCCTAATTAATATGGTCTACCATATTAATGAGAGTTCAACTTAAATTGGACATATTTATGTCTCGAAAACTATACATTACCTATTTTAAAATGTTGTGCTTAAATTCATATAAACGCATCATTATAAAAATCTAATAGTAGTTTTACAATCTAAATTTAATTAAATTTCGCCGCATTCACTAAATCGCATTTATAACTTTCTGAATATAGATTAAATTGACCTAACTTTTTTGTTTATGAACCAATTTTAATTAAACAAACATTAAATGTTACACGAAGCTAGCTTTGATACCTAAGTGCAAACCGCCATCGCACTGCACCGGCGCGGTCGCTACGCGCCTCGTATACATAACTCTTAGATTTTCAAAAATTTATAGTATTTATGGGCGGATTTAAAAAAATCTTTTTTTATTCTATAGATTTTTCTTTCCGCTATGTATAGTGTATAGTCACTTGCAGATATTCACCGTGTAACACATATTAATAAATAATTTTGTGAAATTTTTAAGGATATTCGGGATACCCGGTTTTTTTTCGGGACAAAAGGTAGCCTATAACCTATAAATGTAGCGAGTTTGATAAAAATCCGTTCAGTGGTTTTTGATTCATGCCTGCACATACAGACAGACAGACAGACAAAAAATTTCTAAATTACATTTTTGCCATCAGTATCGAATAAATATTACCCCCCAATAGTATTTTTTTAAATAAATTCAATGTACAGATTTTATCTCGCTAGAGATTTATTATAAGTAATAGAGTATAGATATAGAAGAAGATATATTGGTTTTAGTAGTATTTAAACCCTCTTTTATTTTGTTTACTATCGATTTAATCTTTAATAAAAATATCTTCAAAAGTTATTTCAAAGTTTCTAAACTTTGCAGAATATATTAAAGACACTTGTATGCCCCAATATATATACAGACTAGACTGCGTTAATAATTATTAGCAAAAGATATTTATTCTCATGGTTCTTGAGAGAGTGTGGGGTTTCCGAGGACAATGTCGAGAGAGACGGAGATATTCAGGCATTTTCTAATTACATATAATATAATTAACCATAAATAGTTACTATGAAGTAGAAGGTTTTCGCAAAATGACGCTAATTAGTTTTAATTAAGGTCAAGATGATATTTTACTCATGTTACTTTAACAAATAAATGAATAAATAAACAAGATTTGCTATTTCACGTTACAAGGTCTCACAAAGTAGTCTTTAATAGAATTTAATGTAATATATTGTGTCTTCTGTACCAATATCTGTTTTAACTAAAATTCTGAAGTGATGGAAAAGGAACTACAGTCAATGTCCAACGTCGATGTTGACGATTAAACTTGGTAAGAATATTATGTACTGGTAGTATTTAGTATGGCAATTTTTATAATTGCATTTTTCATGTTGATTCAGTGGTACTATGTACGAACTGCAACGCAGAGAGAGTTCTCGTTTGGTTTCTTCTGGATTTGCTGTTGATAAGTTTTCAGCATTAGCCCGGAGTTTGGGATAGTACCAAAGGCTCAACAACATCATCAACAACAACTCGCAACAACTTGATATGTTAAGTTCGGAACGTAGCCGTTAAAAGCCTCTGCATACTCTTTTAAGAAAAGGCGTGATGCTAAATTACATAACATAACAATATAAAATAAAAATAGTACTTTTATATAACCTATTTTGTTTCAATATCTTATCTTTAACTTTAGCTTTTCCAGGTAGACTTTAGCAATTAAAATTAAAGGGCGACCGTTATCCGATGCCTTCTAGCGCTTAGATTATCTAAGGGATACAATTTCACCGAAGAATATTTTGTAAGTGAGCCGTGAGGTACAAAAAAGTAAAGGGTAACGTTAATTTTATTAGGTCTGAAGCCAGTGCTTTAAATAAATCATATTTCTGTTAAACTGGATAAACTTTTTTACATTTTTGTGTTCAATTGTAGTAAAAAAAAACACCGAAACACGTAGCTTGTTGACGAAGTTGTCGTTAATATGAGAGTCGTTTTTAAAAATAAATATATTAAAACTTTTATGAGATGATTTAGTAAATAAAATTTTGTTTGATATACTCCTAGTTCTTTAAATACCTATTTTAAATTTTTTATGTAATTTATTAAAGTGTCAATAAGCACATTACAATATTTTATAACATAGGCAATAATTTTAACCTGTTCTGTTTATTAAAATTATTCAATAATATCATATTAATCCCCAAACATTATACTGACTCGCTAAGAAAAATAAAAGTAGTCAAAAAGAAACTAGTATACTTTTGAATACTCTGCAGCGGCAAAACAGCTATCTACCGAGCTAGCGAGTTATCCCTGAACTTCTACAGTTAGTTAAAAAATGGCCAAGTTCCGAAACTCTAATTCCCTAAATTTAATTAAGAAAACGAAACGCAACGGATCGTTTTGGGAAGTGAGTTCCCAGATTTGTTTTGAAGGTGAGCTACGAGTATTGTAATTAAGAGTTCCTTTACAGTATTTAATAAAATTAAGTTAACAGAAGTTAGCTGTTTGAACCATAATTTAATGTAATTAAATTATATCGCAAATGACATCAACAAAGACAGATCGATAAGACTTATTGATTTTCATATTACATCTCAGATAATACCTCGAAGCAACGACACTGCGGAACGAGAAAGTAATATAAAAAAAGTAAACAAATAAGTCACAAAACCCACTCGTGAATAATAAAATAAGCGACCTGTATCCGATACAACACACAAAACACGTAATAAACAAACGGGTTTGCGAATAAAAAGCTATTTCCCGATGGTGGGACGGTCCAAATTTATCGGGTCGCTCGGCAAAATATAGGTGCAATCCTGCCAACAGTGAGAAGGTGATTTACGTACGCAATGTCTATGAAACGTAAGAAATAAAAGGATTTGTGTATCTATCGAAGCGTCAAAACTGTAAATCAAATGCGATTGAGATATAAGTATCGATTGCAAGTATCATGGGGTTATACATTTGGTACTGTTCACAATTGAGCGTCGTGTATAACACCGTTACTGACTAATGCACTTTTCCAGAAGCGATAGCATTTTTCGGAACAACTTTATTACTAGTGAATTTTGAACTATACCACTTTAGCTCACTCACAATTGAGTTAACGTACTACCGAGTTTAACTTTCCTTTATAAACTGAAACTTGTAAAAGTACTGGAGGTGAAAATTCCAGGTCAGAATTACAGAAGGTTACGCCTAGTTAAATGGTTTTAATCCCGACGACCTCTAAATATAATTTGCATCTTTGTATATTTTGTTGGTCTTTTAATTTAATAAGTAATTAGTAAAAGCCAAAATATAATGTTTGTATTCAGGCCATCAATTTATATTTCTTTTCCCCGTAACCAATTTCAAAAGCACAAAATTGAATCAATAATCGATTGTGATCGTTTATAGTATCGACATGGCCTTTATAGCTCACACGTTTCCGATGACCAGGCAGATCAGGGACCGACCTTTACGAAATTGAATTGGTAGTTATAACTCACCGACGGCACACGTACCTACACTAAACAGATATGAAATATTGTTAGGAGAACAAAGGTAGTTTTGCCTATTATATTTGAAACCAAGCGCCTTTGTAAAATCAAATGCCTCCACGTTTATCATGGTTAGTTTTACTTTAATACATAGGTACGTTTCGACGTAATTATACGTAATTATTATTATTATTTAATTTAATTTATTTATTTATTTACATGCAACTCTTTAAATTTCAATTACAATACAATTTCAATTAAAAAAATAATCAATTGGTTATATTTAAGTGGTTCATTTTCGTTTTACCGTTTTTTCATCACGTAAATCTAAATATTAAGTCATTATAGACTCCGAATTTATTTAAAGAACACTCCACTTAATGAAATTCTTTAGACGTGCTTCTGGGGGAGGTTTAATCTAAAAGCTAAGGTATTGCCGAAAAAGCGTAAAAGTTCATCTAACTTCGATAAATTAAAACGACGTGACCAATTAATCTAAATCAAAATGAGACGAGTCCGCTGCGACATCAACTTATGCATATTAAAATTATGTAAACTAAGTACCTTTTATACAAGCTAAGGAAACGATAAGTGACGAATAAGTACATATTGATTTCATTCCGCAAATGTAACATTGAATTCAAATAATAGTTGTATTTCTATTTGTCCAAACCCAATTATTATTTTATTCTCGGGGCAGAATCCTTTGAAATAGCTTAAATAAATGTCGGCATTGAACAAAATCGGTGCTCGCCAATCGCTAATAAGGGACTTTGAATACAATTCAATAGTTATATTACCAAATTCTCTGGGTTGTTGATTAATCAGTGTGATATTGTTATAACTATTTCTATTAGTTTTAATAAGTAATCATTTGTTTGTTTTTTAACTTTATGTAAGGATGTTGAATTGATATTATTTAAACGAGCTTTCCGCGGCGCGGTTTTACCTGCGTCTTTGCTCCCGTCGCAAATAGCGTGATGTTACATAGCCATAACCTTACTCGAAAACTGGGCTATCATACGCAAAAAGAATTTTCAAATCCGACTGGTACTTCCAGAGATTAGCGCGTTCAAACAAACAAACTCTTCCGCTTTATAGAATAGTATAAGTAACGTAAAATATATCATTCACAATGAATCACCATTATTATTTGTTGTTTATACATCATAAAATAAAGGAGCAAATGGAAAAGGCACTCAACGGCAATATTTTGATTGTATGTTCAAAGATATGCAGAAAATAAATTATTCAAAACCTTTTACGGGTCGGCTGCTACCAAATCGAAAGTCGAATGATGTAACCGCTCGTATATTTAGTTTAATAGTCGGTATTAAGGTCATAAATAAGAAAAGTCCGAACTCACCTTCCAAATAAACTGCAGCTGAAGCAGCTTTGTCATTCTCTACAACCAATCGAACGGTCTCCTGTGTTATTGTTTCCAACAAATTGTACCGCAAGTCCAGCACAATCAAATTTCTAATTTCTTCTAGCACATCCTCGTAAAATGTAGTTAATTTGTTACCAGACAACGTTAATTTCTTCAGTTGTGTGAGCCCACCAAATGCTCTTTCTGATATGTATTCTATAACATTGTTATCAAGCATCAGCTCTTTTAGACCCCACAGTTCACTGAAAGCTAGATTTCCAATCATTGCCAGTTTATTAAACCTCAAACTCAACCGAGAAAGATTCTCAAGTCCTTCAAACATTTCTCTTGTTACTACTGATATGAAATTATAGTCTAAATTAAGTTCAATCAGATTGTTCAAGTGTTTGAAGCATCCTTCATGAATTAAACTTAAGTTGTTAGTCGATAGATGTAAGGCGTGTAAATTCGGCAATCCGAAAAACACGTCCCTCTTCAACTCTGATATTTGATTCTCATCTAAACTTAAATTTGATAACATCATCATTTGCGAAAAGGCATGTTTCTTCAAAATGGCAATTTTATTTGATTTTAGCACAATTTCTCTAATTGTCGATGAATTCGTGAATGCATACGACGGTATTCGTTTTATAGTTCCAAACTGTATAGAAATGTATTGTAGTTTGTCCAATCTTATAATTGCCTTCTGCGGTATAAATGTCAATGCATCATCTGCTCGGACGTTAAACATTAGATGTTCTATTTCAGATTGGGACGAGAAACTTGGCCAAATTAGATCTTCCTCAGTAATGCCACCACCAAACACCCAGCAATCTGCTTTAGTAGCCATTTTGAGCTTGTTACTGTCACAATAGCAGTGGACTTTTGAGCGCCGGTCTACTATATCGCACACATTGATGAAGACAGGTGAATAATAAAGTCTTTCCATCTTCGTGTCGTTCTTACTCTCGGTTACAGTAAGTTTCACTGTCATCAGTGACGCGATGATAATCAAGTACTTTGTGATTTGCTCCATTATCTTCACTGAATCGATATCTGAAACAAATTAAACAAACTTCAAGTTACTTTAGATTCCGTTATCTAATGCGAAACTTTCTACTCCAATTGTCATAAAAGTTATTCTTTATGAACAAAATTATTCTTTTAATATTATTGTTAGGAACTCATAGTTATATAATGTTGAAATATGGTCATAAGAAAGTAATAATAGTGCTCAAACTTTTCTAAGTGGCCTAGTTTTATAGGTTGAGATTACGAATAATGGTTTATACGTAATTAAAGAGACGGATTAAGCGCCAGTATATAAAAATAATAGAAAAAGTAGTTAAATATATCAGTGACTTATCTAGGAACATAAATCTTAGAAGTCGAGGGAGAAAGGCTAAAATTACAATAAAACTATACATAATGGACAAGATTTATGGTAAGCTAGCGGAGAGCCAACTTGGAGTACTATTTAAGTCCGCCGGCACATAATTTCAAAAGTTTTACAATATGAATCTGATCCTGATTTCAGAGAGCTGTGTTCGATGTTTGTGGTTATACTTAAACGTAAGCTTGCTTATGGCATTGTAATATTTAACTGATTTATATAGGTTAACGCTTTTAAAGTTAATTAATTACATTAACAGTTAGTAATAAAAATTACAATAAAATACAGTTCTGTAATAATAACAAAACAAACATAGGCCGCATAAATACGTAATAAACACGTCTCGCTTTAATAGTCGATGGTATCGATACAGTCGTTTGGGACTCAAATAGGATACGCGATACAGTAATTACATACGAGTGTGTACATCGGCTGGCCAGATAAAGCAAAAACATTTTTTCGAGCGTAGGCATCTCACGGAGGGCGCAGGTCACCCTTTTGATATATGGAGCTCATAAATATCCCTAATATTCGGTTTCACACATAGCGAGCGGCATCGTAAAAAAATGTTCCATTAACGAAATTTTAACCTAATTAAAATATAATAAAAGTCAAGTTGTTTGTATGCTAAAAAATAACGCATTATGATCTATTGTTCTGTTATTTATTACGCTTTACTTTGTGATATTGAGGGTAATAATAATCGTCGTAGTCGTCGACGTGGTTGTAAATGTCTAACCAATCAGCAAGTAGGTAACTCATTTTTTAAATCATTATAATTTTGAACACTAGACAATTTTCTTCAGTAGAAACTTAAAAAATGCTGTAATAGTCATCCAAATAATATTCAAATAAGATAACAAACTAAAAAAGTCTATAATTCACAATTTGCTTTGAGCAAGTGGTAATCAATGCCGTCACGGTATGACCTACAGAGTCGGCATCAATCTTTACGTTTGTTCTGCAGTTGGTATATTACGGGTTTTTTGTACTCATAATTATGTTTTTATAAAATAACTATATACTTCTAAATTAAAACAATGATAAAAAGTTAGCTAACTGATATTCAAATAGCTACCTAAATACTATATATTTAGTATCTTTTTAGTTGGTTCTAACAGCTTTTAGGATTTTGGAACTTTATAGTTGCTTTTGGTTAAAGTTTCGCAAGCGGATTAAAAGTAGTGTGCTGTATTTTAAAATGCATTTTTAACTGGGATGAAAGTGTTTAGACACTATTTTTGTGTTACGTTAAAATCGGATTTGTGGAACCTCGTTCGTACATGCTTTTAAAGGCAAACCAATGTGGAATATGGAGAAGAGCGAATTACTTTAACGTACACTCGTACAGCAGTGTTAACAGTGGATGACAGTTTTTCATTTATTTTGCGTAATACTAACATATTTTATTATTCACTTAATGTGTTGTAATAAAGGTGATTTATAGCGTAGAATTTGAACTAACTATATGCTTGTCTATTATGATAACCATACTTTCGTTATTTTTTAAATATTTTCTTTGCCGAAACTGTCGCTCACGGACTACTCAGTCTCTGGCATTGCGCCTGCAATGCCGAGACTCTGAGTCGTCCATCCGGGACTTTGCAAGGCCGCTGCCTACCGTGAAGTGAGTTGGGTAGGTGAAGGGATTGAGGGACCTCATTTCCCTCAATCCCCATTGCCCCAAATTTAATCAAATAAAAATCATAACAATTATACAAATTTAACTGATTATCACATATTATTCATAATTTTTTTTACGTCGACTTAATATAAGAAGTCTGAACGATAATCCTATAGTATTCCCGTAATATTTAAATTTTATTTGATTATTCCTAACCTGACCTGAGGCCCTAGAAAAGTGTCAAACATTTCTATTCTATTCATAGAATAGATAAAAAAATGTATGAGATTGACATAAGCTCTGGCGTTAGCTTATGTCAATCCAATACATTTTTTTATCTATTCTATGAATAGAATAGAAATGTTTGACACTTGTCTCGGGCCTCTGAAAACTTAACCCGGTTGCGGGTTAGAATAGGAACGAGAAAAAAAAAAAATCATAACGTAACCCTCTTCCTAATCTGATCCGACGCATCGGTCCTAACGTAACCCAACCTGCTTTAAAGGTAGGTTTTTTCCAGTTAAGAGCCCTTGATCCCGTTGATTTGTACTAAAAAGAACAAAATAATATCGGGAAAAGAAAAGACAGTCGTAAAAGAGAAGAGTCATTAAAGAAGAAGAGAAGAAGTCAAAAGAGATTTTGTTTAAAAAATGGGCGCACGCGTTTTTGAACCTTACGTTAGGAATAAATTTTTTTTGCTCGTTACTAACCTAACCCACAACCGGGTTAGGTTTTCAGGTCAGGTTAGGAATAATTGTAAAATTGAACTTTGACATCGGCATTCTATTACATTAAACATTTATAGTTCGGTTATTGGTCTCTATAATTATAAATCGATATGAATGATTTAATATTCATTTTAACGAAAATTGGTTCTTGTGGTAACGTATTAATTAGGAATCGTCGGCATTCTTGTACTCCTATTATTAAGTGAAATTTGAAATTCGTGAGGTGTCTAAGTATGTCTAGTATATTATGATTAAATTATTACTTACTTGAGAAATGTTAGTATAGTTTAAGTTATGTAATTTTTAAATTACGGATCAATATAATAGATCTGACATAATTTCATTAATTTAATATTTTTATAATTATTATTTTTTTATGCTAATTAATTTGACATTAATATTAACTTGACATTATTGTTTTGACTGACTTTTTTCCTATCGATTTTAATAATATAATTCAATTTGTAATTTACAATAGATAAGTACTTAATATTTAATTTTGTGTATATAATCTTAAAGTTGATAATGCTTATATTAAGAATATTTATAATTTAAATGAATTTAAATACTTGCAGGTCCAAAAGATGAAACATAGCGAACACATAGATTTAAGAACACCATTGTACACATTACCTATGTTTCACAAATAAAGTTCTGATTCTGATTCTAATAAATTATTTAATACAAACAATAATTTGAGGGCTCGTAATCTGAAATAACATTTCATGATTGTTAAAATTATATGTGTATGTATTACATTATAGGATATTTTTTTTATTCAAAGACGAAGAAGGACCGAAAACGTGCTAAATGTGATGGGTTGCCGATAGATAAGAGCGGGTTAAGATGAAAATATTTGAGGAAGACTACTTGTTTGAAATGATAACATAAATTACACTAGTGGAGTGCAGACACGTCTAAAATTCGCGTTACAAATACCGTTGTACACACCCAATTGGTACTGATCAAAAACTATAGTTTACTAGCCGCGCCCCACGGCTTACGGAACGGCCCGCGCTAAAAATATCTTGTGTATCCCTCGGGAACCAGACCGATTTTCAGATCAATCTATCAATCATTAATTACACAAACAGGAGAACTATCGATTCTTGCGTCTATACCACAATTCCTTTCCTCTATGTCTCAATTACTCTTACAACAGAAATATTCACACCAATTTCTCCCTTTTTGTTCAAACACGTAACCTCTTACCAGTTGAGCTAATAGCGTAACAATATCCTCTCATAAGCTCCCGTTTGATATTAATTCCTAACTTGCTTATGTCACCTGATACCTAACAACTTCGTTACACCTTTAGCGCGATTACACCAACTTTGGTTGTCTCACTTCAGGTATATTGACTTCATAAATTACGGACGTGAAAGCTTAATGCTTCTACAAATACATTAATTTTGTCAGTTTTTATTGTATCCTACTAATATTATAAATGCGAAAGTTTGTGTGTGTTTGTTACCACTTAGCGCCTAAATGGCTTAACCGGATTCGATGAAAATTACTATGTAGATCCGGTACCGAAGACAGACATAGACTACTTTTATCCCAAAAATCGGTCTGGTGCCCGGGGGATATAAAACTCATTTTACGCGCGGACGAAGCCATTAGGCGCAGATAGTCTTTCATAAATATTACAAAACAAAAAGGCGACGGTAGCAGATCCAAGCTGGTTTCAGCATGATTGGGCCGGATCGTCCGGAGAAGTACTACCCTCTCATAGAAGATCGACGTAAGAGTAGTAGTATCCGTATTACTGCGTGAGTGAGAGCGCCGGAAGCCCAATTTCCCCCTTTCCTCTTTCCTCACCTCCCTCATTCCCTTTCCCTAACCCTATTTCCAGCCGCCATAGTGGAGACCACCATACCAGCAGTTTAAGAAGATGGTATGGTGGCCACCACTTCTAGATTCCATTGACTGCTTACCATCAGGCGGGGTGGAATCACTTTGGTAGGCTAATATAAAAAAAAATGCCAAAAGAACATGATTTTTGTGCGACACGTTTTCCTAATACAATTATATTCTCCTTTCTGAATCGCCATACGAATTTTGGCCACTGGTAGCACGTTTATTGTTATGAACGTAATATAAAGTTACGGCCTGACACCATTTTGGTACTATTACATGTATTGGTAACGTTATTTAACAGGTGCAAAAGATCGTATTATGAAACAATTGTTTTTATTTGATTTATGGAATAATGAACTACAAGTGATTAAGAGTTATGACTTTCATAATTGAATGTTCGAAAAAATACAGATATTATTATAAATCTCTAATATTCTACTTGAAAACAAATCTACTCATTTTAATAATAATAATAATATTTCAACAACTACACACAACGCCATCTAGACCCATAGTAAGCATATATTTAGCTTGTGTTATGGGTTCTAGAATGCGGATATACATACTAAAATACGTTTTTTTTGTAAATACATACATATTATAAATAGAAACACCCAGACCAATGCAAATAGACATGTTCATGCCCTGATTTGCACTGAGCGAGAATCGAACCCGCGACCTCTGCGTGGTAGTCCATACACAGTACTAACGAACCACAGAGGCAGTCAAATTTGCCCGCTACGTTGACGTAGCACGCGTAGAACTTTGCTACGCCGTAGCACATTAAATAAAGATATCAACCACTACGAAAAGAATTTTAAAATTATGAGTTCATTCGCTCAAATTAAAATACTTATCATGAAAATAATGCTTATTGGTAAAATAACTAATCACATCATTAGACCTCTTCTAAAGAACAGAGTTTGCTGTAGCTTGCCTACGCTTGGCGGTCAGCTTGGCGTCTGCGGTAAGAGAATTGCTATCCAGTACGTATGTAATTTTGCAGCCGCTTTGCTCCGCTTTCTGATATTCTCTTAGAAAACCATTGGAATACACACGGGAAGCAAGAGGGTTTTATATTTTAGACCAGAGAATTGGTAAACAGGTAAGACGGCAGGCAAGAACGGGCAGTAGCGTCTTGTGATAAAACTGCCAACATTGAGTGCCAATACACCTGCCAAGCGTAACGGTTATGCCGAAATTCTTTTTAAACTACTTAAAACGAGGTTTAAAGAGAGCATTAACAACACTTACTATTAGGTGGACTGCTGGCTCGTCTGCCACTGTAGGCAATACAAAAAGGCCTTTATGGGACTTTTATGTAAACTTTAATAAAACATTAAACTTTATTACAAGCATGCTTTTTATAACAAATTAAATAATAAAAGAAAAACAATGTAGTTAAAACCTTACACTTAGGTAACTAGGTAATTTACAATCACAAAGATTAAAATAACAAAACACTTATAATTCACATAAATCAGTCTGTAATATCGAGGTGTTCATAGCTCGTTGCACTCACTGATCCGTAATCGATCTGAAGGTTAAGCAACTAAGAGTGTGGCTGGCTCATGGATGGGTGACCGCATTGTGGAATTTGATCTGAGCGTCTCTATGCTTCGGAAAGCACGTTATAAGTAGGTCCCGGTTGTTACCAAGTTAATAACAGTCGTTAGGTCAAGTCGGGTGCCTGTATAATAAATAATGGACGACCTGAACAAATCCACACTATGATGACTACTGACCACTCGAAGAAGAAGATTAAAAGCAGTAGTACTAGCCTACTATTAACACAAACGTATGTAATAACTCTCTAGTGAATGATGCAACACATAGTAAAATAAACTGCAGCATGACCTTATTAAATCAGAAACTGCTCTTTTGATTATTCCGCTGGTTTAACTAGGTCGTATTGTTCCCGCTAATAAAACTTAGCTTAGCTGTACTATAAATACTAGTAAATAATGTGCACAGAATTTGTTATATTGAGAGAGCTACATACTTATCACGTTTGTAGTGTTTCGTACAAATGTTTATAGGTCTTATTGCGTTGCAGATTTATGTCAATTATCGTTATGCCCGTTTACCATCTAAGCACCAGTAAATAGGAGTTATCTATTGTTTTTAATTATTTATTAATTTAACAAACATGCAGTAGCAGTTTCTACAAAAATGTTAAATTTAAGAATCTTTTATTATACTGCCTTGATTGATACTGTGTACAGCCACGTATAGATTATGTATTCGATTCTCGTACCGTCTAAAATAATAATAATAATATCACAACAACTTACACACAACGTCATCTCGACCCAAAGTAAGCATATATAATACCTTGTGTTATGGGTTCTAGAATGCGGATATACATACTTAAATACTTTTTTTGTGTAAAAACATCCATATTATACAAAGAAAAACCCAGACGAATGCAAATAGTCACGTTCATGCACACAAATATTTGCAATGAGCGGAAATCGAACCCGCGTGGCAGTCCGTTCATAGTACCACCAAACCACAGAGACAGAAAAAAAATTACATTGAATTTTTGTCAAGAAATTATTGGATTTATCTCATAGTACAGACTTGACTGAGACTGTGCCCGAGAAATGGCAACAGGCTCGTCCCTTCTTACATGGGATCCAACATAGCTATCAAAATGTGGATATTAAACATTTATGCTTATCCTCTTAGGGAAAGAGGCGTGATGCCGTGTTATGTTGTGTTGTTTTATGGTTTTAAAGCATCTTACGCTCAGTACTAGTAACTTATGCTAAGTCTAAGTTTAGTAACTAAGTAATAACTTTAAAAGTGTTTTCCTATACAAATATGTACCGGTCCTAATGTAGCTTTTCAGCCATATTTATTTCCCAATTTTATTTTTAATACTAGCTTCCTGCGGCATGATTTTACCCGCATCTTTACTTACTGCTCTGCTCCCGTCGCCAGTAGCGTGATGTTACATAGCCTATAACCCTCCTCAAGAACTAGACTATCATAAGCAAAAAATAAATCTGACTTGTAGTTCCAGAGATTAGCGCGTACAAATAAACAAACTCTTTCACTTAATATAATAGTTATAAAAGTATAGAATATATGCTTATTGGTAAAGAAAAACATCCTGTGGCAACTTAAATCTATATAAACTGCTTATTGCTCAAAGTACTAAATATATCCCTGACGGTCTGATAGAGTTCACAGTTCCTAATTTATTTAATGGAAGAGCAATAACTTATTCTATTATATTCATAGTTTTGGTAATTAATTTTTTTTGTTCTTCAATAAATTCATTCATCATAACAATTTTCTAAGGAACAATATAAGGAAATGATATTACTAAATATTTAATTAGTTGACTATTTATAGATATACGAGTAATAACATGCTTACCTATAATATAAAGTCCTTTGTACGAATAAGAATAATGTTTATTATTGTTCATATTATTCTATTAAAATGTTTAGATATTTATTTATATCTATACTATAACATAAAGCGGCAGTTTGTTTGTTTGTTTGTTTCAACGGACTAATCTCTGGAACTACCAGTAATTCACCAATAATTCTTTTTGCGTATGATAGCCCAGTTCTTGAGGAAGGTTATAGGCTATGTAACATCACGCTACTGGCGACGGGAGCAGAGCAGTAAGCAAAGACGCGGATGGAAACGCGCCGCGGGAAGCTAGTTCATAATAAAGTTCAAATTAACGTAAATGTTAAAAAACAGAACATTCTTTAACAAAATAGTATTGTCGTAAAATATTCATACTTTTTGCTATTGGAAGTACTTTCAAAATTAAGCTACTTGTAGTAAATTACGTGATAATTTCAAAAACAAGGAAATATTGGAAGAAGTAATTGGTATCGGCTCAATTATTCTTCCTGCCTTTAGTAAAATCGATCGACCAAACTTTACATGGTTCTAAAGTCACGCAGTCTTATTACTTTCCGTTAAAAATTTGAATGAACTTATTTTGTTTCGTCTATAGAAAACTTAGAAGTAGAATTTATTTTTTAGTTTGTTCTAAGAAACAAAATTGTAAAAAAAAGTAAAATATAAGCGGTAAAGTGTAGAACATATTTTATCTATTTTATTTATGTATTTAACTTACTTCTAATGTTCAATTGTTATCGTTTATTTTTGACCTTATTCCACAAAAAAAAAGAATCGTTTGTATTTGGTTTATGGACAAAAATAGACGATGAAAAATGTACAAATATAAAGAATGCAGATACAGTAAATGAACTCATAAAGCTCTTTTCCCTTTTTATGAGTTTTAAATAATAACATTTCCGAAAGGCTTAAGAAATATTCACTCAATTTCAATAAAACAAATAACGTTATTTTCCAATTTTGCGTAGACAAGGAAGCAATGAAATATTTGCATTACTTTTCAAGTGTTTTAAAAGCCCAATTGATAATTAAAATCGTCAAAGTCTTTATTAATTGACTAAATTTATTTTATGAAGTATAAAGTTGTTTGTCAACTTCTAGAACGAGTTAGCAATGAAATATTTTCTAAGAGTACAGTTTTCAACCATTAAAGCATTTTAAATTGATTTGAAATGCTTTAGATGAAAGGCGACGTCCTTTACGCCAATAATAAAAAAAAATGTTAGGTAAAATTTATACAACATAAAAAATATGTCTACTATTTTGATGGTTTCAGAGAATCAAACGGTGTAGAATCTACCCTATACAATTCTTTCTCTTCTTAGGGTGCTTCTCCAAGTAATGAAGGTTGGCAGTCAGCTCTGCATATTTGTCTCTGTCCTATGCAAGGCTAAACAGTTTGACGGTGGTTGCAACGATGAAATAGAAATACGGCGGAAAATATTAATTATCATACTATTCTATTTCGTTGGCTGAGCGAGATCGCCTGAATAGACTTCAGGCGATCTCGCTCAGCCTTTTAGTTCATTTTTTTATCATTCTATCTCATTCCTTTATCTCTTAGGCCGCTATTAGACTACCATAGAAATATGATCAAAGATGTGTAAGTCATTTTTAAATGAAGAACATATGACGGTATAATAACTACATGTGATTATCTATGATCATAGTTTGAGGGTCGTCGAACTATGATCATAGAATTTGACAGATATGAAATCATATTTATACGATAATGTAATACCGCTCTTACAGTCGTTCGCTTCGCACAGTTCGTTCGAACACAGTAGTGTCAATGCATCACTTACTTGTGACCCGCCTTCGCTTTAAATCGGTATCAAACTTTGCAGTTTCCTGACTTGATTTTACTATTATTGTTGCTGCTTGGCTATATACGATAGATAAATAGCAAAACCTTCTTCAAAAAATGTATCAGAAAGAAGTAGTAACTGTTCTTGGGATTAGATATTTTTAGTTTAACTGCTTCTTCCTTTATAAATAAGTACTATTTATAGATAAGCACTGCACAAACAATTGAAGCTAAAAAAAACGGCTATGTGCTAGTCGGACCACGCACAGTGTAGGGTTCCGTAGTAGCGTAGTTGCGCAAAAAGTATGCAAACCCTATAAGTAGTACTCTATCTATAATATATTATTAACTTTTAAATTAAAATTAAAACGGGCTTACATACTATCCACCTCCTGTAGAAGAGAAGTAAATAATTTTACTGTAATACCAATTCGGCGGATTTAATAAAAAAAAATTGTTCAAAATGAGCCCGAGTATTTATACTATCGTAGCAAAATCTTAACACCAGCATTCAGAAAATCTACAAAATTGATCTACGCCATCTATTGGTGCAATCGGAACTAAATTCTTATTGAACTGATCTAGAAGTACATTTTATAACTTGATTGAGTATAACTCGATAACCTGTAAGGCCTGCTTAGCCGTGATAGTTTTCCATTTAAATTCATGATGTAGACTATTATTAAAAAAAAACTCATTTCCAAATATAACAGTTGCGCTAGTAGGAGGGGTGGATACTTGACTCTAACAAAAACGAGCTTCTTACAGCTAAATATTTCGCAAACGGATCCCTAAATCGTAAAATGGTTTTTAATAACCCTCAATATTTTTCATAAACCTATCGACACCCGTTATGTCAGGGTAAACAAGAAAAAAAATAGCATCCCCGTCCTGGGAGTACGGAAGGTACCCTAAAAAATTTTTATTATATTTTTTACTGTACTACTATTTTGTCGGCGCTACTATTTATGTGTATATCTATGCCAATTTTTAGCTTACTAGTACCAACAGTTTCTGCGCTAGGTCGCGGACAGACAGACAGACCGACAGACAGACGGACATGGCGAAACTATAAGCGTTCCTTGTTGACTACGGAACCCTAAAAAGCTAAAATTGAAAAACGTATTTTGTTACGCAACAAAAAATATATGTGTATCTATTCGCCATACTCGTATCTAACGATCCCTTTACATCGGATCATGGTAGATATCGTAATTAATTGTTTACGAGATACCGCTCATACATAATGCATGTTAGGCTGTTCGTCCCATAGGAACGAACTTGTTAATGTTAATAGATAAACGTAGTTTACACCTTGGCAATCTTGAATAATGTATGTCTTTAAGTTATGTGGAGATGTTTGTGAAGATCGTTTCAACAATCATATTTTTTATGTTGATAAGTATTTAATAATAATTTTGATCACGTTTCCTTTTGTTAAAAAACTGGGAAATGAATATTCTATGTATTCACAAGCCTTCACTTTTAAAGGAAGTTAACTAATGCCAAAGTATCAGGCGATAAAAAGAATAGCCTGGGTTTTTTGTCAGTTCTATATGTGGATTTGTTGGCGAATTGACCGAAGGTACATTGATTTAAATTTTATTTTAGTGACCTTGTATTTCATTTTATTATTTTATTGTGGGTTCGATTCCCACCCAGGACAAACCTTTGTGTGATGAGCATGATTGTTTGTTCTGTGTCTGGGTGTAATTTATCTATAATATGTATGTATTTACAAAAAAAAAAATGTATATAAGTAGTATATCAGTTGTTTAGTACCCATAACACAAGCAAATATAATTGCTTAATTTGGGGCTAGATGGCGCTGTGTGAATGTGGTAGAATATTATTATTATTATTATTATTATTATTATTATTATTATTAAAATAAATAAATGAGTTTTACCCTGTTATCTAACTTTTAACCTTATTATTTAATAGACTATATTTTAATCAAAATGCCCTCAAAGCTTTGGTTGTAACTTAGCAGCAAATTATATATTGTGATGTGTCAACTTAGACGTGGGTTAACTACACCCTCGACTAACAGAATAAACTACTCCATTTTCAAAGCGATGTATAATGCCGTTTAAATAAACCTAGCGACTGTCCTATTTACACTCCCCGGTACAACAACGATAGTCTAAGCTCCCAAATGCTTTAGCAGTTAGTGCATTAGCATGCAGAAATAAATTAATACATACATACATTTTATTCCTATTTAAATTTCACTATTCGTTAAAATTTACTTTTCTTATTTGGTATTTGTAAAACTAATGGGTCCAATCAGTCTATTCACAACTTGTTTTTGTGTTTTGAATTTTCATGAAAAAGTAAGAAGCACGAATGATATGTAGTCAGGTAGTCTTTGAGCGCGGTGTTGCTTACTGGTAGACCCTCAAACAATAAGTTTTATATTGTCTGCTGGCATATCGTTATATGTTATTATCTGATTTTCGTTTTCATATACGTATCCTGTCTCATACCTCTTGAGTAAAGCTGCTGTTAGTGTAGATACGTTTCAATACTTTTTGACGTTTACTTAGTGTGTGTTTTTAACGTTGGTTTCAAATAAAATAGTGACAATCTATACATATAATAAAAATGTAACCGATCGCTGTCTGTACATGGAAGATATATGAAAAAAAATATTATTGACTATTGGGACCTATATCAACGCAAATAGAACCCAAAACAATGATTTATAAAATTTTTGTCTGTTTGTCTGTTTGTCTGTTTGTCTGTTGGTCTGTTTGTCTGTTTGTCTGTTTGTCTGTTTGTCTGTGCGTTTGTGCACGCTAATCTCAGAAACGGCTTATCTCATTTAAATATGGTTTTCACTAATATATTGTGGTAAGCTTCACTTAACATTTAGTGTTTGTTTCATGTCAATCAGTTCATAAATAAAAAAGTTATGCCAATTTAAAGAATCACATCGAACATTCGTTAATTTACTACGAAATCTTATAGAAGCAGATATTTTAACAGGTTGCGGAATAGCTGATAGTGTTTTTATTCCTCGGATTCCTGTCATTCTAAACAGTCTTTCATTTAGTTTTAAACGAGTCCAGTTTCCAGTGAGCCTATGTTTTGCGATGACTAATTAAAGTAATTAATTAATTAAGTAATTAAAGTAAAGGTAAAACACTCAAAGTTGTGGATGTGGATCTAAGTATTAGAGCCACATAAAGCTGACCGAAAAACAGTTTTCGGTCAGCTTTATGTGGCTCTATCACGTGTTAGCATTACTAGCAGCCTGTATGCTTTGATCCCTGATGGCTATACGTCTAATCCATACATCCATACATATTATAAAAGGCTTTGTCCTGACTGACTGACTGACTGACTGACAGACAACGTACAGCCTAAACCGCTGGTCGTAGCGACTTGAAATTTGGAGGGTGTGTTTGTCTTAATGTCTAGAAGTGTACAAAGAAAGGGTTATTAAAAATTCAACCCTTAAGTGTATGAAAAGGGATGAAATCGATTGTATGAAACGTCTTCATTTTTTAAGTTACAGCTTTGAAATTTTGTTTTGGAATACTTTTATTTAAATAAAAAATACGCTCATAATTTTTTTTTTACTGGGGTGGATTTATAGGAGTGAAATAAGAGATGAAATATTGTATGGAAAGATCTTTGCTTTTGAAGTTGGCGACTTGAAATTTGGAGGGAGGGGGAAGGGAGGGGGAGGAAGAGGAAAGTAAGGGAGAAGTGAGGGGAAAGTGCGGGGGTAGTGAGGGAGAAGTCAGGGGAAAGGGAGGGGAAAGTCAGGGGGAAATCGACTGCCTCTGTATTTCGGTGGTACTGTGTATGGACTGCCACGCAGAGGTCGCGGGTTCGATTCCCGCTCAGTGCAAATATTTGTAGCATGAACATGTCTATTTGCATTGGTCTGGGTGTTTATATGTATAATATGTATCTATTTACAAAAATAAAAGTATTTAAGTATGTTTATCCGTATTCTAGAACCCATAATACAAGCATATAATATGCTTACTTTGGGTCTAGATGACGTTGTGTAAATAAAAATATTAACTGTTTTTCGCATGGTCAGCTTTATGTGGATTTGCCACGTGTAAGTAATCCTAGCAGCCTGTATGGCTTTGATCTGCGATGGCTATACGTCTAATATCGTAGATAGAGAAGCATTTACTGTAAAGATTTTTCTTATTCACCTAAACGAAGATGTTTATAATTCAAAACAAACCAAAAGATATATCCAAAAAATGCTGCCCAAAATCACTATTCCACGCGGACGAAGTCGCGGGCACAGCTAGTATTACATATAACTGTTATTTATTGCAGCATTCAGTTGAACAAAAATCTCACAGGTCACTTGATGCTATGTAGTATTGTAGCTTATAAACATCAGCAATAGCTTGATTGTCTTTTAAGCATCATTTCTGTAATACTTAAAGAACTTTATTCTGCTGTCCATAAAGGAAGAGTGAATGAGAGAAAAGAAGAAAAAGACACACTCACTCACTCACCGAACGAACAAGTGTATGAATACCATTACTTTACGTCCGTACTGAGGATCGATACTTCCCGGGTCTATCACGCTTGTTCGAAACTAGCAAGTAGGTATCTAGGTATATAAGCACCGTAGTTAGATCAACCGATGCTAGTACATTCTAATCGATTTCAATAATTTTGTGTATATTTCTCATTTCAATCAAATCCATTCATCTATTAAACTGTAGTTATATAAACACCATCTGTATTAAAGCAATAGGTTATTAATGGCCTAAATTTTTATTAAAATGACGAACAGTAACCTGAGTGCGTAATCTAAATTAACAAGTATAAAAATATTACTTCAGACTCTATTTACTTACTTTAATAAATAAAGTTTGTGAATAACCACATGTTCTTAATCTGTGTCGGCGGAGTTTAAGGCTGTCTGCTATAAATTTGTATTCGATTTAATAAAGTTTTTTATACATTATATAAGTGAAACTTTATGGTAACGAAGACCAGATAATTTAATTAATTTATTAAGTATGTAAGTAAATATATCAATGTCAATATATACGAGTATCAGTAGACTAAAGTATGAACTTTGTTGATTAAAATCCACATGAGTTTTGTGATATTTTATCGTTATCTCAGTGAAAAAGAGTCGTGAGATAAAATATACGCCTTCGAAATATTCACTTTGGTGTAAGTAACTTAAGGTTGAATATCATATAATATTTTTTATTAACTTGTGCTCTTTTTCTTTGTGGCTGCGATATGTTAAGAAGCTAAATGAAAGCAGCTAAGCGTCTTATTTACTTTAAGCGATTACTTTGTGTTAAAATGTTTAGTAATATTTCTCAACTAAATAGGCTCAAGAATCTGTTTATTTTTAAGGTTTTGAAACTACACTTAGTTTCATTTCAATAGACAGTCAATCGACCGAAACACTAGAGATAATTTTATTGACGATATTTTATGCATTTTCAAGTTTCTATGGGTTATTTGACACTTTTACTAAGTTTATAGTTCACATTGTGAGGAGCACTTGTGAAAAAACGACTTTAACATATTTCGGCTTATAGATGACTAGCTGTTGCCCGCAGCTCCGCCCGCGTAAATGTCGTGTACATCGCATATTATTATTATTACTAAAAGAACTTTTCTAAAATAAATATAGCCTCCTAGTTACTCCTCATTACATCAGCTACCTGCCAATAAAAATCCTGTCAAAATCGGTCCAGCCATTCCAGAGATTAGCCGAAACAAACAGACAGACAGACAAAAATTGTAAAAAATGTTATTTTGGTGTATGTACCGTATATATATTCATATATATGTAGTAAAAAACGGTTATTTATGTATAGATAATGATCTAAGAAAATTCAATATGGTAACCAATGTATGGTGTGCTTAAATTAAAAAATTAACATACTTTTTATTCTAGCTATCTTTATCATCTCTACCGCAACCGATGCGGTTCAAAATAAATCATAGAGATTCGTGCGGTCATCCAAGAATAGTCTGTCAGTTCCCTTGGGTGTGATGGCGGCAACGTGAGAGGCATTACCAACGAGGACACTTTATAGCAACTGGGTTAAATCAAAACGACTAAATTGGCGTTATATTTTGAATGACACAGTTAGCTTTATTTGAAAGGACTTTATAAATATTAATATTAAAGTTATATTAACAAAATTAACATTTCATCGCGCCTTTTCTCTGTGGAGATAGAGGTATATATTTCGTTAGCCATGGATTTTCATATAAACAGGCGGAGAATCTGTTGCCATATGACTCCGTAATTGGCTAATGATAAGAAATTCTGAACAGAAAACCCAGTATCACTTTACGCGAACTGAGGATCGAACCTGAGACCTCTGAATGGCCAAGACTGTATACCACTAAACCAACGAGACATTAACAAAATACAATAAATTAAAATATTTATTACTAGCAGCTTGACGAACAAAATACGATCAAAGAAACTAAACTTGATTTAATTTCTCTCATTTGCTGGAGTATTACGATTTAATTTATTGGAACTACTAACTAAATAAAAGACTTAAGATTTCTAAGCAAAGACTATTTACGAACATTTTGTACTTGAATAAAGCCAATTTAAAATAGGATAATTAATCGGCTTTAAATTTGAATGAAATACTATGATTTATTTTTACTTAACATAAGTACAAAGTACAATATTTTTTCTGAAACCTTGAGACTGTGTTGTGTACAGCACAGTTTCGAACCTCTTCTAAAAGGAGAAGTTTGCAATACTTACCATGTCTGCGTCCACGTGGGGAACTTTAATCACACAAAGTACACAGGAGTGTACTTTGTGTCCGTTAAATGTGTGGGACAAATTTAAGGTCTAAAACTTTGTTCGATAAAACATCACAAAGTTTTCGAACCAACAACCTTGTGTACAGCGGTTGCTTGCGCTCCCACTGCACCATGGAGGCAGTCAAAAGGTTCTAAACCTTGTAATTTTAAGGAATATTTAGTACGCAGGTACGAATCTTACTGTCCATACCGTGGCTCTTAGTCACCTATTACAACACACATGCTGCTCTACAAAATAATAAAGACTTGAAATTATTGACAACATAAAATATTAATTCATCCTGTCAAGTATAAAGTAATATTCATTACATAATATTTAGTATTTGCCTACTGCAAGGCACGAATAGGCACGCAAAATATTAAAAGGTTTATATATCTGACTAAAATAAAATACACTCTTCTCGCAAAGTCCGTAATACCCATAATAGATCACTACTCCATATCATGCATAAGATAACCATCTAAATCCTACTTATATTATAAACACGAAAGTTTGTGTGTGTGTTTGTATAATTAATATGTAGATAGATTTGGTGCCGTTGACGGAAATAGGCTACTTTATATCACAGTAAAATTGGTCTGGTTCCCGAGGGATACAAAACATATTTCAAGCGAAGCTGTAGGGCGCAGCTAGTTAGGTGTAAACGTGACAAATTCACTAATACTTGAGATTGTCTGCAAACTGAGTAGACGGTACATGTCAATAGTTTGTAAACGTTATTGGACGGTGTTGGGAATTATCGATATAATATTTAATAAATAAGTAATGTATTTTAGAGTACCTACATGTGTAGTTGTTCATGTGTCCCGCACTAGGGAACAAGACCTGTGTCACGGAGGACTTTACAAACATACATTTAACGGAAACGAAGTACACCCAGACTAAAAAAAAATATTTATGGATCACACAAAGTTTTGCCCCGTGTGGGGATCGAACCCACAACTTCGTGCATAGCAGCTGCTTGCGCTCCCACTGCACCTAGAGGCGCTCAAAGTTCTCGGTATGTTAAAATAGTAAAGGGGTTTTTAATCGAATTAATCATTATTAAATAACAAGCAGGTGCCCTTATATTAAACCAGCGGCAAAGTCACGTTAGTGTTTTGAGCAGAAACGGACTATGAAGTAAATAAAAAAGAAATGGTGTTGTTGGGTTTAAGAACGTATGGGCTAGATGGACTAGAAAACTATTGCATTTAGTTTGGTTAGTGAGGGCTCTGGAGGCCCAATTACTTTTTCGGTCGTCTTCTTTCGTCGTCGAAATTACGGCACAATTTCAAAAACTAATGAGCCTCGAAAACTAATTATCCGTCCACAAGTAAATGCAATGGATGCTATTATCATCATTTGTAGTCTTCGGTAACTGTTTACCAAACGTTAATTATATAAAACAGACTTGTTTCTCAACTCTAATTATGTAAAACTTAAAATGAACACAAGCATTAGTATTAATTGAATTTTAGTTACATAACACAATTACCAAAGTCCCATCGAAACACACTTCACATATAAAACTAATTATTATTTCAATAAACTCCACAATTGATATCGGGAGGTCTCACACCGAGAAACTAATTAGAACCGTCGCGTTCGCCAAATATTTATAAATTAATGCCGCGAACTTCGAATTTCAAAATTTATCGATAATGTACCGATATAATGGGTACAGCACTACGGTGAAGTTATCGATAAATTATTTCGCCAGGCAGCGCGACGCTTGTCTTTGCTTTCAGACTAAACCTAGTTAGTTAAGAGCATGTGACGTCATATCCCAACTCTGCCTCCATTGTTTGCGGTTATTAAATTGTGTGAAGAGGACAGGGAATTGACAAAAATTTTAATTCAATTTCCTTTGATCTCTTGAACTAAAATGTTGCTGTTTGAATTTTAAAATGTATATACACTAGATTCTATAATCGATACATTGTACAATATACAATATATCGATTACGGTAATTGTTTTTAAGAATCTTGTAGGAATATTCTATAACTAGCTTGCCGCTTTACGGTTACACCCGCGTCTTTGCTTACTGCTCTGCTCCCATCAGAAGCAGCGTGATGTTACATACAGCCTATAACCTTCCTTATAAACTGGGCTATCACACGCAAAAATAATTATTCAAATCCGACTGGTAGTTCTAGAGATTAGCACGTTTAAACGAACAAACAAGCAAACAAACAAATAAATAAACAAACGAACAAAAGATAACTGTTCCTTAGTTTTAAACCGGACCGTAGGTTCCTTAGTCATGAGAGCGGTATTCTTCAGGTTCAGGAGCTAAGGTTTAGTTGGACTTAAATCCAATCAGATACGGTATTGATGGAAGTGGGTTTTCAAGAGAGCGAGTGGTTAATCAAGTCGGCTTTGAAACAACTCGAGCGAACAGCCACAATTATTATTGTGACTTAATTTTAAAAATAATATTTAACGGTAGTAATAGGTTAATGCTCATTACTGAATTCTAAAAGTGAAATAGAATATGGAAAGCGTATCCTCACTGCTCGCATGTATTAAGTACCGTCATTTCACTTCCACAATCCCGCTTGATCACCAGACCAAGTGTCTTACTCTAGAGTACGTAGCTGGTCTGCCCCGACCTAAAATTAAAACCTTTTCCTTTTCTCCAGTTGCGTCGGTAGAGATCAAAAAGACCATCCTTTCCATAAAGTCTAATGCTGTGGGCTACGATAACATTAGTCGAAGAATGATAGTACCTATCCTAGACCACCTTCTCCCTGCTCTTGCCCACATCATCAATTTCTCACTCTATACATGTAGTTTTCCATCCTCGTGGCGGAAAGCCTTTGTCATTCCTTTACCCAAAATCTCTAATCCTACCCTTGCTGATCATTTTCGTCCCATATCCATACTCCCATTCCTTTCTAAAGTACTGGAGGCTTGTGCTCACAAACAATTATCACGATTTGTGCACCAACACAATCTGCTTTGCCCTTTACAATCTGGGTTTAGACTTGGGCATAGTACCACCTCAGCCCTTCTTAAGGTGACCGGTGATGTGAGGACGGGTATGGAGGATGGTAAAGTCACTGTTCTCACTCTCGTGGACTTCTCCAACGCCTTCACCACCGTCAACCACGATATCCTGCTATCCATCCTATCCTACTTTATGATCTCTTCCGAAGCAGTGGAATGGTTCTCTTCTTATCTTTAGGGACGTCAGCAGTCGGTGCGCCTGGATGATTCCTCATCCAGTTGGTGTGATCTGGAGGCTGGTGTCCCTCAAGGTGGCATTCTCTCTCCGCTTTTGTTTTCAATATTTATCAATCTCATAACCCAAAATCTTCAGTGCGCGTATCATCTGTATGCCGATGACTTGCAACTTTACTCACAGGCTAAGGTAGGTTGTATATATACAGCAATTAATGAAATGAATAGTGATCTAGACCAAATAAAAAATTGGTCAAATAGGTTTGGTCTTTTGGTAAATCCTAACAAGTGTCAGGCCATCATGCTAGGGAGCCAACACATGGTACGCTTGTTAGATACAAGCAAGTTACCATTAATCATCTATGATGGCTCGACTATAGAACAGAGTGCCAGTGACAAAGATCTCGGCTTATACATTGACTCCACTCTCAACTGGCAAGCTCAAGTGACTAGCGTGAGCCAACGAGTCATCGGTACTCTACGCACTCTTTATCGCCTGAAAAACCTCCTCCCATCCAAGACAAAGGTAATGCTTGTACAAGCTTTAGTTTTCCCTTTAATCGACTATGGTGACGTATGCTATTTAGACCTGAATGCAGATCTCCTAAACAAATATGATCGTCTTCTTAATAACTGCATTCGATTTGTTTTTAATCTTCGCAAGTATGACCATGTGTCTACATACCGTTCCCAGCTGACTTGGTTAACTATTCGCCAGCGCCGCAGTCTGCGTACTCTCACAAGCCTCTATTCTTTCCTTACTTCTCCCACTCCTCCCTCCTACCTATTGGACTATTTTAAATTTCTATGTACTAATCATAACCGAGTCCTCCGTTCTTCTAATAATTTACTCCTTCAATGTCCTTCTCATAGTTCTAATTTTGTAGGCTCTTCCTTCTCTGTTCAATCTGTACGGCTTTGGAATGCACTCCCTCTCGGAATCAGGATGGCCACCAACCGTTTGGCGTTTAAGATCAAGGTGAAAGAACTCCTCTTACGTGGGCAGGCAGACTCATCACAATGATGTCTATCATCTATTATATTATGATATGTTTATGTATGTTTATGTATGATTGTATATATATGTAAGTTTATGTTTGTATTGTTTATATTATATATATTTAATTAGTTAATCTGTTTTGTGAGTATTAGTCGTTTCTACTCTACGGCTCTTCAAATGCACCTACTTTGTTTCTCTCTGCACCACCTGTACTGGTTGACTGGTAGATAATGCCTCAGGCATTAAGTCCGCCAATATACTATTTATGTATATGAAGTTTTAATAAATAAATAAATAAATAAATAAGTACAGTTTGTAGTAGTTGTAACCAGTGAGCAAAAATTTATGGAGTTGACTTAACCTAACGACAAAGTTAGCGTTAGCTTATGTCAGTTCCATAAATTTTATAATCTATTCTATGAATAGAATAGAAATCTATGCCACTTGTCTAGGGCCTCTGGTACGAGTATGGCTGTCATTCAAAACAAGTATACTAACAGAAATCGCATTATACATGGTCACAATAACGTCAGGATTCTTCATTGCGGTTGTCGCGGTAGATTGCTGTTCCAATGCATATTTCACGCAGATTGTCCAGCTGAAAATCATTCGGATGTTTGGCGGACATCATTTGGATTTTCAGCTCGGTAACACGTTGAATACGCATCGTACTAACCGTAAACTGCTATGAACATACTGATCTCATTGATGTGTTTTGCATGACCACGCATCATGCTCAACAATGATTCATTGTGTATTATTATTATTGCTTGCTTTGGATTACTTTTACAAATGTTATGCTAGATATATTATGTACATTGTTTTTTGAATACACACAATTCTTTATGTTTTATAGTGCCTTATTTTAAAACAATTTGTTTAAATTTACTGACGGCAATTCCATAATCAGCTCTTTATTTAACTGGACCCGCTTTAAACTTATCTTTTTGTACTGTATCATCATTTTTAGCGAAAAGACGCATACTACAGGACGTATGCCTCTCGGGGCGTTGTGTTGAAAATGGGATGTTAATGTAAAAAAGTTGCTTGAAAGAAAATAATTATTTTTGGTGAACCATGTAACGGTATAATAATAGCAAAAAATAAATTGGACGCGCAGCTATACAAAGGACATTGCTAATAGCGATCTCTTCCAGACAATCTCTAACTAAAAGCGCCATCATGGCAATCTATCACTATGGAAACTTATTTATTTATTGATTTATTGGCTCACAAAACAAGATACAAACGTAAAGAAACAAAGTAAATATATAAAATAGAAAGCTAGTTTGTAACTCTACGTATTTAAACTGAATAAATTGTGCTATAACTTATTTAAAATACATAAATATCATTTCATCTATTACATGTTATACCAAGTTATCTGATTAAAAACTATAAATAGTAAAGTATTATAGGTATCAAGAATTGCGTTGATTTCCCTTTAATGTTCTTTGCTATGAAGTAATTAAAATATTATTTTCTACTTTTACAGTTAAGAATTGAACATGAAGGTATTGTGTGAAGTCGGTTTTCATTTTTTTTTTCTAAAAATAGTTTTATTTTTAAACTTTTAGTGAGAATTAATTGTGTATAAATATATTCAATATGGGTAGACCTACTAAACGTGCAGCGCAAATGAGACCGTTTGAAAGAAAGTAGAGACGAGAGGTAAGATTGTAAATAGAGATATAAAGTCCTTGTTAACACTTTTGCTGATCGCTAAACCCTGAATCCAAGACATAACAAATCAAAACAAAAAAGTGATGATCTACCAACAATAAAGAATCATCAAAAATCATAATTTAACTGACCGAGCAATCGCCTAATAGATATACAAAAAGAAACAGTGGTGCTGTAAAGGCAGGTTTAAGGCCGCCCGTTGCTGTTGTAATTTCTCACGACCATAAAACCTCCAACTTGGGTTAACGACTACCAAATTATAGTGATAACCATAGTCCACTGCTTTTAAAGAATGAAGACGCTGAAAATGAAATGACACAAATGGTCACCCATCCAGGGCCACTTCGTTTCTAACAAAACATTAATTTTGAAAATCACTTCGCACTTGTAGCATGGACATGTCAATGTCAAAAAATTCGTCGCAAAAGACATCGACGTGTTGCTTTACACGTCTTCACTCCTTTCATACGTTTTGTTACAAAATATGAAATTGAAGCCAAACCACTAAACCATTCTTTATAAAAAAACATGGGACCCGATTTCAGAGTATACCCTTTCAAATAAAAAAAGAATTTTTCAAATCGGTTCATAAATGACCGAGATATGAGGTAACAAATATACAAAAAAAAAAAAACATACGACCCGAATTGATAACCTCCTCCTTTTTGAAGTCGGTTAAAAATGGATAATATTCAATGTTTCAAAATATGCATTATTTAAATCAAACAAACATATTTCTGAGTAGAGGTCGTCAGATAGACCGAAAAAAGTATTTACACACGCTGTAATACATGCTTACTTTGGTCTAGATGGCGATGTGTGTAACGGTTGTTGTGATATTATAATATTATTATTAGGTATAACTTTAATTGTTTCTTAAGTAATCATGTTTTGTTTGTCCTGTTTTCTCCTTCCAGAAACCTACACAAACCATACAAGTCGTTAAGATCAAAATTGTTTCTTTTACTGTAATAGAAAATGACTTCAATTTTAAGTTGAATAAAGAACCATACATCAATGTAGTCGTTGAAATGTTTCTTTAGGAAAATAATCAACATCCAAATAGAAATCTAAGTTAAATGTGTAAGTCAATCTATAGAACGTGCTTACCTTCTAAAGAAAATTGCTCCCGTATACAAAAACAAGGTGAACTTTTCTTATTACGGGTTTACTTTACCGAACCACTATTAGAATATGAAAGTCTTAAAGTTAGATTACTTATATTTTGATGAGTTTTAAAGTGTAAAAACTTTGAATTATACTGTATGGTCTTAGAAATAATAAGCACAAAGTTTCTGTAAACGTAGTGGTTTTAGAAGTAACCTGATTTTCAATTAAGTAATATTTGCTGAATTATATTACGCTAATAAAAAATGCTTTATAATGTTATTATTCGTTAGCGACCCGTCTTGACTTCACAAGTGGGTACTAATAAGATTTATGCGACATACTCGTAATTACAAATCTCTGAAATTCTCGGGTTTTCGCTATTATTTATTATACTTAAGTGAACAGATCTTTCTGTACAAATTTTCTAAACGAAAGTGATAACTGAATCAAATTCTGTTGCGTAGTTTAGAAAAAGTTAGCAGATAAATAAATTTTGGTTTAAAGTATTTAAAGATTAAAACTCTATACTATTATATAAAGCGGAAAAGTGTGTTTGTTTGTTTGTTTCTCAATCTCTAGAACTGCCAGTCAGATTTGAATAATTCTTTTTGCTTATGATAGCCCAGTTCTTGGAGGACGAAGGGACTTGCTGGCGAAGGGAGCAGAGTAGTAATTAAAGACGTAGGTGAAACTGCACTGCGGTTAACTATTGTAATATACTATAACTTTACCTATGAGTGACCTACAATGCCAAAGAACCCAATTTTTCAAAGCTCTAAACTGTCTCGTAACCATGCAAGCGATACAAACATGTGAATATTTCACATTGTTTAACGCTCTGGTTTTATATGTATGCTGAGGCCCTAGACAAGTGGCAAAGATTTCTATTCTATTCATAGAATAGATAATAAAATGTATGAGATTGACATAAGCGTTGGCGTTAGCTTATGTCAATCCAATACATTTTTTAATCTATTCTATGAATAGAATAGAAATCTTTGCCACTTGTCTAGGGCCTCTGGTACGAGTATGTATTAAGATACTTCGGTAACAAAAAAGCATAGCCTGTCTGATGGTAAGTGGCAACTGTAATGGTCGATCTAAACAAATCCTGATACCAGGTTAAATAATAACCACTCGATAAGGAGAAAAAGAATTAAAATATTTATCTTAGATCTTAAAATTCGATGAAGATAGGTTGTTAATAACGGGTTTAAAAAAATTTACTAAAATTTAGTCCATCGCTGTCAAGGTCAGAGCCCTTCTACTTTGCACTTTACAGTCGGAGCAGGAATTTGCAATTACAACGACGCTCTTTGGCCTGATTTCAAGTAGTTGTTGGTTTGCAAATAGAATCTACACCTACATGAATTAACGTTAAATTGGGCGCTAAGGAAATAAGTGGATTAACTTGGATTTTATAGGAATCAATGCTACTTTGATTTTATTTTATTTGCAACCATTTCAGACTAGTATTAATTACAACTTAAGTAAAGAAAAGAGTATAAAAAAATGCGCGGATGTAGGAATATGACATTTACACGCATAAATACTTTTTGTTTATTTTTAAAGTCTATATGGTTTGTCTTTAATATTATTTGTCTATAGTCTTACTGAATGTCAAACACTCTAATATATTTATGGTATTGTGTGTAATGTTTTTTTATTTATTTAATTATTTGACGATCTCTGTGGCGCGGTGTTACTGTGCCACGCAGAGGTCGCGGGTTCGATTTCCGCTCAATGCAAATATTTGTGTGCATGAATTTGCATTGGTCTGGGTGTTTCTATGTATAATATGTATGTATTACAAAAAAAAAGTATGTATATCCGCATTCTAGAACCCATAACACAAGCTATATAAATATGCTTACTTTGGGTCTAGATGGCGTTGTGTGTAGTTGTTGTGATATTATTATTATTATTTATTACGCATATTTGTAAAAAAATATTAGCATTTTGCACTCCTTCTCTATTTATCAATTTTCGTAAAAAGGGACGAAAGTTTTTGCTTCACATATTAATATAAGTATAATAGATAATTTATATACCTATATATTTACTAAAAATATATTTAAGTATGTTCATTCGCATTATAGAATCCATGCCACAAGCTGTAATAATTATAGGTAGGTATGCTTACTTTAGGTCTAAACATCGTTGTGTAGTCGTGTGTTATTATTATTTATTTATGATTGCTGACGTGGTTTAGAAAGTCCAAAGTACACGTCATGTTTCACCTATTTGAAATACGAGTAAGTTAAAAATAACGCAATAATTTTTCCCTTTCTGAATAACAACTTTATTATAATCTTAAGAAAACAAAAAATATAGCAAAAGAACAGCTTAATAGAAGTTTCAGCGTCAAACATTCAAAAAACCTTAAGAAACAGGCTTGCGTAAAGTCTCCTTAATTCTTTTGAAGCCCTAGTCATCCAAGATAAGCCAAAAATCCTTAGAGAGTAAATAAAATAGCATGATAAGTTATATCGGAGGTACTAGCAGAGAATAACGTTGGTGAGAGGGCTCAGCGGCATTGCCATTTAACGCTTTATCTCGTGAGACTGGCACTCAGCAGATGCCTTAGGTACACGTTGCAGAAATATGCTGCTATGGTAGAAGTTAGGGACATATAGCGGTTTTAGTTTTCGGCAATTTTGTAATAAGAATTGTAATTTTGTTGTTTTGCGACGTTTTAAGTTTTCTACAAAAGATTTTATCAAAATTTGCTAATGTTTTGAAAGTGTTCTAATTAAAAATATTGTATTTAGTCGTTCATCTAATAAATATAGATCACGCACTTAACACGCCTGTCTTCTATTATTGGGGTAAGCAGAGACTACAGAACGATAATTCCCGATTTTATTTGCGATATTAAAACATACCTCCTTTGCCTCTTAAACATTTATTAATATTTTCATACATAATTTGAAGTATGTAATATGATAGTTAGTTAATCACCACGTAAAATTCTACTGTTGTAAATCAACACGTTGCTTTGTGAGACTAGAAACTGCTTTTTAGAATAATTGTAAAATCCTAGTCAGACTCTTGTCTCTTGGAACTTGTACTGACTAGTGATGTCTGTTCTCAGTACGGGTCGTTTATTCATTATTCACTTCGTCGACGTTCCGTTTAACACGTTTGACTCGCACGTTCAAAATGTCACTAAAGTAACCTATTACATCCATTTCCCGAAGAAAAATTACCCTATGATATTGCAATGACTTGTGGTTTTTGAATAAGTAATAACATAGTTCCACGTTTAGTCGTATTATGTTGGAAAGTTATTGACACACTTAATCTTTGGGTGGAAGTATCAGTTGAGTTTATAATCTTTCAGCTAGGTTGCGTCAAACTCACACATCTATAATTTCAGTGCTGCTTACTAAATTAACTAAATCTTGTATCGAAGCTACGGTAAACATGTTAAAGCATAGACCTCATATTTGTTGGACATACCTAGGTCCTTATATGATAATGTTGGTGATGATAATGAATCATGTTGAGCATAAAAAATATAGCGCGAAAGATTTTAACAGTCGTGTTGTTCTGGCTTACAAAGAATAGGAGATAAGATAAAATAAGTTATAGAGATAAAAAATACATTGTATATTTAAAGGTGTCAAATGACATTTTTACCGCCAACAAACCCTATCCATTGCATTTACAATCGCTTCTATAAACCCCACAGAGATCAAATGTGTTTCGTGTTTAATATTTTAAGCGGATGATACTTTGTTCGGTGGCAGCTATTTTTTATGAGCTCTAAACCTTTCGCTCCCAACCCACTTTTAAGACTAGCAGTAAAACAAACAGCTAACAGTTCTTCATCTTAAATTTATAGATAGGGACAGATATACATAGTAAAGAAAGGATCTTACTACTTTGTTTAAGGTTAGTAAAATACTGTATGAATTTTTATCCTATGAAAGATCTTTGACAAAAGCATAATATGCCCATGTTTACAATCTCAAAGGCTGAAACTTTTTTATATGCCTGTCATAGTCATAGTGACTGTACTTTGCCTGTAAGTAGGGAGATACAGAGAGCCTAGTAATCTATCGGATTGACATATTCTAACGCCAACATTGTCGTTAGCTTATGTCAATCCCATACATTCTTTTATCTATTGTAATCTATTAGCATTTATGGTACTTGACTAGACCCTTAGGAGTGGTGGACATTAGAAATTATTATTGTGTCGTTGCAAACTGTTGGTATGTTTGTGAAATTATAACGCCCTGCTCAAAAGACACGGGATCAGAATTACATTGGTTTAGATGCGTCGGTTAACAGTGTTATGCTTTAACTGTGTGTCATAAGTGTGAAGTACTTATCAAATCGTTTTGTTCAAGCCTTTTCAGACGGCACACCAGACCACACTACTCACCATTTAACTTGTGCATTGTCTACTACATTTTTTATATTGATTTTAGAAGACGAGCCAGTGGCCACTGCAGTAAATAGTTATGGGAATTGGAAGGTACAAGACCTGACGATGTTTATCGCCTTCACCACTGCTACCAAAAAAAAATGTTTAAAAGAAAGAAAGAAAACATTTGTTTAGCAACACACACGAGATACATTATGAAAAAAAAGACAAAAGAGTACTTACAATAGAGGACTAACAAACACAAAAGACAGAGAAGTAAGTACCTGAGTACCAAGATGATTTGTTCCCATGATGCTGCTTTAAAAGTTCTGGTTCGGCATAGTGCCAGGCTAAAGCTTGGCGCCGGTTTTTAACCAAAACCTAGGCTCTATATAACCTGAATTATATAATTCTGTATGTCCAAATTTTAAAGAAAACTAACTAATGAGTAGATCCCACTCCTTCTAAGGATTCAGCAACTGTTTTTAAGTCACATAGGTGAATTTTAAAATTTACCATTACTATTAATACAGTACCCTCGTTCATCTCTTACAAAAAATAAACGCCATGCTCGCCTCTGAAGTCCTTATGGAAATAAGTATGAAAATATAATTTCTGTATAATATACGTTTTCGCTTTCAAGCCGGTCTTTATGCTTTTATATAGGTCATAGCTTCCACGATTCTCACATTCAAATCATTTATTCAAGAGACAAAGTAATACTTATAATATTAGTACAAGGTTGGTTGATTTACTTTATTGAAGTTCCATAACAATAGAAATATAATGTATGGATTATTTGAATATCGAAATCAGTTTAGCTGTCAATATCGGCAAAGATACATACATCATCATTATTTCAACCGAAAAGCGATTACTGATAGGTAGACATATCACATACTATTTTCTCTAATACATTAGTAATCATTACAAAAAAGTATTAGCTATCAACGTAAACTTATAGACCTGCGAATCATGGTCAGTATACAAATGAGTTCTCTAAAAGACCTAAGACCGCTAAAGTGCCAGTGGTATCCCCTAACTACGTATTTCTAGGGATTATAAACTTCAATACGCGCTGCCGAGTACCTCGTAGTATAAGATCGCACTCTAATCGCGTGTTCAACAAGGACCGTAATCAGCAATACAAAACTAACTTTTTATATTTTCTTCTTTACTTTGATCGCTTGTAAATATGATTATGCAGAATTCATCACAAAACACGAACCAAAGTTGAAAAATTAACCTTTTGTTTCGCAATAAATTCTGATAAAACATCAGCCCGCCTTACATTTAATATTATTTATTTAAGCAGACAGATTGATTAAATATACACCCAAGAACGTTTATACAAAAAATGAAGATTGTACTAAATTAAATAAAATCTCATCAGATGTAAGGTTAAGGTGCCCCTTGTTTTATATTCAAACTACTTATAATATATTGTTCCGTAACTATTCTTGTGTGTTTACGGCTTTAATTATATTACATTACTTGGGAACTTAATTAAAATAAGGGATAGCGACCCTAAGCCATACTCCGTTTATTATAAACTCTATTCTTGACAGCTGTTGACGATATACAACGTGACGTAACACACCCCACTCGACCTTATTTTTTAGCTTAATTAAAAATGTGCCACGTATAAATAAATAATAAACTTTTGACAGCCAGAACAACCTTTTTGAACAAACAAAACATTTAAGATTAAATGTTAAAACAAGGTTACAACTTGTTTGTGAGTTTCAATGAATAGCAAATTAAAAATAACATTACTCAGGTAACATCGGTTAAAAGTTCCATTTTTAAATTGTTTCGTTCTAATTTCGAAATTATTGTCATGACTTACTAACTGGCTGTTTGTGACATAATAAAACCATTACTGTTTTTCCCTAAACGTTTATTCTCGAGGGAAGCAATAGTATTAAAATATTCAGCCTAATTTAAAAAGCTAAGTAATTTTCTTTTTGTTTATTTTTCTTTTGTGAAAAATGGCTAAACTGGGAGCGTTTTATTGCTATCGGGCGTATCTTTTTCGAATACTTCTTTTTTATAGACAACTCTCTCAATAAACCATGCGCAGTGTCGCAGTAAACAACACAATTACAAATACAGAATTGACATACACAAATAATAGTATCTATCTAATACTAGTGTGCCTTGTGTTCCATTTGCACACAATTTTCAGTTATGCATTAGAAGTTATTAAGGCAGTAAACGATATTTAGTAAGTAGCGCTATCTAAATTTCTTAGTCGTCTCTTACGTCATCGACGAGAAAAGATGATTTCTTTCATATTATATAGACTTTCGACAAAGTGTTTGCGCCAATTAATAACTTTTAATGTTCTTACCTACTCAACACTTCACTATTATCATAATAGTCAGACAAATATATTTTTTTAATTATTTATTTATAACAGTAGATAAATTAAAGTAACTTGTTCTTTGCGCGCTTAACTTGTGGAACAAACTACGTGTATCTATTGCGATATTTTATGATTTCTATGAGATATTCTTCTTCTAAGAGATCACGAGTGGCTTGGTTTATCTCATGCCTCTGACAATGTTTACATTTCTGACTGGCATTAACACTTGCTATCAGGTCTATGGATAAAGTAAAATTTTTGTATGAACTACAAAAGTTAAAAAAGCTTTTATAAAATGTGAAAAAAAATCAGTATAGTGAAAATGTAATCGACGTTTAAATTTAATCTTCACAAACCTTTATTATAAATTTTATCATATCTTATTTTACAAACCCAATATATTGTAAATGCTAAAAAAATAATACCATGAACCATTCGTTACTAAACCCGTGTCAAAACTGTTGCAATTCGATAAACTTTAGTGGGTAGTAAAAACAATTTAAGATACCTGCGACTGAAGCAACTTCGTATCACTTTCAACCGTGTATATCGTGGCTTTCACAAAGTTCTTTCCGACACTGAACACTACCGTTAGTGCTTTAAAGTTTCTATTAAAAATTCACAGCATCGAGTCTACACTTATCATTCTGACACCGTCTGAACCCTTAAAAGTGACAAATCTAGGAAATTGACGTCGCTATGAACAGTTTGTTTCTCCAGAATATTTTACTGTGTGTAAATTCTCAAGGCATGCTCCTAAAGCTTACAGAACACTATGGTAAATATTTAATGCCCTCCGAGGGTACGTACTTTGCATAACGTGTAAGTAAAACCCTTTGGTTTATGCCGGGTATTGCCCGCTTTTAATAGCTAATGTCCATAATTTAGTTCCACTAATTATATTTTGACATTAAGTATTTAAGTTTTAAAGGACATTAATATTTTGTAAAGTTGTTATTCAGGTTTTAGTTTATTTTGGTATCATGATAATATATTAGTCACATAATTAAACGGACATATTCGAAATGGTTAACTGTAAAAACAGAAATCGTGAATTCTAAACAGGGATTGTTTTGTATTTCAGGTTTTTTATTTTGATTAGAACCTACTGGGGTAAAGAAAATCTTTTTATAAATAAATAAAAAGATGTAAAAATAAACATTATACTAGGATTATTTATCGTTACACAAGTTACGAAAATATATCTCGGATGTGTTTACTTTATAAATGTCGATGCCACTTACAGATTTGCGATTGAAAATAGAACAGTGATTTGGAGTAACTATGTAGTTCAAATGTTCAAAGATATCTATTTGCCTATTAAAACTAACACAAAATGCCTTTCATACATAACAATATCGTGCAATATTTTAATAAAATAACAGGCTGGTATTATTGACTGCACCGTTGGTCTAGTGGTTAGTGTAACTGACTGCGACGCCGGGTGTCGTGGGTTCCATTCCCGCGGAAGGCAAATATTTGTGTGATGAACATTTGTATTTGTCTTTAGTCTGGGTGTTTCCTATGTATTGTAAGTATGTATTTACAAAAAAAAAGTATGTATATCTATTATATTTCAGTTATCTAGTATCCATAACACAAGCTCTGCTTAGCTTGGGACTAGACGACAGTGTGTGATAGTGTCCACATATTATTATTATTATTATTGTTATATTTTGTGTTAATTAACGTATTTTACACCTATTTTAGTATTATGGTATGCAATATTATAGTGCATAAAACAGTGCCTAAACATTCTAAGACAATTGCATAAAATAAATACTATGTAGATATTTAATTTAAATAACGTTATTAATTAATGCAAAATATTCCGTTATCTTATGATAATAATACCATTGCTGAATTGTTACATTGAATTTAACTTAAATTCTGCCAGCTAGATCTAAGACGACCTTTAATTTTAAGGCTTAAAATGTAGGTGAAAAATAAGGGTATTAAGTGCGCCTATTGTTTAAATTTTTGCAGGCAATTTATTATAAATAAATATTATCAGATTTTTTATTATGTTAAGAAGATCGTTGACAAATCTTTCATAATATTAGCAATAAAAAACCAGCTTATTTTATGTTGATTTTGTATCAACATAAAATAAGTTGGTTCGTTACACTAGACATATGTTGCCACAGCCTTCTTTGTTCAACATTTTCTTCTCATAATACAAGGATGAGTTTGTAAGCATAGATAGCACACGAACATAATTTGACGTGCAAATTATGCACGCAGAATACATACATTATAGGCGGTCCATGGTAAATATTTTGATATAAAGGAAAAAATTGCACACTGTTTGTAATGAGCTAGCCTGGTAAACTAATCATAAAACTCGTTTACGCAAGAGGTTTACAGGTTTACATTATAAATTTACAAAATTTGGCGAGCTTAAACAAATATTGAGTTTCTTCTCATTTCGCTGTTAGATCATAATATTTTATGTGTATGCAAAATGACATATATCAGTTTGCAGACATGACTTAAAAGCGCCATCAAATAATTTGACATAATCTTGCGTCTTAAGATCACGATTTACCTATGCTGACTTTAGCAAAACAATCTTATACGCCAAAACTCGATCTCTATGATTCGTAAGAGGAAAATGTAGAACACACAATCCTGTCAGCTCATTCGGTCGAATAGATCTAATTGATTCACGTTGGCCAAATGAAATTGCCGAAATGCCACGTCACGGTAAACATTTGTCTACTCTGAATAAACACAATACGTTGCTTCAGACGTGTCACCAGCTTTATATATAAATAGTCGCGTAATGGCATTATTTATTATCGGTTTTATAGCTATGAATAAATAAAAGTATTACATTCAAGTTTTAGTAACTGTCTTAACTCATATACAATCAAAGTTTTTAATAATTAATCATCATTTTTATTGTAAAAAAAGAAGTATATTGCTAAAGCAATTTTTAATCAGCAAAAGGTAATCAATCAGTCAAACAAGGAGACAACAAATATTTTCAGAAAAATATCTTCTAATAATTCACTTAAAATATCAATCGTGAAATACTATTAAATTTATTACTATCTATTTATTTTAAAATTTCAAACATTTAAAACTATAAAACTTAAATGTCTCAATTTTTTTTTAAATCATAGTACATTACGATATTACGACCAACTTTTTGGCTACAAACCGAGCCATATAAACAGTAATGGCAGTTGATGATGCCATTAAAATAAAATACCAATCAAGTAACGAACTTGGCACATTGAGTAGAACAATTACTTTTACGTTTCGGTATGAAGTTCCATAAAAAGGTTCTCTAGTAAGATTAATGGGCTGTTAGTAGTTTTATTAGTACTCGAGTGAGGTCAGGAGGTCGCGGCTCGCGACTCTCATGTGACGTCACGAGCTTTATAGTGACAAAAAAATGATTGTGCTTTATTACTCTTTACCTTTGATTTCAGCCTAGTACATGAGAAAGATTTCATCATAAATGTTTGTGCATTTTAACTGAACTTTAGTTATGTAAAGTGACAACTACTACTTTAAAACTAATAATAATAATAATAATAATAATATGTGGACACTATCACACACTGTCGTCTAGTCCCAAGCTAAGCAGAGCTTGTGTTATGGGTACTAGATAACTGAAATATAATACATATACATACTTTTTTTTTTGTAAATACATACTTATAATACATAGAAAACACCCAGACTAAAGACAAATACAAATGTTCATCACACAAATATTTGCCTTCCGCGGGAATCGAACCCACGACACCCGGCGTCGCAGTCAGTTACACTAACCACTAGACCAACGGTGCAGTCAAAAAGTCAAAACTATGACTAATTCATTGGGCTTAGAAAGTATGGAAGGTGGCAGGTAATGGATGGATGAGGGCAGATTGTGATTGGGTAAAATGCTTACTTTGATGGTAGGCTTATAGTAAATTCTTGTGCACGTAAGACGAATCAGAAGCTTATTAACATGAGATGCTTTTAGCCACCCTACACTGCGTTATACTCACCATTGCCACTCTGTGCATAAAACACGAACCAGATATAACAAAGGATATTAAATTTTAATGACTTATTAACACATTAATTTACCTTAATAAAAATATATCCAGGTGCAAAATAACATAGATATCCTGGGTAAAATGTCGTTGCATTGTACTCTTGTATCCGCCCCGGGGGAATAATAAGTGACATACCTAATTACAACTCAAGGAGATGTAATGACACGACTCCGGTGCTTCTCTACTTATTTCCTGGAGGCCTACTCCGAAAATCGAACGTCGAAGTTTCGAATCGAAACGCAGTAACGCCGAACATCGAACGATAACCCTACTACCAAGTTACTTCGTATACGACTATTGTGTTCGGCCGTCGTTTCGAATCTATAGACAACCAATTGAATGAACATAGTTTGAAACACTATTAAATGTCAAATTGGGTCTTTTAGTATAGGCAAATATAAAACCGGTAAAAAGCCGACAAATCAATAATATTTTGTTTTTTTTAATAAGAAAGCTATTGGTGTATCTTAAATTAAATGTTTTGTTATTATTCAAATAATTTATACGTTAAACTAATTAATCTGCTTGAAAATGTGACTTATTTTAAAGTGATGACATTAAAAAAACCTTACATCGTTGCTTTCTTATAATATTATTCTGTGGCAGTATTTCAAAATCGTGGATTCGCGGCTAGCGGACAAGTTTAAAGTCTTTGAAATTTAAAAAAAGGATATAATTTCATTTCGTAAGTATAAAGATCTTTATTGTATTAGCCCTTGTATCTTTTGTATAATATATTCGTCATGTATTTATTCTGTAGTTTGTTTCGTATTCTTGATATAAACAATCTGTAATTTTACGACTTTCTGAATAATGCAATTTCGTTTTCTCACAGTAAAATGACTGCCAGAGGTACATAAGTGAAGGCTGTATTACAATTTATGTCTGTGCATTCAAACCTAGCCCGTGGCCTCATACACAGCATAGAAGGGCAGGCAACAGCAAAAAGACTGTTGGAATCCCTGGCTGCGCAGTTAAACAGCATTGGGGGTGCTGTTAAAACGGTGCAACAGTCGAATAAGGTATGTATTATTATACTAATGGTTTCTCATAATATTCCTTAACTAATGTTTACCTTTTACTTCAAGATAGTATAGCAAGTAAGTACTTATATTATTCCAACTACATATAGAAAGTTTAGAGATCTCTGTTGAAAAATATAGTGCGGATTTACAAAAACATATTGATCTAATCCCAATCACTGTCTTACCCTAATTTGTAACAGGCTTTTGTACAGCAATGGTTCTAGGCTTATTTTTTTTTTTGTGTTTTGTGGGTTGTTAGCCTCTGATGGCTTTCACAACCTTACGCGGACTGTCGGTGAGCAGAAGGCTCTCAACCATTATAGGCTTATATATTAACATATAATTATATATAGTATGGCTATGATAATTAAGTGCTGTCCCTAATTGTGTTTCTAATTTGTGTCTCTAATTTTCTATTTTAATTTAACAGCCTTGAGGCGAATTCGACGACGTTCGCGTGCTGCGCAACCAAACCTCCGTAATCGAGTGATTCGCCTCGAGGAGGAGAAGAAAGAAGTGTTGGTGGTCATCTTCGGCCAGCTTCAAGAATTAACCTTAAATAAATATTTGTATAAATTGTAAAAAAGTGTATATGTAGGTAATTAAATTCACGCCTCCGACAGCGCTCTTGTCTTTCTTCGTCTAAAACCTCCCTATAGAGCCAAAACGTGCCATTTTCGTTCATAAAATTAAACGCAATCTTTTTACGATAGTGAAACGAAAGCTAAGTTGTTATCGTAAAATTAGAGGTTAAATTTACGATCAAAGTATTGTCAAACAACGATAGCTATACGTCAAAAATCATTTCGGAGTAGCGTCAACGAAAGCCAAAACGTCAATTCGCCATCTTCGATCCGATCTTCGGATCCGAAACATTTCGTGGTAGGTAGGTGTACGATTCGTCAGTCGAAAGTTCGACGTTCGATTTTCGGAGTAAGCCCCCTGGTACTTATTTCTTTAACGAGTGCCGAGTAACTTCTTAAAATGTAAAGGAGTTCTTAAATTTTGTTGGAATCTCTATCTTTATGGTAAGATTTAATCTGTATGTATTGACTATATTTATCATTCATCAGCTTTTTTATCTCTTCAACGAGTGATTAGTGGTCAACCTAGTGTCACGATTTGTTTAGGTCGCCCATAATTTAATAAAAAGGCATCTTAATTACTGTTAACGACATGGTAACAGCCGGGATTGGACTTTTGCTTGCTCTCTGAAGCACGGAGACGCTTTAGATCAGCTTAAAACGTCTACAGCAGGTTATAGGCCTCTTTCAAAGGAGGGAATTGTTTTAATCATCACGCTAAATATGCGAGTTGGTGTCAACAGTAAGGTGATTCGGTACACAGATAACCCTGCTGTCATTTACATTGTATTAGTTCGTCGCTTGTTATTACTCTTACGGGAGAAATTGAATCGTTCCATATTATGTAGGTATTTTCTTTTGGGACTATATGTAGCATTTTAATAAATAAAATTAAATTGTTTGTAATATTTAGTACCTACATTACAGCTTATGTAGTATTTACACGCGATATGTAGGTAATAATTATTATAAGTGGCAGGTAATCTCTGCCGAAAATATAAATATCAATAAAAAAATAGTCTTTATTTTTTATCTATGTTGCGTGTATAACAATCTGTTTGGATCAGACTATTTAGTTTGACACTCTTATTTGACATCACAAAATCATTTTGTCTATTTCGTTTCGAAATTCAAATTGAATAAATAACGTACTGATTAATTTAACTTTGAGTTTGTCAAGTCAAATCGCAAAACACAAAGAACAAAATGAAGTCTCATTCAAATTGTAGATTCTATTTCACCGTAACTTGTTTTTAGCTTTAAAAAGGATTGTAAATAAACCATAAAATTTGTTGAGTCTTTCTGTGAACAAAATCTCAGCAATTACGACCGACGTTCTCAGCACTATTCAGCGGCAAGATGTTGCCATGTTATTGTGTATTCTTGGAGGATATTTTGTAACAGCTGCATTTTTGACCAACTTATATATTATATTAGGAAACGTCATAAAGATAAAACAGAAGTAGTACTTATTAGTAGTTAATCAATCCACTCAATTATAGCAATCAAACGATTACAGGAGATGGTAGTAGAAAAATCATTGAACATTACTATTAGAACTATACTGTAACTAAGACTGTCGTCATGACGATCTTCCTATCAATTGTAGCAATTAAAACAAATGGCGAGCCGTCAGAATGAAGACAATAACATTGTTTTTCAATATTGTAAATTTGTAAAACTGGCTAAGTCAAACGCAGTGTGGATACATAAATCTACAACTGCAATATTACGGTTGTAGATCCACGCTGGTTTCAGCATGAATGGGCTGGATCGACCAGGGAAGTACTACTCTCTCATAGAAGATCGACATAAGAATATTAGTTTTCAAATGTGTTTCGCTCGATATGTGAGAGCGCTGGCAGCCCAAATACCCCCTCGATCCTATTCCTTTTCCCTTTTTGCTGCCTCGGTCCCCTTATCCGTGGTCGGCAACGGCTTGGTTGTGTTTTATAAGCATTATTAATTCTGTGATGATTGGAAAACGCAGCCATCTCTATAGTTAACGGTTACCACTTACCATCAGATAGGCCGTATGCTTGTTTGTTACCAAAGTGGCATAAAAAAAATCACCGAGTTAAAACTAATCTGCTGGCGTCATAATATTCTATGAAGCAATTTATGAAGCCTAACAACACTGGCCTATCAACAAAGATAGGTGTATAAATACACCAAAAATGAAGCTGGTTTTAAACATTGTTAGGAAGTTATAAGCACAAAATTTGGTTTCAAGTATACAGTCCTAATTAATTTTACTCTAAAGGACTCAAGCTCTCTTGAAACCGAGTTAATAGACTTGAAAATGGTTTTTGCTCCTGTTAGAAATAATATTAAGAAAATATAATAAAGGCGAATGTTGAAAACATAAACACATTTTCGCCAAAGATGTTAAATGATCCAAACAGAGAGATGCCATTAGCTTTAGAATGGGTGCTTTTATAAAGCGTCTTAAAGTGATAGGTCATCTTAGCGTGTGACGTCAATACATTATCGTTAGTATTACTTACTGTGTGAAAAATAGCAATAACACTGGCGCATACTGTTGACAAAAGCCCGGTTAACTCATCGCAATACATCACTATTATTTAAGGATTAGGACGTTATATGTACAACACGTCATGTAACATAATACCAAGTTTAAACAATTGTTTCGACAAATCCTTTTGTTGTCCTTCCACAGAGCCAACGTATTTGTATACATGCCCATGTCATTTGAAACTGTACAAATTTGGAGGGTTTTCGAGGTTTTTGTAGTATTGAATGTACTTATCTATGTTTGACTGATAACGACATAAAATATTTAAGTCAGAGAATTTATCATACAATTTTATATTTCATACAAATATTTTATGCTGTCATCGGTGAAACAAAAGCATAATAAAGCCCATTGATGATATTTGTAGTTTACAGTCCAAAGGCCGTTTTACCAACGTTTTGCGAAACTGGGATATAATAACAGTTATACATAAAAACATACTCATAACTTGGTACACGTTTTCATTTCGAACAAACATTAAAGCTTTTAAAGATTTACTGCATAACAGAAATATTTGTTCGAAAATAAATCAATGTTTGCGTTCGAAACGGAGGAGTCTAGTCCACAACACCATTCGTACTTACTTAGTTGATTTATTACATTAACGGAAGCACCAGGAATTAGACACAATTGCGTATAAGATTAATGACTAAGGATACAACAAATTTTATGCTTTGGATCTCTGAACAGATTTACGTCCAACAACTTCGTTGTATTTGCTTCACCACCCGGCATTCGAAATTTGGAATATCTTTTAAAATTCACTCGACCTTAATGGCTGCCGGTCCGTTAATATTCTTGGAAATTTAAATGAATAACAAGAATATTTAAATAAGTGGCCCCTGTGTCTAAGATGTGGTTCTTAAGAGTTAATGGTTTGGACAGGAATCAAGTAAAATTGTTGAAGCAAGTATATCGTTGTTTGAATTGTTTGGTACGCAGTACGTATATATTGTCGTACATACAATGGAACATGAGTTAGGGAACTGCGAAAGTTGCGAATGTCGAGACGGTAGAATTACGGAACCTTGTTAGCTCAACTTGCTTATGTTTAACAATAAATCCCGGTTCACGATTATCCTCACTTTTTTCTTGTTTATGTAGGTTTAGGTTTGTGTACTTGTTAATATTAGAAATTTTGATATTTATAAACAAACCAATCCAGTTTTGTTAATCTTTCATCATAGTCACATCATCATTGGTAATACAAAATTAATTCTGTAAAAGAATTTAAAATGAAAGTAGTTTTATGACCGACTTTTGCCATTATAACTTTTCCAAACTTTAAACGCTTTATTTACAACTAAATGAGAAGCTTTCGAATAAAGAATTTGAAGTCTATTCAAATTTATCATCACCATTTAGTGAAATGAGGTTTAGTTCAAACAATACAAAATCGAACGGAACATTAACAATTCAACAAGAAAAACAATTTAAATCGTCAAATGGTTTCTGTTTGCGATGCCTAGACACTTAAACACAATATTATTATTTATCAACGCCGATGGAACCATTCCGCCCGTTAGCATCTATGTAGTCTATATAACTGTATCTATATAACTCTATGTGAAGGAAATTAAATTTCCGGACTGTAGGGCGTCCTAATGCCCTCTGAATTAAAATTGTAAAAGGTGATACGAGTATACGTAATAAACAAAATATTGTGTCAGATTTATAAAGTAAATTTATTCAGTCTCGTGTGTGCCTTTATAATTTTTTACTTCAATAAAAACAAACATTTAGGTCTTTTAAAATTTTGAAAAGATTTTTTTTTATATACCGTGTCGATTATAAGATGAGCACGTTTTATATAAGTTCATATAGGTGCTTCAACTACAACTTACACATACAAAATTTTATAAATCTTTAGTGAGTTGTGGGCTCTTTCTCATATTTATAATTGACTACATATTACTTATACAAACATACCGTAACTACAGAAACTACTTTTAGTTCGTCAATATCTACTAATGCTTCAACGTGCTTTGTATAGCAACAACAGGCTTCGCTACATAAACAATGACCACCCAGGGAATAATTATTTAAGCACATAACTCTATCGATATGAGTATTACTACGTAGTTAATTTTTGGTCTGCTATTATACATTAAATACAATGTTTATAAATGTATAACATTTACCAATAGCTACTTGAATGATAAGTAGCTAGTGGTAAATTTTATTTTAGTGTTAAAATTGAAAAGTTTAAAACAATGTCTTAGCGTAAAATATTTATATGATGAGCGCATCTAGTATTTGATAACTGAATCTCAGCCGGTGTGATAAACATTTTGTAAGTAAGTTTTTAAAATAGCTACTCCACGACACAGACCACGGCTGTGTCCTAGTAAAGTAGTTGTCTTAAAAAAAAAAAAAACAAGCTACCTTTAATTTTTATATAAAATAGCAAAAACGTAACTGCTTTCACGTTACTGCGATCTATAGCTTATTGCGACTATACAGTATAAAAAAAATTTAATCAGTTTTTAGCCAAGATTAAGCAAAGCAAAATTTTTTTTTAAACCAAGTCTTTATTATGAAAATTTTGACGGCGATTAACTCCAGTACACTTGTCTCTATACTAAGCCATCCCCTTTTACGATATAGACTCGTGTCAAAATACACGCTATAAAACTAAAGTGAATACCATTATTTTAATAGTTACTGCATACGTTTTATTTAATAATATTTTACATCGTTAATATTCTGAATATAATTATTTTATTCTACGGACTTTTATAAATCACTGGCTTGGCGCGGCGTGGTTTTACCCACGTTTTTGCTTACTGCTCTGCTCCCGTCGCCAGTAACATGATGTTACATAGCTTATAACCTTTCTCGAGAACTAGCACTACTTTCCACTAACATTTAAAACAAGGACTTCACAGATATAAAAATATAAAATCAAAATTAAAACAAAAATCTAATGTTTTTTAAGATAATATATTATATATCTTATTTATCCTATTTCTTGCTTTGTATCCTATAAGCTACGTACCCTTGCTATGTATTGTAACCTTTATTTTTCTTAATCTTGTTATACGCGTCTTTCCAAATTAAGAGTTAATATTGTTACTGTTCCTTAAATTTTCTTTTCGGCACTGTAGGTTTTTTGTAAAGAACCACATATTATCTTATAAGCATTATATCTGTATATAAATGTTTGTTGCCAAAATAAATGAAAAAAAAAACTAGGCTATCATAAGCAAAAATAATTATTCAATCACGACTAGTAGTTCTATAGATTAGCGTGTTGAAACAAACAAACAAACTCTTCCGCTTTATATAATAGTATACAATAGATAATAATAGGTCAGTTTCGTCTATACATATTAATTAAGAAACTATGTTACTTGTTTAATAATGACGTGAATTTAAATGAAAATTTTCGTTTTTTTAGTTTTAGTTTAAACTTAGTTATCGATTTGCTATGTTGACAATTAGCGTTATATATATATAACTCCTGGATTTAACTGCAGGCTGAGTAATTTTGGTAACAAAATTATCAAGTGAAGTAAGTCGTTGTGATTAATAAGCTCTAAATAAAAGCTGAAAGTCTTATATTTAACCTAGAAAGAAACCTTTTTGTCATTTTGTTTCAATATGACCATTTCGGCTCATCCTTTCAGCTGATAAGAATGTTGTAGTCTAGTTTCATCGTTAGTTTAAACGAGGGCTTAGAACAAGTCAAGTGTAGAAACTGAGTGATATGACAGACATTCAAGGGTTATAGACATATTTAGGCATCTGTACAAGCATGGACAGAAATTTGAAGAGCAATTTCTATGATAAATAACTTTACGCAATCCGTTGAAGTCGTTAGTCACGGTATCCTACACCTACGTTACACTTTTATAAAGCTTAATTTACATTGGTACGCTTAATACCGGAGTCAACATATATGTATATTACATTTTTTTGTCGTTAATAAATGTAAGTACACATTAGATACATAACACAGAACAGGTATCACAATGTGCGACACTGGCATCTAAGTCAAAACATTTGTAACTACGGATATTTTCCTTAAAATATTAACATCTTTGTGAATATTAAACTCGTAATTTGGGTACTCAGGATTACTAAACATAACCAAAAAATAATAAGATATTAATCAAATAGAATAAACAAACCAAATACAACTGTAAAAGTATAATATTCCAACGTAATACGTTTTCCATTGAGAAAATACGTACCCATAATTATTAGAACGTCACGCAAGCAAGGCCATGAATAATATACCGGCTAACATCTACCTATAATGTATTATTATTACTAAAATTTCGTATATTTTTGTTATAATACCAGTCTGTTATTACCCCACTACAAAACAAAACCCTCTTTTGATACAGAGACGGTATGAGCATTGATCATTTCTATTATTTTACTACCGTAAGTCAGTTCATGTTCGGAGTAAACTTAGGTAAGGCCCTTATATAAATTGAAAAGGCGCAATTGATAGGTAATTAACTAAACAATATCTTAACATTATACAAATATTCCCATGATAATAAAAATATTTACCTACCACTGAATTACTAAAAATTAAAACGTATAGACCACGCATAAAATCGATAGTTGATATTCAAAGCAATAACAAAGAAGATATTATAATATTATAATATAATATAAAATTATGTTGATTATTCAACATAACTTTTCTTTAATATTCAAAATGACACTTAAGAGCATCAAATAAAATAACCAGCGGGCGTAATTTCTCCACGACCTAATTCACTGATTAGGGGAGAGCCATGAAACCAACCGTAAAATAGTGAAAATTGAATATTATCCCAAATTTACTTTTGCTAATATGGAAAGATATCGACGATGTCGCAAAGAAGTACATGATTTTTAGGCGTATTGAGTAAAATGCTTTATAAACAAAGTCATGGCTTTATGAACAAGGTAGTGGGCTTAAAACCGAACAAATATGTGATCTTTTCAAAATTTATACGTACCTACTTTCTACATAATACCTCTAATTTCTTTAGTTTGTAATAAACGACTAATTGATGTGATCCACGCACTTTTTCCTTTGTTTTTTTTTTCATAATTTCTGTTTAATTCTATGCAGTGTGGTATTTCTAGCGCAACACTGGGTTACTCTCGACCAGCCAAGATGACAAAATTGGGGGAGACCTAATTTCCAGCACTGGAAATCTCTCGGCTGATATTATCATAATGATTAGGCTACTTACTCCAAATAGTACTAAAAATAAACTGACTATTACAAAGTTTAACATGCTTTTCTTGCCCGTTCTTCATAGGGCTCAACCTTGTCAGCAATATGGTCATAAGCAAATTGGCTGAAATTTTCTTTTGATTTATGACGTTCATAAAATAATGTGTACACATATTTATTATGATTTACACTGAACGAGTTTGACTTTTTTTTAAACATTTATTAATTTAGGTTGATCAAATAAAAATAAAAACACTTATTAACGTTAAAATTTACAAAATGTCAGCCAATTAACCTTTGATTCCTAAAATCTATTTTTCACTACCCACTCATACTCAATTGCAGTTTAAGGACAATAATTGAGGGTTTTCTAAAATGGCGCCTACAAGGTGGCAGTCAAAGCGCTTTCAATCAAACAATCAACGGTAAACGATTCTTTTGATTTCAAACTTTGAGTGAATTTTGAATTTTGATTTTGAATTTTTGTGAATGGAAGACCTTTCACCTAAGTGGCGACAACTAATGACGAAAATTTTCCTTAACACCCTTAATATCGCCTTTAATTCAGTAATTGTGACAGTGTTGTTACCTTCTCCTAAAAATATAAATTAAACATTTTTTTTAACCGACTTCAAAAAGAGGAGGAGATTCCTCAATTCGACCGTATATATATATATATATATATTTTTATGTGTGTACGTCGATTACGTCGTCGTTTATGTACCGATTTCCATGATTATTTTTTGATTTGGAGAAACAATATCACGAATATCCAAACAAGCTGTCACCGCGAGCAAGAAGGTAATGAAGAAAGAGAAAAAAAATAAGGTGGACACAAGAGAATAACAGAAACTCCAATGCTCTCAATATCGTACGAAACGCATAAATTTGTTTACAATCTATCAATATTCTGTGAAACGACAGATACTAATTTTTAACATCCTAACAGTACTGTAATGGAACCAATGCGATGTTATATAATACATACATAATTATAATGAAAGACTGATATAATATACATAATATATACAGTAAAAATTAACTTAGATCTAGTTGATAAAAGGTACTTATACATTTTCTATTATTATATTAAATGCCCCTGTGAATTTGAATAGGCTATATTGAAAGATATCGCCTTCGATATCAGATTAATTCGGCTTATTGCCCTACAAGGGATCAAATTGCAGTAAATTCGTTCTTACTGTTGGTACATTAAGCAAAGCGGTATATCTTCTAGCTACAACATGACCATTTGGTGCAGGTAACTGCAGCAAGGCACAAATTCAACATTTCAGCTTTAGTTTTAGAAATAGTTTTAATCTGCGACACTTAGCATAGCCGTGAATGCAAGTTCGGCTCTTTTACGGACGAGTGATATACACCTAAAAGCTCGCATAATCAGCAGGACAAACGCCTTTAAAATTTTTACATTTAGATTTGATTTTGCGATTGTTGTCTAACGTGTTGTTTTTATTTAGTAAGGCAGAGCTATAAATAACTTGCCAAAATTATACAACGACATTTATGTCAATCTTTCATGTAAACACGTTTTATGTAAACAATGGTAACACGTAACTACCAATATACACAATGTCGTTATTTCCCAATGATCCCCTCTATTTTTTTCCTTTTACTTTCCTTCTCCCTTTACGTTTATAGTTTGATTGTGTTTTCCTAGTAGTGTTTCTGTAACTGCTCTGTGCTTAAAGAAAACATTCATTTTCTTAGTTTACAATAACAATTTACAATCCGTCGTATTTTTAACGAATTTTAAAAGTTATTTTATCTAGTAAGCGAAAACATTACGTAATGTTATATTTTATCTATACTACTACCTATCCGCGGCGCGGTTTCACCAGCGTCTTTGCTTACTGCTCTACTCCCGTTGCCTGTAGCGTGATGTTACATAGCCTATAACCTTCCTCGAAAACTGGGCTATCATACGCAACAAAAATCCGACTGGTAGTTCTAGAGATTAGCGCGTTCAAACACCTTATAGGCTATGTAACATCACGCTACTGGCGACGGGAGCAGAGCAGTAAGCAAAGACGCTGGTGAAACCACGCCACGGAAAGCTAGTAGTATTGTAAATACTCAAAATTGCACCCGTCCAAAGCCAGAGCGGTTCGCTAGTACAACATTCATCTTAGTACATATAAGCATAATTTTGTAGGTGGTGCTTTATTTGAGTCGCCTAATAAATAGCATCCTGTACATCCCACGCTTAAGAAGTCTCACTTTAAATTGTTCACAATATATTTGAATATTAACGGTATCGCTTAGTGTCACTTTAAATATAACTGTTACGTTATTTCACAACAAGAGTACGCGTACTATACTATATCAAAATTATGTCTAATAAATTATTGGCAGCCTGAAAAAATCCTGAAAGTAGCTTGGTCACTAACTACTCGATAAGAAAAAGAAGACTAAAAGAATAGGTGTATAGTGCGTTAATTTAAGTGTTAAAAAATTAAACCGATTGGATAGGGTAATCAATGTTCTTTTTATAAAAATAAACATAATTTTTACTATTTTTATCCTTATCACCATAATCACAAATAGCGCGCCATCTATCTAACTTACTCGTTCATAATTTGAAATATTAACAAAACAACGGCACATTACTATTCTATTATTTCAAATAAATTTGTAAAACAATAGTGACAATCACTTCACTAATGTTATAACTACAAAAAAGTCCTTAAAATGTAAGCAGTATTATCTAAATTGCTTTCATAAATTACTTGGAAAATGAGTACCTTAAATAGAATTTATGCCTTGCCTACAAGAGCGTAAGATATAAGAGTGTTCTACTAATGTGCAAATGTCTCTTATTAGGACGCGCTTATGGGGCAAGAAATAAAAGTGCTTATCAAAAATAATATACGCTTTTTATTTAAATAAAAATACAAAACACCTACTCAGTATATTTACTTTTGTCCCATTTCTAGACACAGAGTCAAAGTGCCTATTAAAATATATTCCACGGTTAGTTAAATACTATTATTACGTAACAGGTACTTCGCCGTCCCATCCTTAACTCCTGTAAGCTAAGATCAAGCGTCGACCAAAACGACATCGCATTACTCGGATAATAAATCTAGGCCTTTGTGTGTCTTGAACTTTAAGCTTCGGATTACTCGTACGATTCTCAGATAGATAACATATGTTCGCTTAATATATTATGCTTAAGAATAATTTGTGAGTACAATATTCGCATCTACTTATAATTCAATAAATATTTAATAAATATTTATGTTTAAAATATAAACAGCATACTTAATTGATATTTAAGTAGCTTGTAGAAATCGTAAAATTTAATAGCGATGAAAATGACGATAGTTGTTATAATTTTATATTTCTTATTCATAATATCTCAACTTAACAAATTAAATACATTGTTCATATGTATTTTTGAACTTTTCTCTAAAGTAGAAGTTTTAACTCACCTCGAAAATAACGGCAAACAATACGTCCATAAACAAAAAACTGCCACTTTAACCAACCAGCTTTTTCAAACTCCGTAACACCGAAAGGCGTCGCAAACTTCGCATATAGCCTACGTTAGGCGCGTTCCTCCCCCACGGCGACCCAGAGAACACTGAATTTGAGCCTCTCTAGAAAATTATCTGTTGCACTACGTTCTATACATGCGCAAAACTAACTTGTGTATCCCGAAACGCTTCACTTACATCGCTCCTTTAGTTCAACGTTCGGTTTGATCAATCAGTGTGAATCTTTCGATGAAAATTTCAATAGCGATATTGAAAATCAGTCGGTATGACTTGGAAAATAATTTCTTGCTTTGTTTAGCAATATTTGACGTGAGTTTTGAGTCAAAAGGTTTACTTTGTCAGCGTCCGTTTGTAGTATTCGAAGAAATATGTAATATTCTTTTACATTTAATATCTTAGCGAATACGAAATGTTTCTCTGAGATCATAATACTTTGTTTTAGACAAGCTTTTGCCAAAGACTTCGCTCTCAATGCGCCACCTAGAGATACGTTCAGTACTAAAGTGTTTAAGAAATAACAGAATTTGTAATTGAACGATTTGATCACGGCCACGACGTTTCTGGATCTTTATGATAATCCTAGAAGGTATATTGTGTGTTAAGTTCTATCCCAATTCGATAAAGTTGATGAGTGATAGAGGAAGCATATTGGGCGCGATTTACTCGCGCTCTATTGTTAAGTATGACTTACAAGGTGTATTTCCGAGAGATGTTACACTTACGGTCTACATTTAGCTATCATCAACCATTCTGTCCAAACATCTTATTTCAATAAAGCATGCGAACTTTATTAAATTACACAAAATTACACTGTAAAACAACTTTATGACTTGTGTAAGTCATAAAGTTGTTTAACATATTTTCAGTAGTCTTATCGCATATGAATTGAAATTTTTAATTAAACTTTTGACATTGTTATGAACCCAAAAAGGGTTACGAGGTAATGGCTGACCCAAAGGGACTGCACCTTAACATAATAACATGCGATAATCATTAGCTATTAGGTTGGATAAGTGATGGTGTTTACATATTCATACATAACAACATAGATATTAATTTTAAATTAAGACGTAATTGAAGCTACGGCTATAAGAAGATAAAGCCGAATAAGTACAATAATGGTTACATGATGATACCTAATGTTTTTTATATATATTAGCCTACCAAAGTGACTCCACCCCGCCTGATGGTAAGCAGTCAGTTTTGACGGTAGTAGATCCACGCTGGTTTCAGTATGAATGGGCCGGACCGTCCCAGGAAGTACTACCCTCTCATAGAAGATCGACGTAAGAGTAGTAGTATCCGTACTACTGCGTTTTGCTCGGTGAGTGAGAGCGCCGGAGGCCCAACTTCCCCCTTTCCCCTTTCCTTACCTTCCTCATTCCCTTCCCCTAACCCCATTCCCAGCCGCCATAGTGGAGGCCACCATACCAGCAGTTAGGACGATAGCATTTGGTATGGTGGCCACCACTTCTGGATTCCACTGACTGCTTACCATCAGGCGGGGTGGAGTCACTTCGGTAAGCTAATATATATAAAAAAAATGTTAATTAAGTAAGGTATGAATATCGTCAGCGAACTGGCTGTAGGTTAATTGGCTGACTTCATGTAATTTTGACTTTTCACGCATCATACTTTATGATCAAAATGAAATAAATGCTTTGTGTTTGAGTTTGAAATTTAAAACCCGGCAAATATCAATCTGATTCAAGGTATATGATAGATATTATTTCTGATATAGGTAGTGCAAAGGTGTTTCTGAGATTCCTGATAATAATATTAAATAAGAAAGAAATATGTATTTTGCTAAAAACATGGTTACACAGAATGTTAGTTGTAAGTTGATACAGTACAGCATGTCTTACGGTATAATATCACGATATGCAAAATTATTCATAGCAGCTATAATGTTGGCTACTTTGAAGCGTAAGTACTTAAGTACACAAAAGTAATTAATATACTTAACAAAAATAAAGTTAAACTAAAATTAATAACATTTTATTACACAGAGAAATTTCAATTTAAAACAAAATGTTTATTCAAAATGATCATTATGTTGACCATACTATTTGGTATAGAGCCGAACTGATTTTGATAAAAATTTTACGTTATAGTAATAACAGTTTACCTATTCTTTTGAAGATTAATTTGCGTTCTAAATATCATAAAAACTTAATTGTTTATTTACTATAAGATGAACGACAATAAAAGCTAATAATGACAGTTACGTCGATATAAAAATACTTACATATTAAAATTCTTCAATGAGTATTTTCTCACCGTTGACTTCAAGAAATATTTAAATAGGAATGTTCTGAACATTTTTTTTTTGTGGGATAACGCATACGCATCTGCCCGGGCAAGGCGGAGGGTTATGTCGGACTCTCCGACCGCATTCAAAGCGCGGCCGGCATACCGACTAAAACCCACGGTGTTCCTCCAGACGGCCAGAGTGTCGGAGTCACGGGAGACGCTCGGCGACGGGCCACGGCCCACTCACTGTATTTACTCTAATAACTAAATTTTTTCATCAACCGTTAATGTTAGAGGCACGTTAACTTAAACAGTCTTACTTTAATTGTTAACTTGTTTATTTATTTTGTATTATGTGTTGTGTGCTACCAAAGATAGTAATAAGCACTGCCTGCCCGTTCAGCATACATTTTAGGAATATAAAAAAGTTGAGTGAGTGCCCTTTGAGGTTATGATGGCACTTCAGTTAGGTTACTGTTTCTTTTCTTTATTCTTATGGCCTGTTAAAGTAAGAACACTATAAAGTAAGAACACCTGATGTTTTAGCTATTAGTGAAAAACGGAAAGAAAACAACCAGCTCAATGGCAGTTACAAAACGTAGTAAAATGTCTTTAACAAACATTTTTTTTTGCGGTTCCTTTTTAGTTATTACTATTTTTATAGATAAGTGCGTTAATTATTAAATATAAAAAACAAATATTATTTTTATTTATCAAGTACTGGCATATTAAGAGTACGATCCAGGTTCTTTAAAGTCTGGATTCGATTACGAATTAAATTAGGTACGTAATATTATAAGTCCAACATTTATGTCAGATATACTTAAACATCTTATCAGTCACTATCATTCGTGATACTGACTTTAATAATAATAATATTTCAAATCGCTACTTATCATATTCTGTACCACAGGGAAGTGTACTTGGACCTCTTTTGTTTATAATATATATAAATGACCTACCAAAAGCCACACCACAACCAATGACACTTTATGCAGATGATAGTACAGTGACAATTGCATGTAAGGACATAAATCAGTATGAATCAGAAATAAATAGCTCTTTGACATCAATAATTTCATGGTTGACTAATAATAACTTAAAAATTAACTTAGCAAAAACAAACATCATGCATTTTGGACAAAAAATAAATAACCCCTTAGATATACAACATTTAATAATCGTATTATACAGGAAGTAAACACTACTCGATTTCTCGGCCTTGCTATAGATAGTAAGTTAAACTGGAAAGAACACATTAACAAACTATGTAAAAAAATAAGCAGCCTATCATATGCGTTATACAAACTAGCTCCTAGTGCTTACAGTTGTAAGCACCGATGCACTACTGGCAGCATATTATGGTTTAGTTGAGTCGCTCCTCAGGTACGGCATAATTTTTTGGGGCAATTCTACTGACAAAGATATGGTTTTTATAATGCAAAAGCGCTGCATTCGCAATATGTTCAGAATCAAAAGTACTGAAAGCTGTCAACCTCTTTTTCGAAAATACAACATTTTAACGTTACCATCAATATATATTTTGGAAACAGCCATGTTTGTCAGAAGTAACCCTCATTTATTTCCTCGTAAGTCGGAAATAATAAGTCGCAATCGCAGAGATAACAACAGACTATGTATACATCCTGCAAAAACTACAATGCTTCATAAAAGTATAATATGTAAGGCTCCAGAAATTTATAATAAGATTCCAAACAATATCAAAATGTTAAACACAGACCAATTAAAGAAAACATTTAAAAAAATCTTAACAGAATAATGTTACTATAGCATTGATGACTTCCCGAAAGACAAATGTTTATAAAAAATATTCAATTTTATTTGATACAACTTTTATTTTACTATGTATGGATGAAAATTTGTAATTAATGACTGTACCTATTTTTTTTTTTGACCTATTGTTTTTCTATTTTGTTTGTTATTAGTTATTGACATTTACTTAATTATGATTTATGAAATAATACATATTAGAATACAATGTTAATGATTTAAGCTTTTATATTTGTAAACCAGCAATGGTCAGACATGTTGATACAATTGACTATATTCCACCTATAATAAGCATGATACCAGTGTTTTATTATGTACTACATGTGTCTTAGCAAATAAAAATCTCTTTATCTTTATCTTTTATCTTTGCACCAACTGAAACCCAGCTCAAAGCGTTACTAAAGATAACGGAAAACTTTAGTAATTCTATTAGCATGGCTTTCGGAGTGGACAGGTGTGCAGTCGTGCATGTAAAGCGAGGCAAGGTAGTGGAATCTGATGGAATTCAACTATCTGATTCTACTCATCTCAGGCCACTTCTAATCGCAGACACCTATAAATACTTGGGTATGTCGCAGTCGTTGGGCATTAAAGAGACAGATGTGAAACAATCATTACAGGAGCGCTTTTTCAGCCGCCTTAAAAAAGTATTGAATAGTAACTTGTTAGGCAGCAACAAGGTGCGCGCCTGTAATTGTTGGGTCATGCCTCTTCTTCTGTACTCCTTCGACATACTCAAGTAGACACAGACTGAATTGGATGCCCTGGATAGACGAGTCCGCACATTGTTAACTTCATACCGTATGCATCATCCGCGTTCAACCGTCATGAGGTTGTATATCCCGCGAAAATGCGGCGGCCGAGGCTTTCTAAATGCCAAAAGCCTTCACAATCGCGAGATATGCAACCTTAGGGACTACTTTCTTAAGATGAGCGAGGATGTGCATCGTGATGTGATTGCAGTGGATATTGGACTTGCCCCACTTGCTTTGGCTAAAGAGAACTGGCGCAGGCCTGTAGTACTCGGTATTGATGATTGCCGCGTGGTATGGCAAAGCAAGGAGCTCCACGGAAGGTTCTTTCGAGCCTTACACGGTCCTGGTGTGGACCACTCTGCTTCCGTGGCCTGACTACGCTTCGGTGATCTCTTTGGAGAAACCGAAGGGTTTGTTTGTGCAATTGCTGATGAAGTTATCATGGCGAACAACTACCGGAAATATATCCTGAAAGACCACCAGGGCGATGACATGCCCGACATATGTTAATAGTGCACATATGTCGGGCATGTCATCGCCCTGGTGAGTTTCTCAGGCATATTGTTTCCGGCTGTTCGCGTCTTGCTAACGGAGCGTACTTGCACAGACATAACCAAGTGGCCAGGATTATCCACCAGCAACTTGCTTTGCGATACAAACTTGTGGACATCGAAGTGCCGTACTACAGTTATAACCCTGAGGCGGTTCTCGAGAATGGTCGTGCGACATTGTACTGGGATCGCTCCGTCATCACAAACAAGGCTGATATCGTGGTGGTGGATCGTTCCGAGCGCCTTGCAATGATCGATATTACTGTCCCTCATGACGAGAATCTCATGAAAGCTGAGAAAGACAAACAGATAAAATATCTCCACTTAGCCCATGAGATTGTCGACATGTGGGATGTGGATTCAGCTGCCATTGTATCGATAGTTGTTACTGTAAATGGCTTAATAGCAAAGAGCCTCGACCAACACCTAAAGAGGCTCGCATTAGGTAGATGGGTCAAGAGCCAGATTCAGAAGGCAGTGCTGCTTGACACGAGAGCGCCGAAGGCCCAATTTCCCTCCTTTCCTCTTTCCTCACCTCCCTCATTCCCTTCCCCTAACCCCATTCCCAGCCACCATAGAGGAGGCCACCATACCAACAGTTTAAGACGATGGCTTTTGGTATAGAGGCCGCCACTTCTGGATTCCACTGACTGCTTACCATCAGGCGGGGTGGAGTCATTTTGGTAGGCTATAATATAAAAAAAAAACACGGCACGAATTGTGAGAAGGTTCCTATCTCTGGAAGCCCAACCGCCGGTAGCTTAGACTCTAATCTCGATGCCGGTGGTAAACTATTTTTTATATTCTTAAATGTATATTTTTCACTTTTATAATTATGTATTTAAAAATTTAAATAATATGAAATGATGTAAATAAAGGGAATAATAATAATAAATTAGTTTATTTCAGGTAAATACCCATATTTTAGAATTTCACATACACAATACAATCTAATAGGTAATAAAATAGACAACAATAAAAAATATCTATCACCGTCATAAATATAATTGAATTGATATAAACGCCAATATATTTTTTATTTATTCACACTGATTATTTGTACTGACACAAAGGTTCGCAACTAAATTCAGGGTGTAAAAAGTTCGCAGGTAACTTCAGGGTGTTGATTTTTTCTGTCGGTGTGCGCGCGCATCGTAAAAATTCACTCTCATCATTTTTCCCAATCGCGCCAAAAGAAGTATAACTTCAATAAAAAATTAATACTTAATAAAATAGACAATAAAAATTAATAATAAAATTTGCATTAAATTTTGCTTGTCGATCGAAATAAGTATATGTGACAATATATTACAGACACTAATTTATTATCACATACACTTAATCGCACTAGGAAGGAAGCTTTGAGCCTCCTCATGAGCCCGTAGAAATCAGTGACTCTGTTCTCAACGAACATGTCAGTCGCACTACACCGCCAGGGCAAGCGTAACAGCTAAAAGCGTTATTAAATTGTTCACGAAGAGTGTTATATGCACTCTTCGTGTACCTATACCAGAGTTGGCTGATGTAGAACGACTGACAGTAAGCCTTGAACAAAGTCACTTTCACTTCACTTGAGCAGTGGCTAAATCGTCTGGCCAGCATATTGCCTCTGCATGCAATACTGCGTCTTTGCCTTTCCAGGTCTTCATCATCACCTAAATTGACAGTAATCATGTGACCTAGGTATTTAAATTTAGTTACATATTTTAGTGCTGAGCCTCCTAATAAATTAATCAGTAAAATACAGTCAGGACCTTTACCGTATTTAAAGATCATATTTAAGATAGTGGCTGGACATTTTTGACCGTAGAAAGATGTTGATTACCAGTTATTCTCTTATACGGCAGAGGCAGAGTGGGCAGACCCCTCACAAGGTGGACCGGCGATCTTATAAAGGTGGCGGGCAACCGATGGATGAGGGCAGGTCACAGCCGGCCACGGAGGCGAAAATTGGGAGAGGACTATGTCCAGCAGTGGACGTGTTTCGGCTAATATGATGATTCTCTTAGTCGCCACGGGCAGAGATCGCGCTGTTCTCATTCCATACAGAAGACCTCTCGTCCATCATCGTTATAATTTGTATTTAATCTGTTTAATTAACATATTTTAATTATACTATTTTTGTAAATTTGAGTTTATATTTGATTCTGTATAAAATATTTGACGTAACAAATTTACTCCAAAGTGAAGTGACCCAATAAAATTATTGCCAAGACGTCACTCTATCAGTTTATACCCCTCCTCGTGTTCGAGCGCCCCAAAACAAATATTAATTTTATTCTAATGAAATAATTAGTGAAATTACCCGTCGCATACCAAAAGCACAATATACTTTTTGGGCCCGAAAATCCAGTATTATTAACATTGGGGCGGCGTTTAATCCCCTAAATACAGTAATTTTGAAAGTCGAAGCGAATGGGGCCAACTGTTTAATTATGTTTATTCTAATTTAATTTCCGACACTCCGTACACAGCGAATTAGTTGGCTGTAGAGTGTGGTCACTGGAACCGTCTTGCCAGTCACTCTAAACCAAATATTGAAAATGAGTTTCCTTAGAACATTAGACTCTTTGTTTGTACCAAATGCAATTTAACACTATTGAATCATCAAGTAATCAGCTTTATCCGGATCAAACTCACCTTATTAATTATAAATCATTTACTAAGACTCAGTTAATCAGTTCTCTGTTGTACATTGGTTTCTGCCAAATTCCGCCGTATTACTCGGTCTATTACCTTCAGGATCCAATCTACATACGCTCATCTTTTTCAAATCAGCTGTCTACACGCCCAGTAGCCGACTTACGTTGAAGGTCGTTAGAGGCGTGACTTCCACTCTAAAGCTAATTATTTATTTAAGACGAGCACAGCAGTACAATCATATATATTGAAAAGAAAGTACATGAGAATACCATTTCGATCCAGATTGTAGAACCAATAGTGTCGTACAGCATGATTAAAGAACTGTGCAAGAAGTATTAACTTAAAACTTACCTTAGATCAAATTAATACAAAATAATTATTAAAGTCTTAAAATGAATTCGACATGGAGATTCTTAAACACGATTGTTATTTCTTTTCGCTAATTTCGGATATTCTATTGCTTTACAATGTCTCGTAATAAAAAATATTTCTTATCTATTTTAAGTTAAAACGAATGAGGTAAATTAATTAATGTACAATACCTATTCTAACTAGCGCGAAAATAATGCTATTTATTTTTGGTTTACAAAGAAAATCCATTTTCTTAATTAGCTCGCATAGAAATTTTGTCTCTTCTAGCATTAAACATCCATGCCCTATATTAAGAGTGCACAACACGCTTAAAAAATTAAAAATGTAAAAAATTCTACGTTTTGTTAATACAAGATGACTTTATTTTAATTTAGCTTGCTCTAGTCGCGTAAAAATAATTACGTGTAAAATTACATGGAAACACATTGCGCTAACGCGTACCTAATGTTGTAATAATAAATTCATTATCAATTTATGTATAATCACCTGTTTATTTATTGTGTTGGTCTTGCGTGGTTAAGGCACCTGCGTCCAACACTACGAGGTTATGAGTTAGAAACCGGGTAAGTATCAATGTGACTTTTCCAATTTACTATATTTTTTAAGTTTTCTTAAACATTACAGACGCTGAAGAAAAATTGTAAAGAAAACTGGACTATAAAATGAAAAGTCTGCAATTGACTATTAAAATGTAGTCTGGAATACCAACAGTTTTAGACAATGACTTTTGGAATGGTGGCTACTAGATCTGAATTCCAGTGACTGCTTACCTACAATCAGGTAGAGTGGAGTCACTTTGGTAGGCTATTATAAAAATCATCAATGCTCATAGTTTCTCAGTATGAAAAGGCTCCTGCTTTTAATCTAGAGTAGAACGATATACTTATGTACATTAAAGAAATGAGATATCTACTAACGATATAACATAAAAATTTGTAAAATTCTATAACTATAAAATGCATAAAGTAGTTTTCATCTTATTTCACGCCACTCACACAGCACTTTCTAAGTACTTTGTAGTGACTTTAAAATTATTTTATGGAAGAAATTGAAAAGTATCGCGTAATGTTGTACAGAATGACTGTAACTTTTTTTATACAATGGTATTAAATTTCTTGGCAGAACTTACATTGGCAGAAATACTACAAAGTGTCGATGAACCCATATGATATGACGTTTTTGCTGATAAATCTCTTCTCTTCATTTAATTCTTACTCTCCCTCTGTTTGTATTTCTTTATTCATAAAAGGTCACATTTGCATTAGTCGTGGGTGTTATAAACGACTCCAAAAAAAGATCTTATTCGGTTGCTGTAATACTATGTGGCAATATAGTGACAGCAATAGACATAGTACTAATTTTAGACTTCACAAAAAATAAATCATCGCTAAAACGTTTAGATTTTAGATGGGTTTGAATAATTATAAGTTTACTTTGATGTCGCAATTGAATTTCTAACGTAGCTTTCGCTACGTGTAGCCAATTTAGAAATTTATATTTTTTAAGTGTACATATTTCGTAAGCGATTTTTACTGACCTACATTTCGCTATTGTCGAGTATTTTTTTTCCTCGTCCTAAAAACGTTTGCTAAAGACGTCGCCACGTATGGCAGAGGGTTGATAGTAACAAAAGATAAATCTTTAGTATGTAGGTTAGCTGCTGCGATTGCCTAGTTTTTCTTTAAACGCATATCAGGACACCCACTTAAAGAAACGAAGGTTTTTCATATCGTAGACTGGAGACTGAACGACCGTACGTTGATCTTATTTTAATAAAGGTATCGCGAATTTGGTGATTAAAATTAATGCAAGATTACATTTATATACATATTTGTTTACAAATCCTAACAGTGACTGTGTAAAAACAGTTATTAACATTAACGAAATATTTAATAATATCAATCATTCATAATAATTTTGCACTAAATGATGTGTTCTTTCTTTTAGACGTAATTTATTTTTATTTAAGGTGTGTTCAACCTTTGTGTATTGTTATTTAAATTTTGTTAAAATACTAATCATTTTAATTATAAATCACACAAAAGCAAACAACAAAAGATATTAAAAGATAAATATCTTTACGTGTTTAAACTCAGTAATAATGATCATAATGAAAACTCGAGTATTTTAATTTAATGTTTTCTTTAATTGGGTAATCTGTCTATTGTACAATGTATCGTGCTAGTTAAATAATTAAACAAATTGGAGAAACTTTGTGCATTATAACACATAGTGGAATTGAGTCGAGGATAAACTGAGCTTGTCGGTAATTTTTTTACTGTTACATAATTATTGCTTATTGATATTACTTTATTATTTTCTGAGGGTAGTAATGTAAAAGCCATTTCTTCTTCTTCTTCTCTTTTTTTTTGGCAACAGAGCCGACGATTATGTCAACTATTTCTGCCAGTGTCAAGTGTAGAATAATGTTCTTGTTGATGATATTAATAAAAATAAAATAGAAAAAATGTGGATGAAACTAAATGACCAAAAGCCATTTCATTACGCTTTCAGTTTACATCGTGAATGTCTCCAGAGTTTTGTTTTTATAATTTACACAACGCTGAAGTCGGACTATACGCTGACGTTGCCGGTTTTTAGAGAAACCAACTAATACAATTAAAGAAAAATTATTTATTTTAAACAGTATTTGCTGGCTATGTAACATCACGCTACCGGTGACAAAATCTAAGCAGTAAGCAAACACGCGGGTAAAATCGCGCCTCGGAAAGCTAGTTTTATATGAGCAAGCCTTTCTAAGACTTTAATCATGTGGACAGACGGCTGTACAACCGCATTTCTATCTGTTAGTCGCAGCACAGGCGATTTAAGTTCCCCTGTCTGTATAGCCGCTCTTCGGGCTGCACAAATCCTGTTCACTAATTCTGCGCTATCAAGCTTACTTCATATGACTAAATAACAGTCGCCTTAAATCTAGACTGAATTAAAACGCATTATATTAAATCTTTTTTTTAGCCAACTAATGTGACTCCACTCCGCGTAATGATAAGCAGTCCGTGAAATATAAACGTTTAATTGTGTTAAATTTTGATTCTGATAATGATAACTGTTTATTTATAACGCATTAATTAACCTAAATTTTTACCTTTTTTTGAAAAAAATGTTTTCAAGTCCCACGGATTGAACAAGAAAAATCATATCATGGTTATCGATTACGAAAACTGATTTTAACATTTTGAATGCTTTAGATTTTTATAAATTTAGTTTTTAAAGCGTTTTAAATTAGGTAAGTATATAAAAAAGTTCAATGCAAAACAATTATCATTTTGCCCTAACCGACATTTTATGACTTTTGTTGCAGGGCTGCTGATCCCTTTCTATAATCGTGAGTTTAAAATGGACCCAATGAAGGCAATATTCTGACCACGTTTGACTTCTCCCTTTCACCCTCATCGGCTAAACGCCAGGAAATATCATAATTTCATTGCACCCTCATATAGGTACGACGTACGGTAAGACGCTCCTATGTTTATACACTGTATACGAACTTTATTTTTAGTCCTATAAAGTCGTTATTTATATTTAATGTATTTTGACTTATTACCTTATAATTACTATAGTTTCAATGACTTTAGTAGCCAAGCGGTAAGCTTTGATAAGCTTTATTCTTAAAAATTTAAGTCAAGAGCCCGTACTTATTTGTCAAGGTTTATTTTCACTACCACGACATACGAGACCTCCTTATAATTATGTAACATGACACAAACATTATAAAGAAAGGCGACCCGAGATTTCTCACTCAATCTAGATCAGACCTTTAGATTTAAGTACTACATTCTATAGGTGTAAACTTTAGCTACAAATGTATTTATGGCCTTAAAATTCTATTTTAAGTAGTCCAATGTCTCTATTATTACGAAACCAAAATAAATAAGTTTCAGCTTGCCATATTTTATTGCTGCTAATGTTGACATTTAATACCCATGGTGGCGCGTACTTCGTAATAAAAAAAATGTTCAAGTTTCATTATCTACCACGTCTATGGCTATAAAACCCTTTTGATAAAAAAACACATAAAACGAGATTCTATCTTACAGTCGTCATGACATCTTGGTTCCTGCTGGTGCTTCGTATAGCTAAGGTTTCACACACGAAAGAACTCTTTTTACAAGGCTTCCTAAGTCTTCTTACTTTTTAAAAATATTTGCCTGGTAATAGAGAAATAGAAGTTAATGTGAAGTTTAGAACATTATTTGTCGGTCATGACGACGGTCGAACGGTTCGGCTGTTTACTAACGCAATTTTTTACACGAAATATAAAAATATTTATATACATTGATCGTAGCATGCTACTTACAAACGAGTTTTTTACACATTAACATACATTTTCCTGGCAGAAGCGTATTATCCAAACTCTTTTATTTGAAATCCCTCTCGGTCCTTTCCTTTACCCTTTTCCTTGTCATCCCCTTCTCCATGGTCGGCAACGGCTTGGTTGTTTTTTCTAAGCTTATTACTTCTGCAATGCTTGGAAAACACAGCTATCTCCATAGGTTACGGTTACCACTTACCATCAGGTAGGTCGTATGTATGTCACCAAAGAATAAATCGCTAGCAGTAACAGTGAGTGATTTTGAGATGATGATGAGAAAAAAACTGTGACCAAGGTTAGTAAGGTGGAAAACGTAGCTTAGTAAAAGACTAAAGCTCACGTAAGATTGTAATGCCATTTTTTTTTTATTTTGTATTTATTAGCCTACCAAAGTGACTCCACCCCGCCTGATGGCAAGCAGTCAGTGGAATCCAGAAGTGGTGGCCACCATACCAAAAGCTATCGTCTTAAACTGCTGGTATTGTGGTCTCCACTATGGCGGCTGGGAATGGGGTTAGAGGAAGGGAATGAGGGCACTCTCACTCACCGAACGAAACGCAGTAGTAAGGATACTACTACTCTTAAGTCGATCTTCTATGAGAGGGTAGTACTACCCCGGATGATCCGGCCCATTCATGCTGAAACCAGCGTGGATCTACTACCGTCGAATCGAATAGAAAAAAATACGCCATTATAGAAATGTCATTGTATTTTTAATCCGTTTTCAATATTTACTTTCTTTAGATGAATTTATAGTTATTAGTGCTACTAGAAATTAGTTAATGTCTAAATATTTAACCAAAATAATATATAGGTAATAACTCATTGGTTTTATAAAGATAAACACTGCTTTATTGCACGAAAATACGATACTAAAATAGACCTATTGTTAGACTTTCGAATAAAATCAATGTTGTAGTTCCTAATAGCATCAATTGCTATAAATCCATCCAGTTTAATACCAAGGGGACATCTCATGCAACTGTCCGTATAGAAAACAAATCTAATTAAAAGAAAATAAATAGACAAAAACAAATTCAATTTGTACTTCCCGGGTGACAGAAAAACTATGGAAGCGACTAGAGGTCGATACAAAGACATCACTAAATTGTATACATCGTAATGTATTAGCATAGAAATGACAGAGTTGCTTGCAATTACTTAATCAGATACAGGAGTGTTGATACGGAAAAAGCATTAGAAAACATACCTTTGTACTGTGTAAATGTAAGTAGAACTACGTACTTTCATACAAGGTATTATTAGATTACGTAAGGGAATAGTGTAAAATGATTCTAAAAACTTTGTTATTTAAGTTTTGAATACTTTGTCGTAGTAGGTACTGTGTAGACTAAGACTTGTGCTTGTTAAAATTATGAGTGTTCTATTTCCTATTTTAATTTTTACGCAATAATACATTGGGACGATTGGAGGGATGGAAAATGTATATGTGTGAATATGAATATCTCGGTCAAATAGTCTCCTTTAAATCAAACTCTCCTCATCCTTACTTATGGGGCGCAAACATGGTTACTAACAAAATAACAGAAGTCTGCTCTCGGGGTCTGCCAGCGAGCAAGAGAACTTACAGACCGCATACGAAATTCATGATTCTATGATTTCTCGATTCTAAGACACAAATCGCTAACGTTGGTTAAACCGCAGCCAGATTAAAGTGGAACGAATGTCACAGGCGTACTGAGTGAAAATAACAACGTAGTGGACCCCAGAGTCCAGACGATGGCAGCATGACCAGCCTAGAAGGAGATAGCGGGACGAACTTGAATCCTACCAAAAGGAGTGGTATCAACTTGCACAGAATAGAGACAGCTGGAAGGAGGGAGGGGAGGTCTTTGCACTGACAACGGGGTCTTAATAAATAACATAATGTTTAAATGTTTAAGTATATAAACGCGAAAGTTTGTGTGTATGTGTGTGTTTATTACCACTCAGCGCTTAAAAGGCTGTACCGATTTCAATGAAAATTGGTATGTAGATAGGTACGGTGCCGGTAATGGCCAAAATTTTTATCATGTAAATAGATCTGGTTCCCAAGACAAAACACATTTTAGGCGCGGGCAAAGCCGTGGGGATCAAGTAGTATTATAAATATAAAAATAACACACAATATTAGGTCTCAGCATCAGTCATAGAGCCCAAGTTAATATAAAATCTCTTTCATTACATGTGTCGTCTCGATAAAACTTTTTAACTTAGGCCCTTTACCTATACAAAGAGAGTTTATTATTGTGTTGATCGGGACGAATAAATCTTTCACCATAAAAATTAAAAACCGTATAGCTAAATTCACTTGTACAATACATTTTATTTGTCTATTCAGTTTTTGGCTTCATAACAGCCAAACACACCTATTCAATCAAAATGATTTTGATCGAAATTAGTTTAACTTTAAGTACGTATATAAATATATTCTCAGGAGAGAGAAACTTTTTATTTGGCTTATTTTATCAAATATTACCTAGAAAATGATGCAAGCAAAAGACATCTGCATCATTTACCTACCTAGTAAGAAAATATGAGCTGTTACGATTTGCCTTGCTGTGGTACAATAGCTTGATATTCCTATGAACAAAGAAAAAGCTATAATCTTAAATTATGCAGATCCCAGAAGAAACGAAACTGATTTTCTTATAAAACATAAAAGTAGATTTTGTACGAAATCTCCGTCTTCTAGTGCATGCATTTATATGCAACATCGCAATCTAAACAATAAAAAAACGAATATAGGGGTATGCAAACACTTGGCCAAGCAAATCAAATTTAATTAAAACTAAACAATGGTTCTCGGTTATGGTGAATGGCAATGGGAGGATAAAATTTAAGAACGTACTTATACAAGTGTTGTCTAGGGAGCACATCAGTGTGTACAAAAGCGATCTTGTGTGGTTGTTTTAAAGAGTCACTGCTTCCTGTCTGGATAGCAATCTCCTACAGTTTAAACGCAAGAGAATAGCGATTAGATTGATGTACATCTTTAATTTAGCTAGCGACATTTGGCTTGACATTTTGCTTGTGTAATCATTTAACCGCAAAATATTCATCCTAAATCATTCCTTGAGAATGATCGCAGCTAATTGATCCAACCCAAGACGAGTAGCGCGGTATACTTTTTATATTAGTTTACCGAAGTGACTACACTTAAAAGTGCCTTCAATATAAAAGCATGTGGAAGCGCTGCAGTGGCGCCACTGTCTGTAGCGATGTCTACGATATTGGCACAGCGACTGCACTTCTAGAAATTGTATGAAAAACAATTGTAGGCCGCTCTAAGCCTGAAGGTGGGCGTTTAATTGGTCTAAACGTGGTGGAGACCATTCCAAAAGTCAACTTCTGATAACTGTTGATATCGGTAGCAAATCCACTTCTCTAGCGTGACGATCAGCCGTGGCAAATAGCCCTTTTATTCGAAGCACGATTTTGTTTACGTATTTCAGCTAAAATTATAATACAAAAGCATAACAACAAAAATAAAAGTGTACATAAGTTAATAGATTTTGAATTTGATTAATTGCTACGTGAATCATTACATTAAATGCTTTTTGGACATATTGTCACCCAAATTGTTTACCTTGACCTTGTAACAATCAATAAATCAAATTATTTGTAGTACAATAACTGAGGTGTATTTTGTTCATTAGTTTATTGCAAGCAAACTACCTGAATGACGTAATAATATTCGGGTTTCGTTTCGGTGCGAATCTAAATTTACTTTTAATGTGCGCCTCAACAAATTATTCCATTATGAAGACACCGTCTCATTAATAATCTAGTTTGTTCGGAGCTCAAAATATTTTTCAATGACATAATTTAACTTTACGACTTTTTTATTTGAAAGAATAGGCAGTCATGTAGGTAATATGGAACGAGACTCTTGTAATATGTCAGGCACAATTATTTGTACTAATATAGAAAATTTCGTAACAGAAATCCAAACCTCACTTTATCCGACGCGAGTGTCGAACCCAAAATCTTTGCATCGCAGTCCATAGGCAATATCTCTTAACCACCGAGGCAGTTTTAAAGATTTAATTTCAAAAGCATTTTTGAACCGGATAAGGTCTTTATTTACAGCGTGAAATGGCAACCTCAACCACCGAAGCAACGAATATTCAGTTAAAAACACACTCGTAAACAATACATATCGCATTAACTCTTAACTTGAACCAACTTCAAAAGAAACATCACTGGCAGGGTCATAGAACAAAAGGCGGTCTCGAAACTCGAGGGCCCACTACACCCGCTTTGTCCTCGTATCACATTGTTTAACTTTCAGACACACCTACACATCACTACACTGTCGTGACATGTATTAGATTTTGATAGTTTGAAGCCTGATTGAATATTGTTATGGACGTTCATTGGTGAACTTGCCTAGCAGTGTAATTTCGTTAAGAAGCCGGATGCAGTTTTTGTTATTGTACAACATAATATTTGTCCTAGCCTATTAGAGTTTTGCTGTAGGTAAAAAGGTCACGTATGTGGCAGGTAACCGATGGAGGGCGGTGAAGAGTGCGGCCTATGTTAAGCAGTGATCGTCTTTCGGCTAGTTTAGGTTACGATGAAACTAACATAATTATTTGTTGATGATGACGAAAAAAATGGTGAACATCACCGCGCTTGATCAAGTCAGATTAATGATTTCAGATTTATGCATAACATAGTAAAGAAACTTCCTACACGTTAGGTAATTCATTTTAAATTAAAAGGTTATTTTGGTACTTGCTTTTCTTTTGCTTGCCTCGTGTTTAGGGGTGGGTGCCAAGCCAAGGCTGTCTCGCATTGAATTGTAGTTGTTATTATTCCAAATTCCAAGACTATAAATTATTGAATCTATAAGAACATTGGTAAGGCTTGTTGTAAGGATCACCAAAGCTTGTGGTAAAGCGTTCATAGCTCGTTACGCTCACTGATCGGTGCGGCTGGTCCATGGATGGGTGACCGCATAGTGGTATTTGATCTGAGCGTCTCCGTGGTTAGAAGGGCTCGAGGAAGTTGGTCCCGATTGTTACCAATTGATAACAGTAGGTCAAGTCGGATGCCTCTTTAATGAATTATGGGCGATCTGAACAAATACTGACACTAGGTTAACCACTAACCATTCGATATTTGTTTTTTTTGTTATAAGGATATATCCATCGACCAGGTAAATGATGTTCACATAAATGTACATAGATTTATCTTAAAATTATATAGTAATTTTAATGTGGGGAGACTAGCTACTGGATGATTATGACTTCAGTCAGGCACAAATCTGTTTTGTCATAGATATGAATGTTTTATTGAAATTGAGAGTTAAGTAGGTAGTTAAATGTCCTAGACATAACATTAACAAATGTAGATAATGACTTTAATTTTTAAGCTGATTTAAGCATGAATGGGTAACATTGAACGAGGAAGTATGACATATTATAATTATTATGTAAATTACGTATAAACGTGTCTTTGTTAATCTCGATGGTTTAGGCTCAGTTTGCCTCTTAAATCTTACTACTGATTGTAAGTGTATCAACTCACTTAACAGACACCTCAAATGAATCCCGATTGTTAGTAAGTTAAAAGTACTGTCAGCACTCTAAGGAAAATAAACATTTAAAATATTGAATAATCTTGGAGTTTTTTTTGGAATAAATAATTTAAAAATGTTTATTAATTTACAAATATTGTATTAGGTACATGGGTCATAATTTGTCGCACTAAATAGGCTTGTACTATTATGGACATCATCAATTTAATTGTAAAGATAGAAATAATCCTGGACATGGAGTTCAAAATATCAATTAAAAATCAATAGACTTTCTATTAATTTCATTATATTATTATACTTACAAAACTAATTTATACGAGATTGGCGCCGCTGACGTCCTATAATAATTTCCACACATACAAAATAGGTCATGAAGCTGTAATATTAGTAATTAAATGGTGTGTATGTAACGTCGCGGGTGTAGGAATATTATTGTGCACGTGACGCTAACGCTTTCACGTGGAAACTGCAGAAGTTATAATATACCTAGTGTCACGTTTGAAAATTATATAAATCACGAATGATGTTGGCCAAATTGACGACACAAATCCTTGATAAAGCATCCTCATCGTACCCCTTCTTCAGTTAATATCTGCCCATTTGGCGCCAGGGTCCTTCATTATTATACATACCCATCTTTATATGCCTGTAAGCAATACCATCATTCTCCTAAAGGATCGCCCCTAACTTAAAGAATGGTCACGAATACAAACGTAAAATCATGACCGGAGTAGTTTATACCAAATAGCACACTATTATAGATATTCGGGCTTTATGTATCATAAAAACTTATCGTAAAAACATTCGCGCGATGTTTTATTATAATAAACTACTCTGTTGCCTCCAGGAATCGAATTCGAGACTTCTCAATTCACATTTCGACTCTCATAAAACACATAAATAAATTTGATATTTGAGGGTAAATGTGATCCGCGTGCGATTTTTATTGTTTTCCCAAGGGTTCGTGTTGACATCGAAACGTAATCAGATTGTTAAACAAATATAAAGCTTAATGTATTACGAATAGAGTGTAATTAGTGTGAAAAAATATTTTTGTTAGTAGTATTTACGGTTGGATTCCTGTGACATCCTTTTATACAGAAATGGCGCGCTTTTGTTTAATAGTACCTTTGTTTGTGCTGGCTGCTCGGAACTCTTATTAACTAGATGCCACACTAGTTGGGATGATTAAAAAGAAAATCTTTTTTTATTTTGCAATGTATCGCTGTTGCTGACGCTTGTGATAAACTCATAATGAACTTTGTTTAAAATCGAATAAAGAAATGAAGTGAATGCATTTGCGTACTTGTTTGCTTGTTTTGGCTCCCCAAAAGTACTATTTCTTTTGTATTAATGAATAAATTAGAATAAACACCTACCTGGGAAATTAACACTTTCCAGATTAAACATATATGGCCGTGATGGCAATAAAACATCTATTGTATCTACAGTAGTGTCCATGATAGGGTTAAAGGTTATTTGCCCTTAGACTCCCAAAGGAAAAATGTTGATTTTATGTGCTAATAAATTCTTATTCTCATGCAAAGTAATTTATAGATTTATTTTTTTAAAGATAGACTAAGCTGTTAAGCCTTTAAATTTTAGTGCTGAAATATTTTGATAAAAGTTTATATAATAACTTTTACTAGATAGGTAAATATAAGCTGGTATTTCAAGTTTAACTGGCAAGTCGAAATGGTCCAGTGGATAAGGCACCCGCTTCATAAACACGAGGTAGTGGATTCGAATCAGGGCAAGTACCAATGTCATATTTCAAATCATATGTACTTTCTAAGTTTATCTTGGACATTCCGACTGATGGTAAAGGAAAACATTGTGAGGAAACCGGGACTTAAAAAAGTCTGAAATTGCCAATATCCGCCTTGAACAAGCGTGGTGATTAATGCTCATACCTTCCCTATATGAAAAGAGGCGTTTGCCCTGCAGTGGGACAGTAAACAGGCTGGTATTATTATTAATATATAGCTGGCATTTTAAAATATTTATTCAATGGAGTTGATAGAGCTGTAAGCCAAAAAAGTGCCATGTTCATCAATATATCTGAGTTGTTAAGTCGCGGCCAGTTCATGGATAGGCTACCGTTACCTGAAAATAAATAAGATATAGAACATACCCATGCAAATCAGTAACCTATCAGTAGTATATACTTCACTAGCGCTGTTAGTTAACCAAATGGTGGCAGTCAAAAGGACATGCGAAAGCAGATAAACTCTTTTCATACGTAAACTCGGATGTGATTACCGAAATCAAATTTACCTCCAGTTTCTAAAAGGGTAATCAACGAAAAATTAACTAATCGTCTGTTAATTCCGATTGGATTGCTAAATTAGTTACCAATTAGATATAATTAAATTTATATTCATGCTTTTAGCAACCCAATAGGGTATCACATGTGAATGAACAGGTGATTAGTTAATTTTTCGTTGATTAGCCTTTCAGAAACTGGGGGTAAGTCTTTCAGTCTTACATGTGCCGCAGTTAACATCTCTATTGTAGAAGAACTTAAGATGACAATTGTGTTGCTGTTTGGCTTCCAAATCTTCAAGATGACCAAGATTTCGTATCCGAGTAGTTAAGTCCTCTTAGGAATTTGCCGCAACGACGGTAGCTAGTAAATGCTATTTCAGGGTGCCGAGCGCGATCGACACGTTTATGACATTCGGTGCACCGATTGACCTGCTCCAAGCTTTTAACCAATCAGATAGCCAAACACGGTAAACGTTTCGATTGCGTTAACGTAAAAACAACTCGCACTAGGCCCATTGTACATTCTTGTGATGTGGATACTCTCCTAAAGGATTTCGTTTATCTTAATTCAATGCCGAATAGAATCTGGAGGAGTACATACGTACCCGTAAATATTCGCACCCGCGCCGCTGCCCTTTTATAGTAGACCCTCTGTACATATAGATTGAAATAGGTTTATTATTCATAATTTAATTTGAACAAAGTCAGGGCAGATTTCTAGTTCTATTATAAACTTATATCAAACTTTTCACCAGAAATTTTGCGAATTGTTCCAACCATTCATGCGTGCATTACATTAGACTTGGTTGTAGATTTAATCGCTTATTACTATTAGGATTATCACGACTTAATTTTTTAACAATTTTATATTATACCTATCGTAGTTTCTGTACCAAACTCTGTTTAATAAATATATAGAAAACCGGCAATGGATTTGAAGTTTAGCGAATTGCACTCTGTTTTTATTGAAGGTGGTTTATTCAGTACAGAGATGTGGTGTTTCTAAATAACGGGCATATTAACTGGAATTCCTTTCAGATTGGCCCCAGAGTCGACCCTCATCAGATTGGACACTATCATTACACATTAGATAATTTCGGATAGTCTCATGTACTGTACAACCGAGGTATTAAGTGTAAATCGAAACCATATTGGGAATGTAACAGTTCTTGTAAAAAGCTTTTTTAAGAACTAAAATTAAACTAGAAATGAGAATTTTTGATTGGTAAATTTTAGGGTTCGTTAAAATCTTTTTTAAACAACCCTTAGACTTGATAGCGTCACTCGAAACTCATTAAATCACAAACTTTTGAAAAGCTGATTATTTTTATGTGAATAATTTTTCTCATAAAATATTCTTATCTTAAGTTATAATTATATTTTAAATATAATTTCGGGATACACTTAAAATTTTGTTAGCCGACATTAACGACTGTATTAGTATGCTGAAAGCACTCGTTTTAAGACTTATGTAACGAACTTGAATTTTAAGTGAATTGATTAATGAATTTTGAATAATTTAAAAGAGTGGCCTGAGTTTCTTGCCAGTTCTTCTCACGGCTCTACCTCGTCATCGAACTGGCTGTAGGTTAATTGACTGACTTCTTGTAATGTTGAAGTTATAGGCAACATATTTTATGATGTATCTATAGTAATATCTGAAGCTACCAGTACGATTTGAATAATTCTTTGCGTGTTATAGCCCATTTCTCGAGATGCTAGGCTATGTAACATCGCAGTACTGGCGACGAAAGCAGAGCAGTAAGCAAAGACGCGAGTGAAACCGCGCTGTGGAAAGCTAGTACATAAATGCTTTAAGGTTGACTTTACAACAGTCACTTATTTTTATCTTCGTCCAGGGAAGTGAGCCTTTTTTGGCTTTCTAAGTGCTGGAATATGAAGCAATATTAATAATTAATCAACGATGCTCATAAAGAAATTGCCGTACTCGTTTTTGTGGTAGGTAATAAAGTTAGAAGTACTGTGCTGTACTTTTTAATGATCCATAAGCGGTAGTAAGCGTTTATCACCAGATCTGCATGTTCACCTGCTAGCATAAGCCATATACTAAAAACACATAAATTTTTCGGATTGTCTGTTTATTTTAACAATAATGTATAGTGAAGCTGATTGGTGCTATATACAACTATAACAAGATATATTGTTAGCAACATTCTAATATTATGATACGTGCCAGGGTTAAATGCCACTGAAATATCAGTTTTTAGAATGTCTAAAATGTACTGATACAAATCATAGAAGCAAATATTGTACACACACAACTTCTTCCATATAGAAATAGGTTGGCGATCGTAGACTGTCTACGTACTTTACGTCGTCTACGGCTACGTCTACAGCTACGGCGTAGCAGTAATGAATAACAACATTATATTTCTATTATAATATATATCTATACTATTATAAAAAGCGGAAGAGTTTGTTTGTTTGTTTGAACATGCTAATCGTTGAAACCAGTTTGTGTGTGTGTGTTTGTTACCACTCCGCGCCTAAACGGCTGAACAGAGTTTAATAAAAATAAATAATTGGTATGTAGATAGATTCGGTGCCGGAGACTACTTTTTATTCCGGTGAAATCGGTCTAGGTCCCAAGGGATACAAAACATATTTTACGCGCGGCAAAGTTGTGGAGCGCAGCTAGTATTAGATACATGCCTGCCAGACAACTTTGTCCACATCAGTACATACCAACTTAAATTACGCTATTACGAGAAACACAGGAGTAATAGCTAACAATGGCTCACATTAAAACCTTACCCTATGAACCTTCTTGCATCACTTGATTTCCCCGAAGGCTAAAGATCCCAACCTTACCTATCTTAGACTATCTTACCCTTCTACAATATACGATTTGGATAACAGATTACTATTAAGGAAACCAATAATTTATTCGGCGAAGTTTGAGATCTCCAATCAAGTCTAATGGTTAGGATTGCTTGTATGATTGAAGGTATTGTAATATAAGGGTATGGTTAAGCTGATAGTTCATGATTATTTAATGGCCCAAGTTTCAACGTATTAATTTAGACGAATATATTGGCTTTATTAACTATGCATATATAAATATGTATAATCGTTTCGTAACTGGAAGTGCTTATGCAAAGTTTATAATATTAATGCATAAATCGTAAATCTAGGTTAATTATTTATATTCAAATATTCTGATATATAGTATATACTAGCTGTTGCCCGCGACTTCGTTCGCGTGAAAATTCAGATGGGTGCCTCTATTAGAATATTGCGTGCCTGATTTTTATGGCTATCGTACATTGTATCAGTATTATCCGTCTCTATGGCGAATCCAGTTTAAACCCGCTACCGCTAAAACTGACAAACCACTTTCACACAAACTTGCGACTCTTATTTGCCCATTTAATAAGGGGGGTTGCTGAATAATAAAAAAAGAGTATTTTCTAGTAATTTGGTAATCCTACTATAAAAACTATAGCAATTTTATACATACTTTGCCACCCCTTTATACCCCCTTAGGGGATGGATTTCGCAAAATTCCGTCTAAGTGAGCACCTATATCCTAATAGGAACGACAATGCAAAGTTTGAGATTCCTAGCACTTGTTGTTTCTGAGATTTCGTGATAAGTGAGTGACCTTTTGCTTTTATGTATATAGATAGCATTTTTATATTGTTTAAATACTGTTTCTCATACTATTTTTAATCTCCCATTCATACAAATCCTCTTTCACCTACCTAAAGATAACCCTCGTAAAAACAATATACAATACACAAAGGCAAATTTTCACTACAATAACTTTCCCCTTCCCCTTCTTCCCTATTGCACTTTTCTCCACTCTCCACAGTTTCCTCCTTCCTCTCTTCCCCTCCCCCTTCTCCTCTTTACCTCCTTTTTCCCCTCCCTTCATCTACTGTCTCCCTCACTTCCCTCTCACTTTCCTCTCATTTTCCCCACATTCACCCCTCACTTAACCCTCACTCCCCCTCACTTCCCCTCTCACTTTCCTCTCACTTCCCCCTCACTGCCCCCTCACCCAACTCACTTCCCCCTCACTTCTCCCTCACTTCTCCCTGGCTTTCCCCTGACTTCTTCCTGACTTTCTCCTCACTTCTTCCGCATATCCCCCACACTTTCTCTTCACTTCCCTATCACTTTCCTCTCACTCCTCCATCACTTTCCTCTCACAACCCCATCACTTCCCTCTCACTTTCCCCTCCCTTCCTCCTTCTCCTGAATTCCTCCTTTTCCTCCCTCCTTTCCCTCCCTCAGCCTCTCTGTAAATTTCAAAAGCTAAAGATCTTTGTATAGAAAATTTCATCCCTAATTTCACCCCTCTAAATCCACCCCTGTTAAAATAAAATTATAAGTATATTTTTTATTTAAATAGAAGTATTCCAAACCAAAATTTCAAAACTGTAAGTTAAAAAATGAAGAAGATTCATACAATCGATTCCATCCCTTTTCACACACTTAGGAATTAAATCTTAAAAACCCTTTTTTAGTACAACCTCTAGACATTTAGACAAACACACCCTCCAAATTTCAAGTCACTACGACCAGCAGTTTAGGCTGTGCGTTGTCTGTTAGTCAGTCAGTCAGTCAGGACAAAGCCTTATATAATATGTATGGGTATATGGATGTATGGATTAGACGTATAGCCATCGAGGATCAAAGCATACAGGCTGCTAGGAATGCTAACACGTGATAGAGCCACATAAAGCTGACCGTGCGAAAAACAGCTAATACTTAGATCCACGCCCACAACTTTTAGTTGTGTCTGACCTTGGGCTTTATTAATTGTCATCGCGAAATATAGGCTCACTGGAAACTGGACTCATTTAAAACTAAATGGAAGATTGTTTAGAATGAGAGGAATCCAAAAAATAAAAACGCTATCAGCTATTCCGTAACCTGTTAGTCTCTGTTTCTATCAGAAAATGTTCGACGTGATTCTTTAAATTGGCATAACTTTTTTATTTATGAACCTTTTCTGAGATTAGCGTGAACAAACGCACAGACAAACAGACTAACAGACAAACAGACAAACAGACAAAAATTGTAACAATCATTGTTTTGGGTTCTATTTGCGTTGATAAAGGCCCCAATAATTTTTTTTCTCATATATTTTACATGTACAGACAGCGATCGGATACATTTTTATTATATGTATAGATATATATATATGTGGACACTATCACACATCTTCATCCAGTCCCAAGCTAAGCAGAGCTTGTGTTATGGGTACCAGATAATTGAAATATAATACATATACTGGGTGGCGCAAAAGTAAAGACCCTATTTGGTTCAGCTATAACATTTTTTCTAAATTAGAAAACTAGATTTAGATTTTTTTAAATGTATATTTGTGCCATTAAAAAGTACCATTAGGATTTAAAGATGATGTCTTTTAAATGGTGACCTCCAGAGTTGATACACATTTGAGCCCTATTTATGACATTTTGCATAACTTGCCGTAACACTTCCTGCGATATGTTCGTTATTTCTTGACGAATGTTTTCTTTTAGAGCTGCGAGAGTCTGTGGCTTGTTCACATACACCCGAGATTTCAAAAAACCCCAAAGAAAGAAGTCTGGACTGGTCAGATCGGGTGATCTTGCAGGCCAAGGCAAATCGCCAAAACGAGAGATAACTCGGCCTGGAAAAGCGTCCCTCACTAAGTCCATAGTGTCGCGCGCTGTGTGTGCCGTAGCGCCGTCTTGTTGAAACCAGATGTGCTCCAGCCCCAATTCGTCCAAACTGGGTATCAAAAACTCACGTAACATGGTTCTGTAGCGTTCTCCAGTGACAGTAATCGCATTGCCTCCAGCGTCTTCGAAAAAATAGGGTCCGATCACTCTGTCAACACAGATGCCACACCATACAGTAACTTTTAGTGGGTGTAGAGGTGTTTCTTGAATAATGCGCGGATTATCAGTGCCCCAGAACCGAGTATTCTGCTTATTGACATGCCCTGAGAGATGGAAATGCGCTTCGTCACTCATAACCAATTTTGAAGGAAAATCTCATAAATAGGGCTCAAATGTGTATCAACTCTGGAGGTCACCATTTAAAAGACATCATCTTTAAATCCTAATGGTACGAAATTTAATGGCACAAATATACATTTAAAAAAATCTAAATCTAGTTTTCTAATTTAGAAAAAATGTTATAGCTGAACCAAATAGGGTCTTTACTTTTGCGCCACCCGTTACATACTCTTTTTTTTTGTAAATACATACTTAAAATACTTAGAAAACACCCAAACTGAAGACAAATACAAATGATCATCACACAAATATTTGCCTTCCGCGGGAATCGAACCCACGACACCTGGCGTCGCAGTCAGTTACACTAACCACTAGACCAACGGTGCAGTCAACACAACAACACAATAGTATATAGTAGGCATGTGTATCGGCGTCGGGAAGTGACGGCCCCACCTCCCACTAGCGAAATATACAATCTGGGGATTGTATATACTTCACTAGCGCAGTCAGTCAGCGAATAACGGCGGTCAAACCGTTGCAAAACAGGCGGTAGAAAATCAGGAAAAACACAGGACGGGCAGCGGCGTCCTGTGATAAGATTGCCGCTACTACGATCGCCAATCCGCTAAGCGTGGTGATTATGAAAAATCCCCAACACCATACAAGATGGCGAAAATTAGGGGAGGCCTATGTCCAGAAGTGGACACGGCTTTCCGCTGATATGATGAGGCATGTGTAGCGAAGTGCGTAAGGAGTGTGTTGGATTTCAGTTCTATATAAGACAAATATTTACATGGTCTAAATAAATATAAAATAATATTAGTTGGTTGTTTGGAAATATTTTTTTGTATGGTGCTTTGGTTGCGTCGATTGTTAAAATTGTAACTCGGACCAAAATTGTAATTTATAATAATCCGACGATTAAAAAGTGTAGCCTGAATTTCTTGCTAGTTCTTCTCATGCCCTATCCTACGTCAGCGAACTGGCTGTAGGTTAATTGGCTGACATATTGCAATTTTTAACGTAAATAAGTGTTAATTCGATTAACCCAAATGAATAAATGTAATGTAAGGTTTGTACCGAGGTGGATTTAATTTTTACAAGCATGCAACTAACAAAGTACATGTATACTATTGACTTGTGTTTACACTAAACGTTCTGACTTCTGTGGGAATTGAACCCCTTGACTTTTTGACAGCCCTTTGTACAGCAGTCGCCATCTCCGTGGCGCAGTGAAAGTTACTTACTCCCTTTTATTGTACACGTTAAATGACAAATTAGGAATGAACTGTCTAAGATGTAGACGAATTAGGTTATGAGAAATGACTGTTCAGGAAAAAGACAATGTAGCAGTGGACAATTTAGGAACTGGACAACTTTGGAAGTGGTCAAGTTAGGAAGTGGACAAGGTCGCCCGGAGGTGTTTTGAACACCACACAAATACTCATATCTTGACCATACAGCACCTCAAAATAGAGAATGCATAGTGATCATTTCTACTACTAGCAGAGAATTCTGTGATATTTTAGTCACGTTACCGTTATGTGTGATAAAAGACTCGAAAAACAAAAGCATCTTTTTACGTGACATACTTTTTACAAGATGAACCACTGGTAGCCAATTGTTTATGGTCGCACGTAAAACAAACAATATAAGAAGTTATGGTTTTAAATATCATCATCGTTATATCAGCTGAAAGACGTCCACTGCTAGACATAGGCTTCCCTCAATTGCCACCACCTTGGCGGAACGTGAGCCACTCTCATCCATCGGTAAAATCCATCAATTTATTTCATAAAACAGTTTATTATTTAAAATATGTTTGTTCATAGCGTGATACCGTTAGCTATCTAGTGTAATGCCAGGAAGAAGAAGGTATCACACCTACGCTTTATAACTTCCATCTAACAAGGATAAGCGTGTTTCTATTTGCCGCTTATCTCTAGATTCCGAGCTAATACTGAGAATTTTCAACAAAACTTAATAATTGATTGTTTTTAAGATCTCAACGTGGCATACCACAAAACATAATAGGCAGCCATTTAACTATTAATTTAGTAATCCATCTACCAATTAATAGTTTGATACAAATACGACGTTCAACTTTTCAAAATGTATTAATTGCCGAATTTTTTTTTATTCAAACAACAGAAATAAAAATTAGGCTTATTAAATTCGTTGAAAAGCTGACGTAACTCAAATTAATCAGCAAAATATATCCTTTGCTCTTTAAACAATAATACCGACATTATATGTAACCTTATCTCAACAAACCTTTTTTATATCGACAGTCGTAATCAATGACCTAAATACAATTTGATAACGATATGTGTGTAATATCGTTTTGTTTTATTTGATGTTTTGTATTTTCTAAAGTCGTATTTTTCATTTGATAGCGGAAACTAACGTTGCCAGTATTTTGAAAAAAATCATCAAATTTATTACAATCATATCAGAATCAAATAAAATAATTATTTATTTAAAGTATTTAGTTTCAATTATAATGACTTATTCAGTCCAACTGCATCATGATTACTTTGATATTATCATAATCACAAAGTGACATTTGTGTCAGTGACAGTTTACTCCATAAATTTAAAAATACGATTATAATTTTATAATCTAGATGAACCATTTCGTTTCCATAAATGCTGGCAATACTCTAACGTAGGTATAAGTTTATTCAATTATATACTTTCACACTTCTTCAGTTATTACATAAGAGCTTTTTGTTTTTGAAAATACATACATACCTACCTATAGCCTTGTGTATAGGAAAGCCTCAATTACTATGCCATCACGGCTTAATTTCTAATTAGTTATAACACAATCGTAAAAAAGTATTGCAACAAACTGGATCAATAAACTAATAAAACAATTAGTTTCCTACAAAAAACCGGGAAAAATTTCAAAATAGTCTCTGTTGAAATCCTTTATAGAGTGTCAGTCCCTACCGTGTGACATTCGGCGTCTGCTATAATTGGAGCAGCATGTATAGGACAGTCGAGTAATTACACTAGCGTTTCTACGTCGGTCACGGCTATGTGAAAAACCCACTGTTACTTTCAGAGGAATAAAAAATCTATACCGTTTTAGCTGTTTCTATGAAATCGTTAGTTTAAAAATGTGAGAGCGTTTTTAGTAAAAAAAAATCAATATCATAGAACGATGTTATTATTAATCCCGTACTACTTTTTGTTCGGGCCTATATCAAATAGTGGTAAAATTAGATTAAAAGAAATTGTCAGAATGTGTAAAAGTAAATACAAAAGCAACGACTTCTCAACAATCTAGTTAGTAAAATCTGTCTGTAATTTGTGCTTGTCAAAGTGGGTTTAGCATTAACACTACGTATCTACACATATTAAAATTATGCATAATTCAAGAGCGACTAGTTCACAGTATAAGGTATACTTGTATGTGCATTGTCAACATGACTTATGTTTTGCTGGAACATTATCAACGTGAATTATGACTGGTGTTTGGTTATGTTAAAGACCTAGGTACTCAACTAACTGTATAGCTTAGTGAATAATATTTTTAAATAAAAAAAACCGCCCCCAAACAGGAAAGAAACTAAAAAGTAAAAAATAAATTTACTTAGCACAAAGTAATTCGTATTAATAATCAGAAATGATTTAATAAGTATTTTATAATATTAGAGTCGGTGGCCAGTAAATCATTAAGTTATTATCAATCCTTATTTGCTATTGTAGAAGATTCTTGTAGTATTTACTTGGCACCAACATAAAAATTATAAAATACTTATTGAATCATTTCTGATTAACTGAAAGCAGTTTTTTTTTTCACTTTTTGGTAGTTAGCATGTGCTCAAGAAATACATAATATTTCAGGAATCCTAGTCCATTTGCTACCATTTATTGAGGAGCTCCGTTGTCTATCTCCGAAGTTCTTCATCAGATATTCATCAAATTAAAATGACACCACTCCGAGAAAGTATTCTTTCAAAAACTATCAAAATCTTCAAGTGTGAATATAAAATTTTATGAGTTTTTTCTATTTCTTCGGGATCCCATAATCAGATCCTGACAAACAAAAAAAGTCCAGCCATCTTTGAGTAATCGGGGAATATAGTACATAAAAAATTAAAAACAATTTTGTACAATAAAGCAATGAGCAGCCATTATTAAAAAAGCTGTAAAAGCATACATCGACCTAAGAATCTCATAATATTCTACGTGTTATACAAAGCATGAAGCTGCTACATTATATTACCGTGTTAAGCTAAAACAGTAATTGTGATAAATATATTGTTTAAAATTACAGTGTTTAAGTTATCATTCTTTAATATTGATAATAAAATGCAAACCAAATTGTGATTATCTGACTACAAAAAGTAAATATTGTGAGACAAGTTTATTTCTTAAAAATGTTGTTATTGTTGCCGTGAAAGGATCGACGCTGACATAATAAACAAAAGAATATAAACCTCGGCATAAATATAACAGAGGCCCTAGACAAGTGTCAAAGATTTCTATTCTATTCATAGAATAGATAAAAAAATTTATGAGATTGACATAAGCGTTGGCGTTAGCATATGTCAATCCAGAGGTCCTAGAAAAGTGTCAAAGATTTCTATTCTATTCATAGAATAGATAAAAAATGTATGAGATTGACATAAGCGCTGGCGTTAGCTTATGTCAATCCAATACATTTTTTAATCTATTCTATGAATAGAATAGAAATCTTTGCCACTTGTCTAGGGCCTCAGTACATTTTTTAATCTATTCTATGAATAGAATAGAAATCTTTGACACTTGTCTAGGACCTCAGTACTGTAAGTTTATACTCGTAAACGTAATAGTGGTAAAAATAATCTAATCAGATCACAAACTCCGTCTCAAATTACCGCGACGCCGAATGCTCATAAACTCAAAAACCAGGTTCTCAAAAGCAGGTGGCAACCATAATACGACTCCTCGTTGTAAAATCTCAGCGATAAAGAATGAAAACAATAAGTCGGTAAGTAAAGGAAAAGAGCCAAAGGAAAAGTAATTAAGATAAAAGATGTCATTACATTTTGATCTAATAAATTGGCTGCTCACAATGAACCGTGTAAAATTTTTATTATTTTTATTTTGCCCCGAGCTGAGGGCAGAAATAAAGTTAATTGGGTACAATTAAAAAATGCTGCGGGCACAAAAAATATATTTCAAGTTATAAATCAAGGCTGGACGTGGCCTTAGAGCTTCAAGTAACAAATTTAAAACAATCAAAGGCTTTCTTGTTTGTATGGTTATATTATACTGGCAAACTACCTATTTTTTACTTCAAAATCTTTACTATAATCAGAGTGAGTGCGAATTCTGTAAGTTTGTATGTAAATGCACTATTTTAATTTCTTTCACTGTTTGAAAGATCCATTATATTTGACGTACTTACGTAGGCTATAAATTAAATTATATAGTTTAACTCGGACAAAGTCAGGGCGAGTGATTACTCAATATTATGACAAACAACTAAATAATCGTAAATATTTTGATGGAATTTAGAAATTAATTTCATACTCGCGGAATTTATGATAAGAAATATTCAATGTAAGAAAGATATTCCCAAACATATTTGTTCGCGTGTAACTAAGTTCTTTGAATCGTATTTCTTAGAATCTCTTTCCTGAAATGATAAGACATGAATTAAATTACTTGATCTCGACTGTCGTGAAAGTCAAATGTATGTTTTAACAAATTAGAAAACCAAAGTAACTTTTAAAGTCTAATTATGTACTTACTAGCTTTCCGCGTTGCGGTTTCACCCGCGTCTTTGCTTACTGCTCTGCTCCCGTTGCCAGTAGCGTGATGTTACATAGCCTTTAACCTTCCTCGAGAATTGGGCTATCATATACAAAAAGTAGTTTTCAAATCTGACTGGTAGTTTCAGAGATTAGCGCGTTCAAACAAACATAATCTTGCGCTTTATATAATAGTATAGATTATACATTTGCTTTGACATTTGCATCACTGACATACGGTAAAAACATCGTGAGAAACATGAACTTCTGAAATGTGAAAATCCGATGCAAGTGTAGTACCTGCACACATACCTTCTCTATACCTATGTGACGAGGTTTTTATCAGTGGGCAGTGGAAAATATAATAAACAATAGCTTACACACATTTTAAGCTAGCAAAATAGTACATGCAATCAATTTTAAAACAAAAACTGAAACACGTTTCCTTAGCTGAGATGTGAATTTTTTTTAAATATTTGAAATTGTAGTTTTAAATGGGCAAATTTAAATTTTTTACATAATATTTCATTGCTCTTCTAGTAACACTATGCATATCTTAGCACAAATTTACACCTACTCAAATTTCAAGTCAGGCAACTTTACTCCAAACCTATTCTAACAAACTATACTAGTTAATTAGCCTCCGAAGTATTAATTATTATGTGAAACATCACCAAGGTTTTAATCCATTTAATGATCAAAGCTCGTTCCGGTCGGGCGTCTCCTTTGTCTTAAGAAACAATAATATTCTATCATAATAAAAAAGAACGACGTAAGTGTATGGTATTAGTTACGGAATAAACGCCTTATCTACCTTTAAATTAAGACTCAGAGTTAAAAGTTTGCTAAAAACGGTAACGCCCCTTTTCGTTATCAGTATTGTAAGATCATTACTAAATATTCTTCTAATCAATTATCTAACTGATCCCCTTGTTTTATTTAGACACGTAAACTTTTTGTTTAGCACGTAATTTGTAGATTAATTGTTTTCTAATTACTTAAAGGATAATTCTAACCAGTGTTTTATAAAAATCACAAAATGTATTCAACGTGTAGGTAAGCTGTTTTTAAAATTAACCCGACGAACACAGTTATGCTAACGCTTCATTCGTTGAGCCTAAAAGGTTGTAATTAAAAGCTATTTTTTGTAGTCCGTTCTCTTCCTATTTAAGGGTAAAACTGTATTCTGTCTTGTATTTGTCAAAAGACCCACACAGATACTAAAACTTTATACATTTAAATAAATCGCCACACAATATAGCTGTACCTAGTTGCTAGACTAACATATCCGAAAATAAGGTTGGCAGTTATTCTTACAGCAAAGAGTGTGAGTAAAAATACCAGCTTTTAATTTAGTATAAAAATTTGCAACGTCAACACAAAGGACGCGGCCGCCACAAAAGTTTCAAATAAAACCTTTTTTCTTCTGTGGAGGTTGACAGCCCTACCAAGCGCCTGCAGCGAACAATGTAATTTTTGCTTTTTAATAGAAACTGCAGCTTGACAAGCGAAACGGATACACAGACAGTTGCGGCCTGAACTTTAAATAAGGTACTCAGTTATAGCCAACCCTATTTAGGACAGCTTAGCTTTATTTAGCTAAAGTGTGTTCTGATGTTTGAAAAAATTAAATTAACACCACAGATTAGTTTGTGTGAAGGAAATTTTTCATTTACGTCACCTATTTATAAAATGAGTTGTCTGTTGGGCATGAGACAATATACAGAAATGTCACTTTATTTATTTAAGGTGTCTTTTAAATCTCATACTAGGTATTACTAGAAGTAATAGCATGAGACTCTGCCACTTTTTTTTTTTTAATTTTTTTTTTTTAAATATGTGGACACTATCACACACTGTCGTCTAGTCCCAAGCTAAGCAGAGCTTGTGTTATGGGTACTAGATAACTGAAATATAATACATATACATACTTTTTTTTTGTAAATACATACTTATAATACATAGGAAACACCCAGACTAAAGACAAATACAAATGTTCATCACACAAATATGTGCCTTCCGCGGGAATCGAACCCACGACACCCGGCGTCACAGTCAGTTACACTAACCACTAGACCAACGGTGCAGTCAACTTTGAATTTTAAAATGAGTTATCTGTAGTATATGTTTTACACATGTGCGGTTTATATGACTATTTCACTCTATTTAAGTAGGCCATATGTTATTTTAACACTATTACAGAGACAGAAAAACCAAATCTAGATTTTTGATAAATAGGCCAAGTATCAATTTCTGTTTCCTAACGTAGTATGAAAAAACCAATACAACATGATATTAACCCTAATATAGCGGCGTAATTTACAAACATATAAATGAACGAAAACAGACAACAATTAATTCAAAAACAAATATTTATGGTTCACAAAAACTTATAATTTCGTGTGGAAATCGAATAGAACTTCATGTACCAGCAGCGCGCATTTTGACTACGCCATCAGTCGTAACGCCAAAAAACAAAATATCTCTGGCCATTTTATGTCACTAAATATAATGAATTACCCATATATCAAACTAAAAAAGTTGACATGTGTAGTCTACGGCAGTGCAGCCTATTAATAATTTATAGCCTACCTCGAACATTTTGTTGTTACTTTGCCCATTAGCATAATCTTAAGGTTGTATTGTACTTTGGTAAAGTGGTTTTTATTATTACGATATTCTTTTATATCCTGCGTTTACCATAAATTTTATATTACAGACGGCTGGCAATAATAGTTAATTTTTACCTATGTAAGTATTGCAAATATAATTTTACAATTAATCAATCTTCAAACAGTTAAGACAGTTCTTTATTTAAGCGGTCATACGGATGTATTCGCGTTTTTTCGCTATTCAGTGATAACTCGATTCAAATTCCCTTCATATTCTTCAACAAATTGTTTCTTAGTGCCTTCATATGGAATGAGCTGTAAATTACGTGCTTGGCAATCTAAGTATTGTAATATTTTTATAAAGGCATAAATAAGTCGTTGTAAGTTTCTGGAGTAGAACCACGTGCAGGGAAACGTAGAGTAAAACACCCTACCGCTAGATGGAGCGACGATTTAGAACGAGCGGCTGGCAACAACTGGATGCAAACAGCCGTAAATTAAGACAGAGCTTGGGCTCTTCCAAGGCGTCATTTTATGTCCAGCCTTGGACTGCCGTAGGCTGATAATGATGAAGTCATAATTATTATTATTAAGAAGTGGTATTCCTGTCCTTGTTAAATAAAAATACTGGGTTTGTTAAATAAAAATCTATATAAAATATATTTTGCATATGAAGCTTAACTAAACAATACAATAAACAACATAAAAGTGTGAAAGCATGCGCGTATACCAAAACAAATTTATTCATGGACTTGATATCAGTAACCTTTAAAAATAATTCAAGACTTTATAAGTCAATTTAAATCTATTCGTATCAAATTGACATTTAAAATAGTTTTATACAATCAGTTATCGAATAAACCTTTAAAAGACTTTAAAATACTTTTTTATTGATGCATACTAGCAGCGCAGTCTCACCCGCGTTAAGCTACCTTATAGTATTATCCCCCCCTAGTATCGTAATGTTGCATAGTCTATATCCTTAATCAACTGTCTCAAAAATCTGTCAAGATGTCTAGGGGATCAGACCGGAATAAAATATTTATATAAATTTCTCTTTTGTTTCTGATTCCCTGTACAGGGGATCAGAACGGAATTGAAAATAAAATTATAATAAACCGATCCCTTGGGGATCAGATCTGGGTGATCAGACCGGAATAACTCAGAATAATTGGGTTATCAAATGTAAAAAGAATTATTCTAATCTGACCAGTAGTACCAGAGATTAGATTACATTACAAACAAACGGCTTTGTACAAGCGCACGTGTTATGTTCTATCTTTGGTTAATGCTTTGCTCTCTTCGCCAGTAACATGATGTTACGTAGCCTACCTATAAACTTTTTTCTAAGATTTATTTAAATCCGACTTGTAGTTTCAAAGAAGGCGCGTGCAAAGAAACAAACAAACTCTTTCGCTTTATACGAGTATAATATTATAACTAGTTTCCCGCAGCGTGGTTTCACCTGCGTCTTATTTACGACTCTGCTCTCGTCGCCATTAGCGTGATGTTACATAACCTTCCCCAAGAACTGGGCTATTATAAGCAATTTGAATTATTCAAATCAGACTGGTAGTTTCAGAGATTAGCGCGTTCAAACAAACAAACAAACTCTTTCGCTTTATATAATAGTATAGTTATATTAGTATAGATGTCAACCTTACTTCACTCGACGTTTGAGACAGGTATTATTGAAGCGTCCTCCGACCCTTGATCCAATAACTGAGTTATTTTTCAACTGTTCTTACTACTTATATGTACAATATACATGTTTTAGATTTAGTATGAAAGTGATAGATTTATTTGAAAGGGTAATTGTTTACATTGTCACTTTTTTGATATAGCGACTTTTCATAAACGATTTTTTAAATATTGAAGGCGTTATATTCTCATCATCATAATTTGAGTCGTTTATTGTTCACCAGCATCCAGTGTAGGCGACTCTCAAATACTGGGGGGTTTTTGTCACAATCGTCTCGCTTAGCACCTAGATAATAATAATATAATATTTCAACAACTACTCACAAACTCTATCTTGACTCAAAGTAAGCATATATTACAGCTTGTGTTTTGGGTTCTAAAATGAGGTTAAACATACTTAAATACTTTTTTTTTTGTAAATACATACATATTATACATAGAAACACCCACGCCAACGCAAATATACATGTCCATGTACACATTTTAGATGATTTTTTTGCTGCTTTCTTTAGCAATGTCATATCATAATTCTCTTTATCATAGTAACAAATATAACAAAAGAAATTTACAAATATTTTACACCAAATAGATTTTTTTTTTTTGTTATAATTATACGATACCACAGTCTTATTTATTAATACTGTGACGATACGTATCGCTGTAATACGACAATAAGATATTTTACTCTATATGAGAAAAAATCTAAAATTTATATTATTGAGATAGTTTAGGCAAAATGCAGACCGAAAACGTTAGTTTTAGTTCATAAAATAGCAAACTAAATTTTAAAATTCAATTCAAAGATTTCAGCTTTTTTAATCTGTTTCATAACACCATGAAATAGTAGTCGCCATGTTAGTACATCATACGGCTATGTAAAAGTGTCAACCTAATCTGTTTCATCACCATGAAATAGTAGTCGCCATGTTATTACGTCATACTGCTATGTAAATTTAGAAGTGTCAACTGTCAACTACCGCGTCAAGCGTTGTCCTCAAAATACGCGAAATTTGATAATTCAAAATTTAAATGCATTCTTATGGCACTAAACGATTGGATAAAAATTTCGTAATTTCTTAGTGGTTCATAAGCACTATAGAATCTAATCGATACACTTTTCAAAAATGCGTGTAATACCCTATTGGCTACCTACATTGTATGCTAAAGAGCAAGCGTAAAGTCTTAATTTGCTTGTACATACCTAGGTACAAGCAAACTAAGACTTTATGTAGTACTGTAGGCCCTCTGATTGTGTTTCGGATTATTGTTACCACATAAAAGTGTTTAATAGAGTTTGTAATTACTATTGTTTTGCGATGTAACAAAGGATTGTAGTTTAAACACATACATTACAAAGCTTAAAGTCCGACTGAAAATTTTCATATAGAAAATACTCCTTACGAAATTCAGTAACAAAATATTTAGCATAGGTAATGCCTATTAATGGTCTTATAGCTAATAGTAAACCTATTTAAGTAGAAAATACATAAGGAACAGTAAATTTATAAACACACTAAGTAGATATAAATAGCTAGTGAATTTACTAGCATGTAAGGAATAAAATCTGGACAGATGATCTGGGTAAATCTGGGCTGATCGCCTGTATGCGGTATTTGTACTTAACTGACCTGCTATTTGTAGAAATAAAACAGGTCAGGTGTGAGTGGTTTTGGGTCATAAACACAATATTTTTTTTTGTGTTTTGATAATTGATTTAAATTATTTTAAAGGGTTCAAAAGAAGTAAAGAAAGAATCCATGGTCAAAGTGCTTTAGCCTGCAAGGTCATACCTATTACAATAAAGTATATTTTCAAATAATTGATTTGAACTCAACATTTTTATAGTAAGAAACTGAGTAGACAAATAAAAAAAAGCTTTATTTTCACTATTTTGGTAACAAAAGTTTAATAATTTCATAATGTACCAAATACGAAATAATACAAATATAAATATTTCACAACAATATCAACATGAAAATATTACTAAACAAAGTAAGTGATCGATTGCTATTTAGTCTTTGTGATAGGTACCAATAAAATTTTCGTTGCGTGATTAATGATGTACAGGTTTATAAATTAATACAAAAATATATTAGGTTTTTGATTCACGCCTTTATATGACTTATACGTTTTTATTTTGATATTAAATTATGATAATTGATATTTAATTTAATAATAATGTATGGTTAAATTGGCTTTATACTTTAATTTCTGTTCGGGTTGTATTTTTAGGACATCGATGCCAGTATGAACTTTAATAAGTACCATATGAACCAAATCCCATTGGTAATTCATACTTTAGTTTACACGTTATGTAATAATTTATTCCTTATCATATCGCCTGCTGCCGCTACAGTAAATTACAATTATTATAATAATACTTTTAGTTAGAGATATCTACGTATGTTAGAAGATATTATACCTCTATAGATACTTTTGGAACAGTCCCTCAAATTACAGTTTTTGTCCGACTGACGTAGTCAAGGAGGGTTGATGTTTTTCGAGCGTATGTATGTATGTATGTATGTATGTGAGTATGTATGTCTATTTCTTTGGAGCACTCTACAGCCTAAATGACTTTATGGATTTTAACGTATGAGGTGTCATTAAATTCGTATGGATTGTGAGAGTGACATAGGGTATATAAAATTTCAATGTAACGAGAAAAAATGAATTTCTTTCTTTTCACTTTATTTTAGGCAGACTTTTTGTTTTTAATAATATATATTGCTTGTTAATAACTAAAACTTTTTAAACTAATTATACGGTATGTTAACAAATACTATTATTCCCTACTATTTGAAATATTTAACCGGCCATATGTGTACCCTCTTTTCTCGTTATTTCACGGTATTCGCATCAATTCCTATGGAACGCAATAACTGGAGGAGGCACCGCGTTCAATCGCCAAGCTGTCGATATGAACTTCAACATTTAATATAATAAGAATGGGTCAATAGAAATATAAACTCAGCGTAGAATTCCATGTGGAAAACTAAATAACAGGTATATCACCACGCTTTTTTTCTCGAAGAGTTAGGCAAAGGGGTATAATACCCACGTTGCTCTTTTTTGTTTGTCTGATGTCCTTTAAGCCACAATTCCAAACTCTAGGGTAATTAATACTAAGAATTTATAAATCGAAAAACCTATATCACATCATCAATTTTACTAAACTGATTTTGATAAAATTCTACAAACTTAGTGTCAGTGTAATCCAAGATTATTTAACGAAAGTAAGTACAGTATTATATAGTTCTCGATAAGTTTAAAATACTTTGAAAACAATCTGAAATCTAAGTTTAACGAGGTGAAAATATAGTTTCAGTATATTTCTCGGCACGGAAAGCAGTGCAGAAAAATAGAATAAAAGAAAACAGTAAAAAGTTTGTTGTCTTTAAATGACGTGCCGCGGAAATGAGTCCTAGATATGATCTCGGGCTAGACGTGCCGATAATAATAATAATATAATATTCTACCACATTCACACAGCGCCATCTAGCCCCAAACTAAGCAATTATATTTGCTTGTGTTATGGGTACTAAACAACTGATATACTACATATACATTATTTTTTGTAAATACATACTTAATATAGATAAATTACACCCAGACACAGAACAAACAATCATGCTCATCACACAAAGGTTTGTCCTGGGTGGGAATCGAACCCACAACCTCCGGCTTAGTAGTCAGGGTCACTAACCACTAGACAAACACGCCAGTCAAATAAAAATAAAGGCGATGCATCATGGTTTAAATTATTTATGAATAGAATACTTAAGATTTAAAAAAGAAGAGTATGACATTTAAACTTAGGTATAGTCAGGTTACGCATTACAAAATATAGGTGACAAACAAGCCTGCGTCACATATCTGGGAGCACAGCAGTGCCGCCGCCAAGTCAAGCAAAAAAAAGCGGGATGGCCGTACCATCCTTTTCTCAAAGCGTATCGGGCTATTTTTGACCCCCTATAACATCGTTGTCGATATAACTAGAATCAGTGGATGTTACCTTATGAATAAGGCTGTGTTTTCTAAGTATTAAAAAATATGTTAGTGATATAGAAAATATATACGGGTTCGAAAAACTTTAACACATTTCTTGAATTTTGTTTTGATTTTTCTATTATTTTTTACAATGAATTCTAAATATAATAATAATCTAAATACTTAATTAGTCAAAGGTAAGTCAACTATGATTAGATAATAACACAACAACTTAAAACGCTATCTAGACCCACAAAGTAAGCATATCATTATTATGTTAATAGCTTGTCATAAGGGATCTAGAATGCGAATAAATATACTTGTATTCTTTTTTGTGAATACCTACATACATATTATACATAGATCATTATATTTTACACCTTGTTACAAACGCTGAATATAGCCATGTTACAACGCTATTAACTTATAACAAAGTACCTCGGGTGGGTCTTTAGTCAATTGGACCCTCGAACTGATCCCGCGGGTTTAGTCGACCTAATCCATATTTTTATTTCATAACTAGCTGCGTCCTGCAGTTTTGCCCGCGCGGAAAATTATATGTGTTTAATTAATGTAATTCGGCAACCACACTAATTTTCATCGAAATTGACGCAGTCGCTTAGGCGCTGAGTGGTAACAAACACACAGAAACACACATAATTACACAAACTTTCGCATTTATAATATTAGTAGATTGGTCAATTAGACCCATTAATGAATATCGTAATGTATCTATATCAAATGTAACGTCTGTGTATCTGTAGACCGTGTATCTTTTCTTCATATCTCTAAAGAAAATGTTAATGATCACGTTAAGGTATACCCGCATTTAGATGTGTCAAACATCTAAATGCGGGTATTTAGTGTTACCAAATTATGAGTGTCCAATGGTAAAAGGTACTCTTAGACACTTTCTCATATCCACATCCTCAGACGTTTATGCAGTTTCATTTTTAATTTAAGGACGTCCACTACATATTTTAGAGACTTTTATTTACACCCTCGGTAATTTTTCCTTTCATTCCGCCCACTCGTGCTTATATTCGTACGGTTGACAATTAAATTTTTTTTAAATAAAATAAAATTAATTAAATCATAATTGAAAACTGCTCAAGTTTGACTAGTTATTGTCTAAAATATGATTGAATTTCGTTTTGTATAGAGCTCGGGCAAGTCTTAATTTATGCAAGTGCTGAGAGCATTATTCAATTAATTTAAGTTCCTGAAATATTGGTGCATTATCTTCTCCAAAGGGATAGGTAGAGGTCCAGAGGAACAGCCACGTTTCATCACATTTAAGACGTCACAATTCCAAATTCTGAGCTAAGTATTAGACTTACTAGACAGAAATATTAAATTTCATAACACGTCAACAAAGCATAATTAACATGAAATAACTTTTTTTAAGTTAGATTAAATTTCTAACTAGGTACTGTACTCGTATATTAATCTTAAATATCGACGCCTTTAGGTATGGCACTTAAATAGAATTTAAACCATTGTTTCATGCTAAAACATTTTTTTTATTTAACTGCACTGGCTTACAAGTTTACGACCTTCTTGATGACAAGTAGTGGTTACCATTCTCAAATTATTGCAGAAACTACTGCTAAGAAAATACAACGTCAGTCGTTGCCAATGAATGAGAAACAAGAAACACATAAGCGCGTCACGGCTCATTATGGTCTATGGTATAAAAAACTCACGAATAAATAAAAAATAAACAATTCGATTGGACTTGAATAAAAACATAAATTATGTTCAGATTGCCATGTTGATTTTTATATGATAATTTTTTTTATTAATCATACTTACATGTTCGAAATCTCTATATTGAACTTCCTCAGGGTATATTGTGTAAAGTAAAATCATGTTCTTTTTGAAGAAGAATATATTAAATATTTTTTCGGCAAACTGTTTGTGTGTTTTCCTCGTAAAGAGAACAATATCCGGTCTTTAACATGGGTTATATATTTTGCTAAAGACATTTTGCTTTGATATTTTATTTTTTCTTATTTGTCATGTAGTTCGGAATATCATATCACATAATCACCCTGGAGACGTTCTCTGCAGAGCATAGGTCGCTCTCTTTATTTCGTCAATTCAAGAGTTTGATATTTGGCTTAACTTGATACGGGGTTGCCGAAACAGTGACAAACAGACCAATGACGAGTTACCTATTCTATAATAGTTATACATTACATAACATATAATGTATAATATTTTTAGTTGTTAGATTTCTACTTCAAATGCACCTACTTTATCTTATCTCTGCATCACCCTGTTAGGTTGACTGGTAGAGAATGCCTTTGGCATTAAGTCCGCCTATATACTTTGTATATGAAGTTGTTAAATAAATAAATAAATAAATAAATAGTTCCGTTAATATTATTTTTATTTTTATATTATTTTATTAGAACCCCAAGAAAACACATTTCGCTGTGCTATAACTCCATTTAACCTTAATATAAAAATAGTTTTTGCGAAAAGTATTTTCACTATAATATAATTGATTTTTTTAACTATTATATGAAAGTAGGTTCAATAGTTTAATATCTACGCGTAAGTGATACTTCTAGTGTTTAAATTCTCCATAAGCTACGATCACTGCTTACTATCAGTCGGCTTTTATAATTTTTCGTCACCTTAGTCGTATAAAAAATGCAGAGAATGGTGTTATTTTCTTTTAAAAACTTTTTCTCATTCTGACCTTAAATAGTATTGCCTAGTGATTAAAAAGAGTGACCTAAGTTTCTTGCCAGTTCTCATGGCCCTACCCTACAGCGAACTGGCTGTAGGTTAATTGGCTGACGTTTTGTAATTATTAACGGTTATAAGTGTTAATTTAATTAACCCAAATGAATGAATGTATTTAACTTTGATTATCAATCACCACAGATGTTACCTAATAACACTTTTAGTTAAGACTTTGGTTGTTAGAATTTAGCGGAGGTGGGTGTTAATCTCGGTACAGACACGTTATTTTAAGAAAGCCGTTGCGTTGGTGGACGAAGATACTCCAGACTGCGTAAGACCTGCGTTGTTATGTCTTCTTTTATACATAAATAGTTTAAGATTTATTTCGAAACAGACGAAACTTTGAGTAATCTATAAAAATCCTGAGTGTACTTTGTGTTATTTAATCGTAAGTTTGTATAGTTCTCCGTGTTACAGGGCTTCTTTGATAGCGCTTTAATCCTTCAAAATAAAAACAAATGAAATCACTCCACGGTCTCATAGACGTATTACGAATCAACAATACAAAAAATATTTTAATAACAGAAAGAATATCAATTAGTTTTCTATAGCATTCTAATCTTCTTTTTAATCAGCAAGTGTTGATCTTTTTATTATCCTTAAGCATTCACAAAGTTTTTTAAATTAATATAAAGCAGTCTTTATATATTTATAATACTATACAGGTGCGGTTTCTGCAGGAATATTGTATAACAAATAAGGTTTTATTTATGCACTACGAACTCACGCACAATGCCATGTATGTTCAAATTAAATATTACAAAAATATCTGAGAGTTTTTCAAAGAGATATGAAAAAAGTTTGCTTTTTAACTTTTTAATTTATATTATCTTAATTTGTTTTGGTATATTATAGTGTTTCGCGAGTGTTTCAAGTGTTTTTATGGTGGAAATTCTAGCTGGTTTCAACATGAATGGACTGGATTAACGTGGCAAACTAGCATACTAACCCCTGCAGCGCGGTTTTATCCGCGTCTTTAATGCTCTGCTCCCGTCACCAGTAGCGTTATATTTGTACGGTAGTAGATCCACGCTGATTTCAGCATGAATGGGCCGGATCTTCCGGGGAAGTACTACCCTCTCATAGAAGATCGACTTAAGAGTAGTAGTATCTGTACTACTGCGTTTCGTTCGGTGAGTGAGAGCGCTGGAGGCCCAATTTCTCCCCTTTTCTCTTTCCTCACCTCCCTCATTCCCTAACCTAACCCCATTCCCAGCCGCCATAGTGGAGGCCACCATACCAGCAGTTTATGACGATGGCTTTTGGTATGGTGGCCGCCACTTCTGGATTCCACTGACTGCTTACCATCAGGCAGGGTGGAGTCACTTTGGTAGGCTATAAAAAAAAAAAACTTAGCCTATAACCTTCCTCAAGAACTGGACAATAAAACCTAAAGAGTATATTTTCAAATTCTACTGGTAGTCAAACAAACTCTTTCGCTTTTTATATAATAGTATAGACTATGGTATATCGTAACCTATAGATATGTCTGTGTTTTATAGACATTGCAGAATCTAAAGTTAAAAACTCCACCATGCTTTTAGAGACGATGAAGGGAGAAGGAATTAAGGAAGAATTAGGAAAAGGAAGAGGAGTAAGAGATATAATCGTATCTTCTAACTCTCCACTCACTGAACGAAAAGCGTATGGCAATTATATTTTACAGCAATGGTTGTAATTCTTCGGTCGATCGGCGAAGGAGAATCTACTACTACCAAAACTGAATAAAATAATTTACACAATATACCCTTGTACCTACTAAAGAAATTGCTTAGCCAGGTACCTTAAGAAGATTCATCGACTGCTAGCTCTCACAAAATACAAGTATACTTTCGTATAATGCCAGTCAGAAATCTTACAATAACTCAAAAAAATAGCTTTTACATTTCTCACATAAAATACATCCTCAAATACTCTGAATTGAATGCTATAAAATGAAAAATATATTGTTAAATTATCAACTGTTCATTCACAACATTCTTACGTAACCAACTTTCTCTAATATGAAACTTTCATAATGTTCAAATATAATTTAAAACTGTGTACAAGTTAATAATAATGATCAGTTTATGTTACAATCGCCAGAGTAATATTAAAAATATAAAAATTCATGGCCCTGTAATCGTATAATTTAGTAGTTAATGTCCACTTTCATAGACCCTAAACAGCCCCAATTGGTCAAAGATTCAAAAGTATTTTGTTAAAATGATGTCTTTAATAGCCATTTATGCGATTTAATTCGGTGTTCATAATATATTTATAACAATACGATAATAGTACGACAAATATCAATAGTATTCGCGAAAATAAAAGTCGCGATTTTAGGTCAGTGGAAGAAACATTTTCTTCACGGTACAATTGCTTGTTGACGGCTGTGCTCACGAGAACGGAACGACACGGAGCGGCTACGGCGCGTGTGTTTGACAATATACAAGTTTGTTATTAAATTTTGACCTTCCTATTCAATCTATTTTTACTTCCCAAAATGTCAAACAGATTTCAAAACTACTGTATATATAGAAATTTAGATATGCCTGCACAAACAAGTGCACGTTTGATTGTTTTTGTAAATTAATTAAGCCTCACTTTTTATATACATCTTATACACATATTACAGGCCTACTAAAGTGACTTTACTCTACCTGATGGTAAGCAGTCAGGATCCAGAAGTGATAGCCAGCATTTTAAAAGTCATCGTTTCGTACTGCTAGCATAGTGGCCCCACTATGGTGGATTTATGTGATGCTTCTTCACGCCTTGGTCTTTTGTTTTGTACGTCCATTTGATGCTTCGTGATCGCCATCACAGAATGTTTTGTCCTATGTCTGACCCTAGTCTACGAGGTATATTTTTTGCTCATTGTCACTTCAGGGTGACTCTGTGGACTTTGGTTTTTACGCGGCTTTCTTCGATCTTACCTCCATCGCATCTTTTTGAGCGACTATGAACTCTGTAAATGATTATTGTTAGCGACCACGTCTTTACGTAGTTATGTCATAACTAGTAACACATACTAATCACACACTGAAAACAGAAAAGTCTTGAAGCATTACTTATGCAAGTTAAATTATTATTGTAATATTTAGCTTCTTGTTCAAACCATTTACTCTACAATCTCGGTAGTTTAACAAATCCGGACGCCCATTTAGTGTAACTATTCCTCGTTATCATGAATCTATCCAGCTTTAAAATATATCTCGAATCAAACAAATCACTACTGATGAGAGCACAAAGCTTGTGGAGCGCTGTCTAAATTGCACAATTAGAGGCCTTTGTCATTTAATTGTGTATCTGTCCAAAACAAGGGCACCTTTTACTGAAAATCATAAATAATAGGTTTAATAAACTAAATGAGTTTGAGGTGGAAAAGCATGAAAGGATTTTTATGGTAATACAAGGGTTTAATGGGAGTGTGGAGGTTATATAGGACAATGGAAATGATTGTGGTTAGAGCCCTCTTATTTAAAAAAAAGGATGAAAGTTTATTGACATTTTCGGGGTTTTTAATTCGTGGAGGAATTTTGTACCGCATGCAAGGCACGTTGCCGCGAACAACCTATTTAGAGTGGGAATCTATCTCAATATATTTGAAAAGGCTCTAATGGAAAAGAATATAGAAATAACACGCGTAGCGTTATTTCTTCAATTTCGAATTCATTACATTGGGCATAAAATAGTATTTTTTTAGGCAAAAACAAGGACAATTATTAAAATAACTCTATTCTTAATAAAAACCTTTCCTAAATTCTTAAATTCAGAAACTACTTATACGCATTTGCTTAAGATTCCTCTCGGCCGCAAACGAGGTAATTCAGACGTACTATAAATATCTAACCTTTGTTAGATACTAGAATTTTCCAGTTAGTTTCAGTATGGCACAAATATCCATTTATTTCAATAGGGTAAGGGAGAGTTTCGTAATCCCTTCCGCTAGGTTGGTATGAATACTGAACGCGTTGAAACCGCCATAATGCGCCTTCATATTTTGCGCTTGCCCAATTCATACCTTAGACAGCTAAGGCTTGCATGCGTATCCCATATAATCAGACCGGGTTCGTTGGTTTCCTAAGTCGACATTGTTTGACTACCTATTGTAGGACACATAGTTATCTTGCATTGTTCATACGTAATGTAATTTAATTAAGTATTTGTTTTCGTGTTAGTGGTTTTAACATTATTAGTGTATGTGTAAGGCGGCTTTACAGGTTTTGTTGTCGCTTTAGGCATTCATTTTGTTTAATATCATCAGTAACTGTACAGTGTAGTGAACTGCACACCGCTTTATAGCTTGTAAGTTACATGTAAAGTAAGACCTCAGTAAGACAGCGTATTATAAGTAATTCTTGCGCAGGTTTGATCGTTATTGAGTTAATGTGGACACTGACTTAAATTGCTACAGTTGCTAAGTATAATTGTATGACCGTCCGATGCGCGCAATCAGCTAAACAATACACATGTTATATACATGTATCTAAATATAGCAGGAATAATGCTAATATAACAAAACCAAGTCATTACAGTTGCACTGACTATGTAGAATAAGAAAATGAGGGAGTAGAAAGAGAAGAAACTTTGCATCACATCGGCCTATTATTATCCTACTGCAGGGAAAGGCCTTTTCTCATACAGAGAAGGTATGAGCATTAATCGCCACACTTGCTCAAGGCGGATTGGCGATTTCAGACTTCCTCAGGTTTAACGTCTAGATAAACTTCGAAAGTACATATGATTTGAGCATTACATTGAAGCTTGCTTGATTTTGATTCGAACCCCCAACCTCGTATTAACAAAGCGAATGCCTTCACCACTGGCCTATTACTACTTTTTGGGAAAATTTTCCTGACCATATTTTATGTACAATCGCCGAAACGTAGTGACCGCTCTACGCCCTTGTTTGCTTCGACTTTTATTGGACTTTTGGGAAACTCTCAATTCTTTTTGCTCTTAAAGAGGACTAATTTAGTACTACAAAACAGGTCTTGAGATTGACTTTACAAAAGCACAATACCAATTTAGCTGTGAGCTCTCATACCTAAAAATTTCACCAAAAATAATATATCCTATTTTTCATTCATTTATTATATAATTCTGATAACAAAGCTATATTTTGAACAATAAAAGCCAGCATTTGTAATCAAGCAATCACAAAAAAAAAAAATTTTCAACTTATCCTTCATTCTTTCTTTCACGTATAGTTTTTGGTAACATCAACGTGTTTATGGTAACGTCGTCACCTGTCAGCGTGATGTATTGGTTTCGCAGTTGTTGCTATTGTCCTAAGGTTGAATATTTTATGTTAATGTAAATGTAACTGTCAACATATATTGCTATTGTGCTTACCTATGGTGTTAAAATGTGTTACACTCCTAAATAGCTAAACCGAGTTTAGTGCAATTGGTTTACATTTGATCCAAAAAAGTACATTTGGTAGAATAAAAATAAAATAACTACCGTATTGCATTATGCTTCCCTAGTAATTTTTGTGTAAATGATTTTTATTTTAAGAATGATATTTATTCCTCGTACGTCAATGAATATGCATAGTATACATAATAAAAAAAATTACATCGTTTGATAATTAAAATTAATCTTACTATAAAACCATGATTTTAAAAGTAAAGATCTAACAACACTAAGTTGATATATATTTTACTTGACATTTAAAACGTATCAGTTTCAAGGTCTGGCAGGTATTATTATATAGTTTTTCATATTTATACCTACTTGATATCTATAATTTGTTTATAACTATACTTGTAAATATAGATTTCATTAATAATAATAATAATAATAATAATAATAATAGCTTTATTGACATAATTTTTGTACAATATCTTAAAGTATAACCCAGTCTCTTGCGCTAGTTTAAAACTGTATTACAAGAGACAGTGCCTTCTCCATAAACTTAATACACAAGTTTTATGTCGTGTGCGATAAAAAAGAAATAAAACTAAAAAAAAAGTTAAAATAGCAAAAACATGAATGAACGGTAAGTTTACAATTTCTTATAGTTATTACAGTGGGTATTAATACAAAGTATAACGTGGTATAACTAAGATAATTCTAAGCAAGTTTTAAACAAATCAGATTTTATAAGTTGTGAGGGTAAGTACGTAAAAACTTTTAACAAAAGAACTTTAAGTTAAAAAATAATAACTACCTATTAATTGTGTTAGTGTGGCAATGTACATAATATATTATGTAACACTAAGTATATAAGGGTGTTGGTGTGTATGTGTGATGTGGTGAGTAGTGCGTGATGTAAGTGTTGAGTTTGTTGGTGAGTATTTTTTGTGATGGACGGTATTTGGCGTAAGTCTTTATGATGTGTGGTGTGTGGTACAAGTTGTGAGTGTCAGGCGTCCGCTTGTGTGTGGTGTTTGGTAAGTTTAGCGTATTAAATTGTATGGTTTGTAATAATATTATAAGGTAGGTGGACAGATTGTTTGTATGTTATATCTTTAATTATATTATATATTATTATTAATTATATTGATTATTGATTACATAGTTTTAGAATGACATTTTATAATTGAATAAATATTAATAATAGAAACTAACATATTTTATCAAAAAGCTACAGAAGCAGATTAGTTAAACAGAAATATTTAAAATTAAACAACTGTCTTCGAAGTTTCTACGATTTAGTGAGTTGCACAGAGAGAAGAGATAATAGTTTATGATTTAGTAGATCAACCGTTTATATTTAAGTTTTGCAGTCTAATCCCTCGAATTAGAATTAGATTTCTTAGCTTATAAAGAGAAAAATCTTCGTAATAATCATTCATGACAGTCATGATGGTCACTAGACTATTTTGTTAGTAGGTATAGGACATAAGCTTATGCTTTATACAAGGGAGTGGGTTCAAAATAGCATGTTGTAGGTACTTTATATTTTTCCTTTTTTTTAACCTATTAAATGACGACAAACTAAGCGTTGCTGACAATAAAAAGGTCAAAGTCCCATTTACACCAACAATTGAAAGAGATTTTTATGATTTTTTTATCTAACAACTCGAGAACAACACAAGTTACACAAAGCTTATTTTGTGAATGGTACAATGTAAAAGTGCTAAAAAAGTTCAAGTTTCGCTTCGCTCCTCGCGAGGAAGTCCGTGATGATACAAATAACATTGTTAAAGAAACATAATTTGAACTTATATGACTATAAGTAGATAATTTTGTAGAATATTCATATATAAATTTACCATATTGTGTTGTCATGGAAACCACCTCGTCACTTATCGTCATGAGAAGCGTCTAAAAAAATAACGTATCCACTAACCCTTAACAAGCTCAGTAATAGTCATATAAGGGACTAGCTTCCGCAGCGCGGTTTCACCCGTGTTATGTTACATCTATGGTTAATGCTCTTCTCCAGTCACCAGTAGCGTGACGTTACATAGCTTATAACCACCTCAAGAACTGGGCTATTAAACGCAAAAACATTATTAAATTATATTTTTTTAAATCCGACTGGTAGTTTCATAGATTAGCGCGTTCAAACAAACAAACTGTTTCGCTTTATATATTAGTATAGATGCCATCACGCGTAGTTTCGTCTCGTCAAGATACATGACAATTTTTATACTCTTTATTTATTTATTTATTTATTTAACACTTCATATACAGGAGTATATTGGCGGACTTAATACTCTTGTGTGAGTGGTTTTATGTTAGACTTGTTTTGGTTTGGTGTGCATGTGACGGCACTGGATATTAATAATAATAATAATATCACTACTGCTACTATTTTGTATTATAATATGATCAAGGCCTTGATGTGTGCTATACATACATACCCCACTCCGCACTGAGAGCGACACACAATTTTATTTCGGTCAATATTTATGCCCGGGCACACGAGGCTAGTTTTTCAAGCTAGGATAGCAAGCTAGTTCTTTTCTAAACTGTCCCGGCTTGTAGCATGCTAGTTCTGTTTACATAAGACTAGATTATTTTAAGCTAGTATTTTTGCAGTGACTGAGATAACCATCCATTTTTGTCAGTTCTTTTTTGTATGACAGTTCCTCTTCACGTTTTTGGTAGTCATATCAATACCCACTGTATTTAACTCGCCACACGTTTTTGTAGTGCTAAATCACGTTTAGGCTTGCTTTTATAACTTGGAAGGGTACTACAGACATTTATGGTCACGGTACAGTTGTACAAACTTTATTTTTTATTTAATTAATCTCTTATCTCTTTGGATGTCTTAAAATCTCAAAAACACGTTGCAGTTACAAAGACAAATGAAACGTGTGGTTCCTATTTACAAGCCAACTGAAAACTAACTTCGCCAGCCACATGAAGCTAGTATACAAGCCACGATAGTAAAAAAAGAAATGGGAAGCGTTACTAGTCTCGAAAATAAAACTCCTTTCTATTAAAAACTGTCCTGGCTTGTCAAGTAGCTTACTAGCTTAGAAATGTAAGTAGATCTGACTGCAAAAAGCCAGAAGTACTAGCTTGCTGGCTTACTGACACTAACTCGCTGTCCTAGGTTGAAAAACTAGCCTCGTGTAACCCGGGCATTAAGTATTCCGAATACAGTTCTATTCCATTAATGTATCTTTTTTATTATTAAGTTGCCGTATACGACATTCACAGATTGAAATGGTGGAGGCATAAGTACTACTTCATTATACATAAAATATAATATTTTATATGAAACCCGAAAAACATTGAAAAACTTCATCATTTATGATTTACGCAATATTAATATTCCCTTACTAGTCCGGAACGTATTTTAGAGCAAACATTGAGTGATGGCTTGACATTTATTTCCTAAATACATCACTTCACCATTGTTGGCTTCCTTTATGAAGAAAGATAAAATATTTCCTCAAGCGGGGAGGCATTGTCGGCAAATGTCGCGGGGTGAGGCAGGAGGTTCGCCACACTATATACCTATCATATCAAAAGAGAAAGGCGTTTTTATTAACAAAATTATAAGTTTAATACTTCTTTTATACAAATTTATTTTAGATGACATAATGTAACTTCGACGGTGAAGGCAAGCATCGTGAGGAAACCTGGACTTAAAAGTCTGAAATTGCCAATCCGCCTTGAGCAAGCGTGGTAATTAGTACTCATGCTATTCTCTATATGAGAAGAGGCTTTTGCCCTGCAGTGAGACAGTGCAGTATTATTATTATTAATGCAACTTATTGATTTGAATGCAAAATATAGGTACAATCATAACTGCTACTACTAGTAGTCTATAAATAATATACAGCAATATGGCTGTATTCCTTTGTAAGCTTTCCCGTAAATTACGTTCTTAAAAACATACATAAATAGCTTCTTAAATTCATAACGTCCTTTATTTCTATAAATGGTTTCACTCGCGTCTCTGGTTATTGCTCTGCTCCCGTCGCCAGTAGCATGATGTTAGATAGCCTATAAAAGGTTATAGGCTATTTATTTGGTTGTATTTCTTATTTTTATTATTGCAATGCCTTAAGAATACAATCACGTTAATAATAGAATACGATAATCTCTTCCATCAGGTAGTAGTTACCGCTTGGGTCTGCGAAGTTGTATAAAAAATAAAGACTTAACAAACATTATAGGTAAAACCAATGACCAAAAAACCTGCTCTGACCTATTAAAACAGTCCCTACCATTAGATATTATTGATATTAACATACAAATACCTATTCAAGTATTAATACTGATAACCTACTAGCGAAACTATAAAGCGAAAGAGTTTGTTTGTTTGAACTCGCTTATCTCTGGGACTACCAGTCGGATTTAAATAATTCTAATTGCGTATGATAGCCCAGTTCCTGAGGAAGGTTATAGGCTATGTAAGATCATGCTACTTGTGACGGGAGCAGAGCAGCAAGCAAAGACTCGGGTAAATCCGCGCTGCAGTAAGCTAGTCTCACATATACCTCCTCCGCTTATAACTTACAAAGAATCAAGTTTCGCAGTGAACCGCCAACAAAGGCAGAAGCCGACAGAGAATTGACGAATATTTATGTTGTAAATTTCACTATATTCATATATCTATCGACGTGTTACACAATATGATGAACTCTTTTATTCGAGGGCCGTTAGTGTTACGTAATAGACGGACATTATTAAGGACACGTTAAGGTTAAAACAATTTAGTAGGGTCCTACAGTGGAACATGCTATTATTTTGGAGAAATGTCGTAGTATGTGATATTGTTTTATGACGACGTTGTTTTGTTCTATTAAATTCATAAGCTTATTATATCTATGTTACTTTATAAACTTTGCTAAAGATTTTTTCATTTTGACAGAATTCCTTTGTAGAAGTAGAAAACAGCAAAATATTACGAAATATGTTTACATTAGTGAGGATTTAAGGCATTTAGAACACCTAGTGAACATTTCGGCGCGACAGGCTGCCAACCTACCAATTGTTCATTTTGACAAGGTGGCAATGCGCGAGTGATTGTATTGGCATTGCCGACATCTCTATTGGCAGGCAAGTATATTTATTTCTCATTTTAGCACACGTTTATTAAAAAAGTACACTTTTTTTAACGTGCGGTTTTATCACAATTTTATTATACGAAACACTTGAACAAATACAATTAGTGCTTAAATCTATCATTTTGAACATTTTAATTTACTATTTTAAACACTGGCGCGTTGAAAATGTTGCAATTATTTAAAGTTATTTATTTCATATAACCTTGCTAAGCTTTGTTTGCATATTCAATTACTTTAAAGGATTGAATCTGTACTCTTTATTAAACAAACACACAAAAATAAATTAAAACCTTTTACATTATTTAAATGACATCTAGCAAATCATTGTCAAAGAACTAAAAATTTAACAATCCTTTTTGTAATATAAATGAATATAATTTAAAAAATCGAGGTACATTTAGAATACATTGATAAGACGTGATGTTTTTTTCTAAAGAGTTGTATATTTTTTAAGCAAATAAGTATCTCTTATAAATGTGACTTCTTATTATAAGAGCCGTCTGACCCTGTTACTATTCTAGAATAGGTTCAACAAATTTTGCAATATGTATCAATTTGAAGTGAAACTAAAGCCGTAGAAATTATTATGCTTGGGAGGTTTCCAACATATGTCTCACGGTCGGCAAAGCGTGACTCGTATTGTGAGCATCTAGAGGCTATGGTAACCACTTATTTAATCGGCTCATACGAATCTTTTATTATAAACAACTTTGGTGGCAAACAAGCATACGACCCACCTGATGGTAAGTGGTAACCGTAACCTATATACATGACTGTGTTTGCCAAGTATTGTCACAATAATATTGCTTAGAAAACACAACCAAAACTTGCGGACCACGAAGAAGGGGATGAGGAAGGAAAAGGGCAAAGGAACAGGACCGAAGGGGTAATGGGGCTGTCGGCGCTCTCTGTACGAATCTGATCTTGAGCATTTTTTTTACGAAATTTGTGTGCCTACTTGTGATTTAAACAATGATGTCATACATAAGTTTTGACTGGCCTGTTGGTCTAGTGGTTAGTGACCCTGACTGCTAAGCCGGAGGTCGTGGGTTCGATTCCCATCCAGGACAAACCTTTGTGTGATGAGCATGATTGTTTGTTCTGTGTCTGGGTGTAATTTATCTATAATATGTATGTATTTACAAAAAAAAAATGTATGTAAGTAGTTTGTCAGTTGTTTGTACCCATAACACAAGCAAATATAATTGCTTAATTTGGGGCTAGATGGCGCTGCGTGAATGTGGTAGAATATTATTATATTATTATAAGTTCCTGGTGTTTTCGTATGTCGCTGACAAGCAAAATTAAAACACTCCTAATATCACCACTAAGCAACTGGCAGGCATAGAAAATTCTCGATCCGCCAGATCACTACCAAAAAGACAAATCTCAATGCTTGGTAGATTTATCAACATGCTAAGGTATTATTTGGTATACAGATAACTGTGCTGCCCGTTATCTGCTTTGCTGCTTAAATATTCACCTAAGCCAAGGTAGGGTCGTTCCATATTCTTCAAAGACCACATGCTCTCTTTACATACTGGTAAAAATACAAATTATTATTAAAAGTAATTTGTCGCACAAATGGAGCTTACATTAAAAATTTTATAAGATGAAAATATCTTCAACGTAATATTAACTTCTCAAGGTCATTTGTGACGTGAAAAAGTAATCTTAAAATACAGTATTTAACCGTCTTTGCGTAAAAATTATTTTACAGACTTAAGAACAGATCTTTTTTGCAAAGCTAAATTAAAATAAAAGTAAATGTCTAGACCCTTGACGTGAAGACGTATTGCGTCTACTTTACTTACTTGTTACAACCTTCTAAGTTACTATGGTAATCGTTATATTATTGTTTTTGATAATTATAACGTTAAAACACGTATTGTTTTTTTAAAAGTAATTCCTAGTGGTGGTATGATGGCAATTGAGGTCACGTCCATTACTTCTGGACTCCATTGACTGCCTTACCGTCGAACATCGGAGTCATCTTGGTAAGAAACAATCTGATTTTTATCGGAACCGCTTCTTGCCTTGTATATGACATCATCTGACCACCTGGTTGATGTGCCAGCACTGACGACAATCTTTAGGGGTAGTCAAAACCGCGTAAAGCCTGCTTTCAGTCAAAAAACACTTAACAAAAACTTCCTGTTTCTTTTATATATCTTAAACAAATAAATACAATACTGAGTCGCAACACTCCGAGTTCTCGATCAAGTTCCCAGCGTTGAAAATTTTGACACAACTTCGCGATTAGATAAGAAACAGAGTTAAATCCGATTGAAAAGTTTCCATTCGACACTCTTGGGAAAAGATTAGAGCCGTGTATAGGATGTCTATGATGTATGAGTTCAAAATAGACTTATAATTTTCAACATTTTACTTGTTGAGTTAGGTACATCGATTTTGAATACTTTTGAACTAACTCAAACCGGCTAATGAAAAGCATGTAACAAAGATTTATTAAGTTTGCTGTAAGACGTGATTTGTGCATGGCCCTTTGCTGTAAAAATAAAAATATTGAAGATTTTAACGTTTGTTTTTAAAATTCCTACATAATTGTATCCCATGGTCGCCCTATCATTTGACACGATCTTTGAAAGTGAGTGCTGGTGAACAATGCGTCTACAATGATTCAAAAGTTATTACAGGTGTAACTTTGTCTCGTTAGAAATAATTATAATATGTTGGTTATCTACACCCTACAATAATGTAGGTAGGTAACATTTTTTGTTACGATTTTGAGATTTTTTAGATCGTGTGCGTGTATGTATAAAGTCATAATAGAAGTGTACAGAAATTACGATAAGAACTACCGAATAACTATAGAGATGGCGGAGTTTTCCAAGCATCGCAGAAGTAATAATGCTTAGAAAACACAACAAAGCCGTTGCCGACCACGAAGAAGGGGATGAGGAAGGTAAAGGAAGAGGACTGAGGGCTCTCACTCATCGAGCGAAACACATTAGCATGAAAAGTAATATTCTTACGTCGATCTTCTATGAGAAGGTAGTACTTCCCCAGGTCGATTCGGCCCATTCATACTGAAACCAGCGTGGATCTACTACCGTGCAAATTTTAAATAATTGAAGAGCAATCTTAAGTAATTTAAAATTTGCTAGAAAATAAAAGTTTTTGAAATTAAAAGTAATTATAGAATGAAATTTGTGTACATCTAATCCTGTACATTATAGTAGGAAGCAACAGTCGCCCAATTACACCAACACAAATTTGTTGCTATGTTGATTTGTGTGTATTTTAACAATAGATAGTTAAAATATTTATATTATCCATATCTTGTTTAAATGATTTGTCACTAAAAGAATGTTTTAGCAAATCCAGAAGACATTATTTAGGCGTTAACATTGCGTTTTCTTTAGCACGAACCTCCTCAGTCTTCCTTCTTTTACTTCCTCTCTTTCACCTCTTTCCCTTCACCTCACAGTCGGCACCGGCAGTATTCTAACGATTAAACTGCATTAAACAGCACTGCATGTTACATATTGTTCTTGTACTAAGGTAAACCCTTAACATCAGGTGATAAATAAAATTAAAAAAGTAAAATTAAACTTTACTGTTTTTGATCAAAGACACATCTAAACCATACAGTATTATGTACTAGCATTCCGCGGCGCGGTTTCACCAGCGTCTTTGTATACTGCTCTGCTCCCGTCGCCAGTAGCGTGATGTTACATAGCCTATAATCTTCCTCGGGAACTAGGCTATCATGCACAAAAGAATCAAATCCGACTGGTTGTTCCAGAGATAAGCAATTTTATTTTTAAGAATAGTAATATAGATAATTACTAGAGTTGAATATGCTCAATCGGCATTTAACATCATGCCATTGTAGTTAGAGGTTCATTATTATTTTAGAAACTGTTGCTAGTCTATTACATTTCTAACTAAACATGAACTAATGCTTCAATTAAGCGAGACTTATACGACGTGAATAAGCTTCAAGAACCTCTTAGTTTACTTAGTGCACGTCTGTTTCTATGCAGACACACAGATAATGTTCGACGTATTGTTTTTATCATTTAAGTTTATAAATACTACTAGCTTTCTTCGTCTTTGCTTACTGCTCTGTTCCCGTCGCCAGTAGCGTGATATTACATAGCCTATAATTTTCCTCGAGAACTGGGCTATCATACGCAAAAATAATATTTCAAATCCGAGTGACAGTTCGAACAAACAGGCTTCTTCGCTTTATATAATAAATACTATTAGGAGTATTAAGACTCTACGACTTAAAAAGATTCTACACTAATAGGTACACCGTGTGATCTCTGGCTAAAATATGTATTGAAATGAAATGAAATGAAATATGTTTATTCATATAGGTTAATTAAATTAACACTTATGAATGTCAAAGTTTACAAAATGTCAGCAAATTAACCTACAGCCAGTTCGCTGACGAAGTAGAGCCATGAGAAGAACTGGCAAGAAACTCAGGCCACTCTTTTTAATCGGCAGGTTATTACAATTTTTGTGTTACAGTTTCAAGTAGCATCCAAAGTGACGCAGGCAATACACTTAACTCTATAGATACTTAATTACTTACAGCTTTCAATGTTGTAAAGAAAAATTAAAAAGTAAAATGTGTGCTTTGCAGGCTGCCTCAATTTGCATATTGCTACAAAAGGTAAAATCGTAAAACGCAACTAAGGGTATGATTATTAGTCAAGTGCACTAATTTGTGTGAAGTACAGAAAATGGCTAAATATTATAGTGAATTCTTAGAAAAGTTTTATTTCGTCTCTAATAAGTTTTTATACATAACTAACTACCATGTTTAACAACCCCGCGGTTTGAATATTAAAATTTCAAACCAATATAATATATCATTTGGTTAATTACAACAATTTATTCGCGTACAAAATTAATATTAACTTCATATAAGTTTGTTTATTTACAGATGTATGCAAACACTAGCTGTCCACAGCGCGGCTTCACCCGCGTTAATATACGTCTTTCATTACTTTGACGGTCCCATGGCTCCTAGCGTATTGTTATATACTCTGTAGCCTTCCTAAGCAATCAAACGCAAAAATTATTCAAATCCAGAGATTTGCGAGTTAAAACAAACAAACAAACTCTTCAGCTTAATATATTAGTATAGACCATGGGGCTTTCATTTTCACGTGTATAATTAATATATATTATTATTGCTTTGATATAGCTGTCGGAACGAATCGTATTCCTCAAGTTTGAACAGTCCACCCACGCAAGTCTTGTAATTGTTAGCATAATAATGACTTTGATGGACGCAGCGTGGGCATGCCTTTTACAAGGCGAATGCCGAGGGCTTGGTTAATGTTACTGGCAACTAAAGGGAGCTGAGGATCTATCAAATTGAAGTTTTTTGGGAGACCTGAATCTGGTAGGCGACGTATTTTGACTGAAATTATACTGATGTATAAATAAAGATTACTATCTTGCTATCTATATAGAAAGACGTTCTTATTGGTGCTACTTTTGCCAAGTTTCTATACCATATCACATGATAAAATAGATAATTTTCTTTAAAATGATACTTCATCGCACTCAATATTAATATTTACTGAAATATGTGTTGAAGTGATTTAATATGTTGTATCAAGGTCGCTAACGATGGTACCACCCACTGATATCATCAGACAATCCGAAAGGTTGTATTTTAACGGGCAAACTTGTGTTTTGTAAACAAACATAGGCGTCAGTTGATCTACGTGTACAAATATTTATATTATAACATCTAAAATTGTATCAAGAATTATATGTTTTTGTAACTATTCATTGTATTTTATATTTGTAAAGTATCATACTGGATAGGTGAACTATTGTGAGTGTTGCCTTTAAAAAGTAAATAGAAAAATAATCAAAGACCGTGATAACTGCTAAAAATCACAATTTCGTGTCAAAGCGTTAGCTACTAACGAATTATGTAAAAATAATATGATTTGAAATCTCAAACAAGAATTACGAATACAGCTCACGCAACAACTAAAAACACTCTGTGCCGATTTTTATAAAATATAGCATTATATGAATCTTTTTTGGAAATTAATAAAAGAAAATTCCCGATAAGAATTTTTTTTACTCGAAGGGCTTCATGTTTTAGATATTATTAATGTCACTAATATGATTTAAAGTAGAGATCCATCAAGATTTCACAGAAATACGCTTCTACTTGACGTGAACGGCAAAGACAAAATACAATAAACATACACACAGTTATCCACTCTGGCTACATAGCTTTCTTAAAAAAGCAGTTTGTAAGATTAGTAATTGCAATAAGGCGTAATTTTTTTTTTATTTGTATGCAATACAAAGTCGCGGAGGACTATATCCAGCAAGAAACGTCTTTCAGCTCCATTGATGATTTAGTCATCTGTTAGCACCCAAAGAAGAGAAAGAGAAGGTTTGCATTGCATTTATATTCTAGAATGGCGGCCACAGCCTGCTCTGTGTTGGCCTTTTTTGAATTGATTGAAGGTATTAATCTTTGTCAAGCGATCTTACGATTCCGAGCAAGATTTTAAACATTCGACGCTTATGAGCTATCACACAATAACAGATGTATCAGTTCCCTCATGTTTGGTTCAGTCGTTCATTCGAATATATTATAGATGAGTGTTGTTAATCCCCTTGTTCCGTAACATTGTAATGTAAAATCGATGTGAATATGCATGAACTTGTAAAAGTGCGTGTATTTTCAATCAGTTTTTGTTGTGTGTATTTATTTTGAAGCTAGCAAACAGTGCGTTAATTAAATTTATAAATATGCATACCATTTTGTATTTTTAACTACATTTTATTTGTAAAATAAATATGATGCCGTACTGTAGGCACAGTCAGCAATAATCATCAATTTTAGATTATCACTTTTGGAATTACACGTATTTTTTAAACTAATATATTATCATATAAAATTTAGTATAAAATATTATTAACGTAATTTTTGGCTGTTTGTTTTTCTTAATGCAAATCTAAAATGCTTCAGGAACCGTGCAACGGATTCGGACGGTTTTATACATGCATGTTATGTTATAGAAAAGCCGATGGGCCGATCGATATTTATGCAAGTTAATTCATTGTTCAATTATTTGCGCCAAAACCACTAATAATATTGTTTTTGTAGAACATTACGTTTTTAATCCACAATATGCTATAGATTTGAACCTCAATATAATGTGACGCAGAATTTCACCTAAATCTCAGTGCGTGGTGATCCCAGTAAAACCGTACAAACGCACCCTATAAACCGTTCTATAAACACGGCTTAGGAGATATCAGCTGTAATTGTGCCACGTAAACAAACTACAACATTCAAGTAACAACTATATAAATTAGGTACTAGGTAACGTAGGGGGATCTAAGCTGGATTGACCACGAAAGGGTAGAAAGTAGCTGACTGAGCCCGCAGGTTTAGTAGACCCTCAGCTACAGCAAGTGGTCAACTGGGCCCGCGGGCTGAGTTAATCGTCTAGTGGGCTAAGTCATCCATTAAAAACCAAGAGTGGTCAACTGAGCCCGCGGGCTAAACGGGCTGTGGGCTCAGTTGCCGCGCGTAATATGATTTGTTGTATCCCTCGGGAACCAGACCGATTTTCGGGATAAAAAGTAACCTATGTCCGTCTCCGGTACCGAATCTATGTACATACCAATTTTCATCGAAATCGGTTCAGGCGTTTAGGCGCTGAATGGTAACAAACACAGACACACACACACGCACATGCATACACACATACAAACTTTCGCATTTATAATATTGGTAGGATTTGTTTATTCAATTAATTACATTCGTCAAGTTGGGGTTACTAGTGTGCTACGATGGCAAATGCTAGGGTGCTCACCAGTTTTGAATCTCACTGACTGCTTACAGTCCGAGTGGAGTATTTTAAAATATAAATAAAAATCACCATATAGTATAAAAACTAATAAATACTAATTATCATTTATTAAATACCTTTATTTAAATGTATTACTAAAAATAATTAATTAGAAATGTACATTTATTTTAATAAATCATAAAAAATAAAAATAAAAAATTATTATTTTCGAGAACGTATTGTGATGCTCATATTGTCCTCCACTAAATAAAAGCCTTAGTAAGGTAATCATAAAAAATACATAATGTATGACTTTAAAAATCTTACTGGTATTAAATTTGTCCGATTTAAAACTCAAACGTGATCTAAATCAATATCGGCAAGAAAGCAAGACAAAGACTCCAAATAAAAACGTTTGTATTAAAACGTGTAATGTTATGTGTATAATATTTTGTAGTAATCAATAAGATACCCATTCAAATGTATGGCGTATAGTGCTGTCATACTATAGCGAATTTATGCAGATGCAAGTGCTAAGCAGTTAAATTTTTAATTAGTCAAATCTGCGGCATCCACGGAGCCTTATTACAAGAGCGCCTGATAGAACAAGATCACTATGTAAATGTATGAGCATGCATAAACAAGCCCACTAAGAACAGAAGCGCTGCTATGTACACAAATGTGATACGTATATAGCTTCACGCCTTTTAGCTGAAGTGTTTAACCTCTGGATGTGTGTGCCCACTTTTCGCCATTTTTTTCATTTTAGGTTCAATGTAACAGGGCTGTTGCCATTTATCGAGTACAATTTTAAGACCCCTACTACCGAGAAATTTTCAAAAGAAAAACTCACTATCACTTTACCCGATCCGGAGATCGAACCCGAGACCTCTGCGTGGTAATCCGTACACAGTACCACCTAACCTCAGAGGCGTTCAAATAGTAGTTACTGGATAAATTAGGTTGATCTTTAATACTGAAGGAGATTTATTATTGCAAATTTAAAAAGCAGTGCAATGGAAAGGCTTATTTATTCTGAGTTTGTACTTAAGCCAAAGTTAATTATGCCTGCAATATTATGTCTCGTATGGAAATCGAACCCACAACCTCTTGTACAACTGTTGCAGCAGATAGTTAATGCTTTAAATCATTAAACAGAAGACGGTTATCGCCCTCTGTGATAGGGCTACCAATCTAAAAAATTTCAAAATCAAAAAATCAAATCAAATCATTTAATCAGTTTAAATAAAAGTACAATTTTCAGTGGCCTAATAAAATAATAATAAATATGGATAATAATAATAAAAATAGAATAAATTTAAATCCTAGTTTCATAGTTTACATTGTGGCGTACAGGGACAACAGCGGAACCTTATAAATACACCGGCGCGCGCGTGCAGCACCCGAGCCAACTCAATAATGATAGCAAAACGCGGCGACCACTTCTTGAATAGTGGCACTATTTATACTGCACACACACATTCACACTCACACTACACACATACACTGTACTCTGTGACTACGCTTCAGTGGTGTCGCGCGAAGTTATTCGAAGCGAAACGTGAAAATTAAGCATATGATTGGCTATTTGTATCAAGCAGACAACTGCAGCATAATAATGGTGATTTTAATATTGTATAACGCTCCTGATTAGTCAACACCCAAAATCGTCTCATATAAATACCATCCCTTTGTCAGACTACATTTGTATATATAAACTGTGCCATTTTTGTAAATAAACATTGTACAGACGTCTCACGAGTATTATTCAACACTACCTATTAGTCTACGGTACGAAAGTGGAAACACTGGGCCGGTCTAAGAGGTAGCTCTATAGTACAGTACTTAGTCAATCAGCTGATACAGAACATAGGGAAAGTACCTCGGTCATTGACCCTCTTCATCACTAGTAGGTACCTACCAGTAAATCAGATGATACAGTATATTAGGGACAGTACTTACAGCTGTTCACCCAACAGCTGTCTCATAGTTTCTAGCATACATTCCCCTAAAACATCTTTCGACTAATGATGATAAGAGATTATAATCTAAATTTACTCTAAATGTATAGTTTGAAACCTCTTTGAACAGCTTTAAATATGCTTTTACCCAATGCTAGCAAAACACTAGTTTAAATAAAATACATTAAAATATATTCTTCACGAATGCCCTCGAACACAAGCAAGGGTGCAAGCGTGTCCATGAATAATCATTTGACCCTCTCCAATTAAAAAATGCCGAGTGGCTACAGGTATTTAACACTTCACAAACCTTGTTATTTGTGAACCATTTAATAAAATGCGCGAAAAAAGGTTGAACACCATCGTAAATATCAGGCTATATGAGTAAAGAAAGAATAAGTTGTAATAATACGTGGTAAGAATATACATTTTGACTAAGCTTTTACAAGATTTGTAATAATATTTTTACAGACCACTCATCCGTATTCATATAAAAAAATAAACAAAACTTAGAATCAAATTTTAATAATTGGAGACTCACTTCCAAAAATATTTTATTAGATACACTTCAAACTTTTTACTAGATTTCAAAACAGACCGCTGTTTAACATACTGAAAATACAAAACGAATCTTTTTAGAAACAAAATATAATAACTAAAACTTTGCAATAATAAAATCAAACATAACTTTACTTTAGTAGTACGTTGAGGATATAGATATATATGTTTATGTTTATGTATAGATATAGATGTTCAGAGTATAGGCCCATACATTTAACCAGTATATATAGAAGTAACGTATCTCTATCGTATATCTATCTTACCCACAAAAATCGAACAGCTTTACCCGTCTAATGAACGTCATTTTACAGTGATCTTGGTAGACCAGAAATAAGCTGATGTCTAATTAATGTCACTGGTCATCATGATCTTTATCATTATCCACTGTCCAAACTTATCCACTTCTGGGCATAGAACTCTCTTAGTTTGTGCCAGTCTCCATGTTCTTATGCCAGTCATTCATCTTTTACCCGCTATATTCGATATCATTCACCCCTTGGGTTTACGTCACTAATATTTAGTATAAAGGTCAATAGTATCTTTACTACCAGAAATAGATCAACATCTTTATTTTGGGCGCTGCATTCATGTATAAGGTACGGCACTGACCTTTTTAACAATGACGCTTTTGTGCTGTGAGGCTATTATAATCTATATAATTTAAGAACAGAGGACAAAAATTGCAAGGTGACTAAACAAATAAAAGGCCAAGGTGTCGGGAAATAACAATTTCACTGCAGACTAGTAAACCGGTCGCATATATGTACTTCAGTAGTCCAATCATGCAACTAAATGGTTAATAAAAACATCACAGCAAACTTATTACTTACTTATACAGAAGGAGCAAAAACTTGCTATAATAAGACTGTCGTGATTTCCAATTCGCCAAGACACTTATGGTAAAATTTTAGTATCAATACTTTAAGAAGGTTAACTATATTTATATTTCTATACAACTTCTACGGAAAACAAGGTTATTTGACTCTCCCCCATTAAAAAAAGAAAATTTAATGATTTTTTGTTCAGAATGGTATGCAAATTATTTTACCTCGATATTCTACGAGAGTACTTTCTCAGTCCAACCGGCCTATTCAATTATTCATGCTCTAATCAGCAAGATTCTACTACTGTAAAAATATCGTATACAGTATAATCAGTATTCAGCAATAGTAGTCTGTAGTTACAACGAATGCGGTCGATCTACATGGAAACAGTTATTGCAGCCCATCGACATCTGTAGTATCAGGACTTCAACCAAGCCAAGCCGTAGTGTAACAAGAAGTTTGTTAAATAAGTTAGTTTTATGTCCAGAACAGAGATCAATTACGGAGTAAGTCGTCTGGTAGTTGTTCGCGGCTAAACTTATGAAATAAAACGTGGTGCAAAGGTAGTTTGAACTTTTCTCTTTTGTCGTTTAGAAACTGTATTAAAACTGTGATGAAATAAAAAAATGTTTCGCTCATATAAAGCTAATAAAATTTGGAAGACTTAATTACCAAACATAAATAATACTTGAGACATAACACTTGAAACAATTATATAAGACACTAGACGTCCGCCCTCGCTTCGCTTCGGTATCAAAAGTTTCATTCGGTATCACAACAAACGCCTACGGAAAATTTCAACAATAGTGTCGTATTACATCATTCAGATTTACAAAGGCGCTTAAAATATTGAAATTCTGAAAATGACTCAAAAATATGCTAAGATAATATAGCCTATGTTACCCGCTTCATTTATTCATATCTCAAAAGGTGAAATCAAATCGGTAACGTAGATTATTAGTTATGTCGTTGTAAACAAACTTTTCTCTTTTTAATATCATCTTTGAATTTAGATAACAGATGAACAAGGCACACAATAGAATAAGTTCTGTGTGGTGGACCAATTTACAAAGGTAAATATATAAAATTCAGAATCTCACAACAAATATTCGTCCAACATAAAAATATTAGCAAAATCTACAAATATACATACATGTATAGCATAAGTGTTCATATATCACACGAATATTTTATAATCCAAAAATATTTATTGGGAATCGACGACACTCAGCGTAACGATGGTGACGAGAATCACATTAACTTCACTAGAAATCAAAATTCAAATCATCATTAATGTAATGGGTAACTTACATTACGAGTGATCTGATTTTTATAAACGACTGTATCGCTAAACATATCATCACACGTACCTAATGCATCTTGAAAAGGCTTGTATCAGAGCTGAATTTCATGAGCAAGTTTGATAGAGTCACATCAGAGTGAACAGTATTGTAGTGAACACGTAGTAAAGCCTGTTAACTGTCGACTTACATTATCGATTCACAGTGCAATTCCTTGTTGCCTGACTCGCATTTCCGATGCGGTATTCTATATGTTTATTTAGTTTTAACTAGGTTATTTGTATTTCTATCACATAAGGTGACGTTTAAATTTAGAGATAGCGTCATTATCTGAGGTAGGACATAAATATTTTTGTTATATTTTTGTATTTTCACAATTAACCTAATATCTGGAGCATCTGTGCACTCATATTCTGAGCCACAATCTGGCTTTTTATCGTATATATTTACTTTGTTTTTTTACTATTGTATCTCGTACTGAGCCAATAAATAAATGTGTGTTTTACTTTGCCAATCATCTAGGTGCCATAATTAGGGGTAAGAACAACGGCTTATGCCCGTGTTCCAGACAAAGAATAGATTTAATTGTGCCTCACGTACTCTCATTCGCTAAATGATACGCAATAGTAATTAGGTATGTCGACATTCTGTAAATGAACATACAGATTCAGCCCTTTACCAAACCCTTTGTAATACCTAGCCATTGTAATATCAGCTGACAAAAATATATTTGATATTTCTAGTACCAATAGTTCTTTTAAATTCATGTTCTCCGTTGCGTAAGTTTTTTTTTTTATATTTTAGCCTACCAAAGTGACTCCACCCTGCCTGATGGGAAGCAGTCAGTGGAATCCAGAAGTGGCAGCCACCATACCAAAAGTCATCGTCTTAAACTGCTGATATGGTGGCCTCCACTATGGCGGCTGGGAATGGGGTTAGGGGAAGGGAATGATGGAGGTGAGGAAAGAGGAAAGGGGGAAAATTGGGCCTCCGGCGCTCTCACTCACCGAACGAAACGCAGTAGTACGGATACTACTACTCTTAAGTCTTAAGTTTAGATTTAATTTAGTATTTTCCTTGGTTTTTGTTATTTTATCCTCCATCTTCTGAATCAATCTACCTATAGGTAGAGTATAAAAACAGAACATAAAAATATAAAATCTCCCAATTCTTAAACTCTTTTAGCTAGAAATATATACTAACTTTCCGTGGCGCAGTTTCACCCGCGTCTTTGCTTACTTCTCTGCTACCGTCGCCAGTAGCTTGATGTTACATAGCTAATAATCTATCTCGGGAACTGGGCTATCATACGCAAAAATATTTTTTTTTAATCCGTTTAAGAGATTAGCTCGGACAAACAAACAAACAAACTCTTCCGCTTTATATAATATAGATAGTACAGATAATATAGATTTTCTTCAAGACTGACCCCAATTCCATCAAAATTCATTTTAAATAGACCATCATACAAATTATTGATTTTAAATGAATTAAAATAAAAAATGTTTCCATCGTGTTTCAAAGACGATTGGTTCTTTGATTTCAAATCGTTAAAAAGTAATCTGATTTAAGTTTTTCAATATTTTTAAAACACTTTGATGTCACTTTGATGTATTTATAACATTTAATTTTTAATTTCTTTAAACTCAGCTTATTACAAAAAAACGTCTTTCCCCTCGGGACATTAGGATCTAGGAAGCTCTGCTCCCGTCGCCAGTAGCGTGATTTTACATAGCCTATTACCTTCCTCAGGAACGGGGCTATCATACGCAAAAATAAATCATAAAATCGGACTATTAATTCCAGAGATTAGCATGCACAAACAAACAAACTCTCCTGCTTTATATAATATCCAATTAATTTGGCAACATTTTGATCTCTATTTCATTTTCCCGTTTCATTAAAACAAATAATAAATATTTCAGTTAACGCTGTTAAACTATTTTAAAAGTACGAATGGGTACAATAAATACGAGTATATTTGGTTTGTCACTACATTACCCCGTGGTAGTTTAGTAAATGCCTCATACATTACAGCCATTACATCAAAATAAGTTTGAAATAAATAAAATAGTATTCGCTAAAAATACTCTCTAAAGTTTTAAAATACGCAAATCACAAAAAATCTTCGAGTCTACAGTGAGTCTTATTACATTTCTGTGGTAGCAAAACCAGTAAACGCTAGACGAATATATCAGAATGTTGTCGAATCCAATGAATATCTTTAGTAGCACTATTCGTTTTATCGCTTTCTCATTCTGGCTTATATAAATATCCTTGAGAACGATGCGACAACATAAACTTTATATGCACTAAAAACTAGATTAAGATACAGCGCTTTTGCTTTTAATACCAAACAATTTTTTCCCCAATAAACTACTCTGGTATATTTTTATAACTTTGTTATTAGTTGATGAAATGAAATGTGGCGGGGTTGATGTGTTGGATAAGCTTATTTTATTATTAAGCTGGTGTAGCTAAATAATTTCTCATTTCAATATATTTTGCTTTGAATTGGTTCTTTTTATTGGAATAGCATTTTGAGGTCGTAGTCCGCATAAGGCACCCGTCCAAAAAGCTGCGCGTTAAGTACCTAGCCTAGTCCACGTTTAGCATATATCAATATATTTTTGGCAGGTGCTATATAATTAGTTTAATTTGATTTAAATTGTAACTAATTTATTAACTATTAACATTTTTCTTTTTATTTTTCTTAACAACATAGAAACCTGTAATTAATTACCTATAGAGTTAAGTGTATTGCCTGTGTCACTTTGCATGCTACTTGAAATTTTAACTTACAAAAATTGTAATAACCTGTCGATTAAAAAGAGTGGCCTGAGTTTCTTGCCAGTTTTTCTCATTGCTCTACCTCGTCAGCGAACTGGCTGTAGGTTAATTTTCTGACATTTTGTAATTTTTAACGTTCATTAGTGTTAATTTAATTAATCTATATGAATAAAAATGCATTTGACTTTGAAGAACTCACTGTAGGAAAAGGCCTCTGCTCCTAGAGAAGCATGAGCAATAATCGCCACGCTTGCTCCATGCGGATTGGCAAATTCAGACAGGCTTTAAAATACTCACTCCAAAACAAAGCAATTCATCAATTCAACAATCCATCAATGTTTACAGCTTTACGAATACTAAACAAAAGAGAGTATGCACTCTATCAAAAAGGAATACCCCAAAGTGGTTGCATGTTAAAACTACCTACAACGAAACAGTATTCATTACACGGGCGTGAAACAGTTTGGAACTTGCGGCTTGATTAAAGTTAGTACCCGCTCTTTAGCCTACTTGTAACAAGCTAACACTAGCAATGTTGCAGACCTAATTGGATTAGGCCATTTACAAAACAGTTTTCATTTCCTGATTATAGTGGTTAGTGATTTGGGAATAGACCTTTTTGTACAAAAGTAATCTCGTCCACGACCTTTTAAGGATTAGTCCTGTACTTTCAGCTCATGTGATAGTTGACAGTAAAAAGCGTGTGTTTATTTGAGACATGATAATTAAGGAACGTATAGCCGATTAAAATATCAACTAATTCTTTAAAATATTTGCTCAAACCAGAAACGAACCTATCTGAAACTTAACATAACTGAATCATCATCAACTTAAGTACTATTAAATATAAGGCAATGGTTTTTATATAAATTTCATGTAAAACGATAATTAAATAGAATTCTACAGGTGCATTTAAAGATTTTTGTATATAAGCCAATCATTACTGCAAAAAATGAATGGTGTGCAAAAATAATGAGCACCGTCAAAAAACTATCCTCAAATCAGTAGTGATACCTAATTTCAGTCATTATCAAATCTTATTTATCATTTGCTAAGTTGTTACCGTGGTGACAGGCTATTTTTATTCGTGAGATCAAACCTAGAAGCAACTACATTATATAAACCAAAGACAAAGAAGCTCTTTAAGCGCAGTAAACCTGTCAGTTTTAATCCACCTGTGAACCAAATCGCATTTAGATAGCACATACTTTAAAAGTTCAGTAGAAGTTAAAACTTATGCGGCATTTATATAAAGTAGTAAAGCTTCATTGATATTGGCCGAACGCCTGGGCGAGGCCATAAACCAGATTGGTACGAACCGGAAGAAAATCGAACTGGATACTTTGACTTGGGGAAAGTCGTAAAATTTGAATTGTATTCGTATATAAATAAGAATTATATCTTGAATTTTGATACGAATTTTCATTTATATGTTTAACTTTAAAATATTGAATGCGAATACGCAAAGGAAAAATATTGAAGTTATACTTCTTTTGGCGCGATTGGGAAAAATGATGAAAGTGAATTTTTACGATGCGCGCGCACACCGACAGAAAAAAGCAACACCCTGAAGTTGGTTGCGAACCTTTTACACCCTGAAGTTAGTTGCGAATCTTTGTGTGTCGTATCAGTACAAATAATTAGTGTAAATAAATAAAAAATATATTGGCGTTTATATCAATTCAAATATTTATGTATGTATGCGTTGTGTTATTATTTGGTATTTTTGGATTGTTACGCCAAAGAAGTATAACTTCTTACGTGCGTACATGAGTACACACACTCTTTTTATGAATTTATGCATAGGTAGGAACGATGCCACGTTAAATACTGTATACTTTTACAATCGCATTGGCTTCTATTGATGATTGCATTTGTATAAACGTAAGATTGCATCATCATTATTTCAGCCGAAAGGCCTGCACTGCTATACATAGGCCTCCCCTAATTTTCGTCGTAAGCTGCCCTCGTCCATCGGCTGCCAACACCCTTATCGGGATTGCAAATACTCTGTTGCTATATTTCGTTTTAAATGCTCAAATACGGAGTAAGTTACTTGATTTGTTTATCATTTTGTTGATGTTTCTACGGCTTATCAGAAAATTCTCGCAAATCAATAGAATTAAAACTATACTAATATGTGTAGACCCTTAAAAATACATTTATTAAACCCATATTAAAATAATAAAAATCTGAATATTTTGAATACAGTAACTGTCACTCTAATTCAAATACTTTTGTTCATCTATGCATTTCAGTTGTTTTGACAAGTGGCATTAACGTTAATAGAATGGAATAGTGATAGTAAAATGTATGGGATTGACATAAGCTAGCGACAATGTTGGAGTTAGCGTATGTCAATCCCATACATTTTTTAATATTATTCTATTCTATTACCGTTTATGCCACTTGTCTAGGGGCTCTGAGCTTGTAATATAATCCAGTGTAAAATAATAATTATAAGTTTATCTCTAGCCACGATTGTCTTAATTATGTTCGTTCACACGTTTGAGTTTACGTCGTGTACGGTTCAACCGTTTAGGCGCTATATTACTAGGATTAGTTCAGATTTTTTTTTCTCTATCTATCTGTACATTCGAAATGCTCAAATTCGCACAATTTATTTTGTCATCCTGCTCCGAAACAGATAAATTGTTGATGTAAGAGCCAGATAATTTTAAGCTATTTTTATTATTTTAAGTTTTGTAAAGATGTAAAGACCAAAATTTTTATAAGCCCAGGGCGTAATACACCTATTTTATATAAAAACAAAGATGATTTCAATACATTATGTTTTGATGATTTAGCCTTCTTCATCCTCAAATTCTAAGAATCTTTCGTCTCGGATTTATATTTAACTTTAAAATTAAAAAAATATGTTTTTTTTTCTAAAAACAACTTTTATTTGCTTTACTGAAAAGTTGGGTCTTGGTTTATACGACAATTGAACCCAAAGGTATGGATATATACAATAATAGTAATTTTTGAAATATTTTAGATCAATTCCAATTTGAAAAATAAATAAAAATAACTTAAACATTTTCTTAAATCCCGCAATATACAAGAGTAAAAATATTAAACCTTTTAAGACGTAAAAGGTTGCGTAAATTTTACTATCGGGCCTTACTTGACGTGTTTTGGCTCAACCAAATTATCCGTCGTTTGAATCGAATAAAAGCAGATATACATCGGTCCGTTAGGAACGATTTATTTTATTTATTTCACTCTGAATTTTAAAGAATCGATTTAGGTCGTAATAAATTTTGCGAGTATATATTTACGCTGGAGTACTTTAACTTATTGCTTACTTACTTTACTCGATATAAAGTTTGGAATTATTGAGTTTGTTATTTTGAGATGCGCCGAAGTAAAATATCAATAATTTTTAAACTGAATATTATATTTTGGATATTAATTCGGTTTTATAGCTATATCGAATGAGAAAGTTTCTACCCTCTCAAAAAATATCAATGTAAAATATAGTATATTTTAAAAAGTGAAAGTGTTTGTTTGTTTGTACGCACTAATCTCTGGAACTACCAGTCCTATTTGAAAATTTATTTTTGCGTATGATATCCCAGTTCTCGAGGAAGGTTATAGGCTATGTAACATTACGCTACTGGCAAAGGTAGCAGAGCAGTAAGCAAAGACGCGGCAGAAACGGCACCGCGGAAAGCTAGTATAGTAAGTATATAAGTCTACATTATCGATCAACTTCTACTTTGTTTGAGAAGAGGTCTTTACTTAAAACATATTCTTTTAGACACAATTTAGATAAAAAAATAAATCTGTTGTTGTATCAAGTCGAACGTGAACTGGAATGAATCTTACAGTAGGCTGAAACTCATAATCGCATTATTTTCCATTTATTGGCTAACACTCATAAAGGTACTTACATATTGCGACACCATAAAACTACGTTAGTGGTAGCTATAGCGATATCCAACGGGTTCTAAAGACCCTACACACTCACCATTATTAATAGAAATATGGCTGAAATAATACAGGACCAAGCTGTTGAAGATAAAAAGGAATGAGGGAGTAGAAAGCTAAGAAAAGAGAGAGGATCACTGGGTCTTCGAAGCTATTCACGAGATAAAACGCAATAGTACTGGAAACGAATACTTCACTTCACTTTAATGATGGATTCGGTTTATTCATACTGAAATCAGCAAGAAACTTTTGACCTTTTGACTTTTGATTAACCGGGGAATTACTACCCTCCCAATGAGATTGACGTAAGAATATTAGTTTTCATGCTAATGTGTTTCACTCGGTAGGTGAGAGCGCCGGCGGCAGCCCAAATACCCTTTCCGTCCTATTCGTTTTTCCCTTTTCCTTCCTCATCCCCTTCTTTGTGGTCGGCAAGGGCTTGGTTGTGTTTTCTAAGCATTATTACTTCTGCAATGCTTGAAAAAATACAGCCATCTCTATAGGTTACGGTTACCACTTACCATTAGGTATGTTTGTTTGACACTAAATTTGTATAAAAAAATGTTAACCTTTTCAAAATTGTGCGCTTAATTTAACTTCAGTGCCATTTTATAACACTAGTTCAAATATTTTATGAATAGTTTGTAGGATGATTAAGCAAACGTTCTTTTTTATACTTACCATTTAAGATATCTAATATGCATGACTCGCGCTTTATTTTTCTTTTGATTCACATAGCGCGTTACTTACGTTACGTAGAACGTACACTTGCGCACTACTATTCAAATGCGCAAATTAAGTGATTCTAAATTTAAATAACAGTTTGTTTATTAACAGTATACATATAGTTAATGCAGTATTCTTAATGGCTGTCAAGCACTCTGTAAATTTATTCTATTGGCCTCAGTGTGAAATATCCTTTACCATAGTCGCTTGTACTGGTTAAGGCGAAGTTATTTTATAACCCATATTTTTATATGCACACCTGACTTATTTTATTGTTAAAGTTGGTAAAGCATAAAGCGATCGCTGCGTGAATTCTTAGTGTACTCAAGTATTTCTTTTATTGCGATACTCAGCTCGTGGCGTTGAATAATGTGCACCGCCACCTGGTGGTGGTTTAGGAAATCATTAAACTGAGATTATAACAAATTATGAAAGGGAATTCGAATCTGCATATAAAATTCGGTTTTCTATTTTTAAAAAATATGCATATTTGTAGTTCAGTTGTACATCTTGTGCGAATAATAACTACATTTTACACAATAAGGTAGGAGTACGTAAAGTATAAGTATGTTTATAGCCACTATAATATACACAAATATTACTTTTTGCAGCATAATGTAAAAAAAGTTCGTAGCTTAAAATAAGGACCAGAACGTTCGACTTCTACCCCAAACAACAAAAGGTTTATACGCAAATGGAAAACTATACCTATACTTTTTGAAGAAGTAAATGTGGGTAGGTTGGTTAAATTGTCGAATACGGCAAGATATTTAGCCAGAAAACTGAAGACCGTTACATGTAAAAGCAACCGCAACTGATGCATTCAGCTCAAAACTACTCCTAATGCAGATAGTAGCAGCAGCGAATTAATCTAATATTTTGCCTTAAATTCATTATTTTGAAAAAGTTTTGCGACAACACGTTCCAAAGAAAATAGCTACTATTTGAGTAAAGTTTCTTTACGTTTTGTTTTGAATATTCCTCTAGGGTGCACGCAGTGGAAGTTCGTATTGAATTTTACGATTTTATGTTCAAAATACTCACATTGGTTGTAAAAAATCATTTGAATTTAGACCCTTTATTTATAAAACTTAGTGTGGCGGACTTACTGCCATAGGCATTCTTTACCAGTCATTCTTGCCTTTACAAATTAATTGTTTTGATAAACAAGTAAAAATTATTCATAGAATACTTTGAGATTTTGTGCTTTTGAATACATTTTTATTAAATGAACTTTTAATAGTTGATACTGAGCATTATTATGTACTCCTTTACTTACCTATCTTCTTGTGTCTCATTGATAAAGTAAAAAAGAACCATGGAACATCATTTGCTGTAATCCAAACATTTGACTTTTTCTTACATTTAGCAAACATTCAATAATGGTTTCATAAACTGATACTAGTATCGCACATTGTATTTATTCATGTACTGTGTTAGCGATATAGAGATGATCAACATAACATTTTATTACAATACTTTTTATCATCGAATGGCAGCCAATTATGCCTATAGATTTTAATATCAAGGCACAAGATTATCTAAACCTAATTCGATACAAAATTTATACCGCACATTTTAAGCCTATCGGAGCTCCTGAGATAATGAGTTAAGGGATTTTCCTTTCCAACTGAATGAATAACTAAATTAATCAGGTACTGAAATTCGGAGGCTGAAGAAAACGATCGAGCTCATTAATAATGACAAAGTAATAACGACGCTATAAATTACGCGGAATGTCCTTTCTATTTATTATCATTTTCAACTTGGTTGGATTATATAATTTTTTAGACAAGGCTACAGTCTACCTGGTGGTAAGGACTTCTACAATGCCAGAGACTCTACGAAGCCGCTGCCTACCGTGATATTAATGCTCTCTTTAAACCTCGTTATTTTCCATTTTGTTACTCGTATCATCTACGTAGTTTGCATATTACACAAAGTTTTGGGTCTAGTATATTTTGAAACTGAAATCTTGGAATATTGAGACATAAATCAATGTGTTACGTAGTCATTTTGGTATATGTCTCAATATTTGTGATAAATTCTCTGTTATCTAGAGTCAGAACAAAGATTGTTTTGGGGAGAACGTTCAATCTATTTAATGTAGAACATTGTCCCGGGTTTATAGTAAGAAAACTAGACTAGTTTTATAGTGTTAACACTAGATATACAATATTCTATAACACTATATTTATATACCCTCAAAATGTGTGCAAAGATGGGTCAAATATCAAGTCATTGATCAAACTCAAGGTCAATTAAGTAACACAGAGGTTATAAAAAAACAATTTCATTACAATATTTGGTTCTCTGGTAACAAATACTTATTAACTCTTTAACATAAATACAATACATAAACGGGGGCCGTTATAAAGCTTCTCATAAGGCCGCCTTAGTGGGGCTTACTGTGCCAGCAGTTTTCCTCGTTGACTACTGGCAATCCTGGAAGCTGTCAACCTGAACCTCAATAATTGCTTAACAGGTAGAGTAAATTTATTATGGTGAAAAAAGAAAAAGGAATATCCTCTAGTGAATGACTTTTAGCTAACCAATTTTTGCAGGTGTCACAGACAGCGCACTAAGACAGCGCACTAATAAAATAACTGAAGTCGGCCGCTGGTCATCATAGCACAGATAATTTAAGACAATATTTAAGAGTATCAGAGCCATATTTCATTGTTGCAAAATCAATGATTAGAGTTGATTTATAGTTAAAGTATCTGACAACAAGATAACTAGCCACATATAATTTATTACACAAGATATTTAAAGTAAAAGTCAATAAAAGGTTGTTGTATTTCTGCTTCTAATATTTTAAAGCTCTTCTTATTTAAGCTTTTGCCTCTTAGGTTACAATTTCAATTCTTCTATTCTAATATATTTATTAAAGCACAAGTTTCTTCATGATATGAACTTGGGAAATATGCGTGACTTTAAAAAGTTACATTAGTATTGGACTGGTTTCTTGTAACTATATACCTTCAGAGAGGCACACTTATCATTAACCATCACGACAAAAAGCACCGAACCACACCTTCAGCAGAAAAGAAGCACAAGATGAAATAAGTCACAGAAATGTCTATCCTAATCCCATTGTCATAAAGTTTAAAATTTCAAATTGTTAACACAACTTAAAATAATATAGTTCTTAGACTTGTGGTACTAAATGAGTACCATTTAAATGAAACAGTATATGACTTGACCTTAACAGCACGAATTGCGGCATATGACACGGCCGGTGTTTATGGAGTGCCAACGGGTTAATATTGGAGTCTTAAAACTTTTTACGGATATTGAATTGCATACCCCGGAACAAATAAAAATATTTTAACTGCGCCACCCGGCTGTAAGGATTTTAAAATTATGTTTTGATATTTTATGACTACTTTTACTACGTGTTTCTTACCTATATATTTTGTTTTGTTTAGGTTTCAAAATTGGATTTATTTAACTGGATTCTCTATTCGTCTAGTGTGCATTTGCCACGTAAATCTCTATTCCTGTGAAATCTTTAAAATCAAACCGACTAAAACAAATGCTTCAAATACAAATGCTGTGTACTAAATATTTTATCAAAATAAAATGGAAGAGTTTTAAGACTCAAAATAATTATTTGTGTCAAGTAGAAACTTTTGCTCCGTATAGAAATCATACGGGGGGGTTATGATTACTAATCGACGTGAATTAATCTACTTTAAGCCCAATCAGACATTATATACAACGAGGAAGCACTTAGTGTCACCTTGTTTTAATACCATGTTTATCATAAATGCACACAGAATACTTAACTATGAAGTTATCCGTGTGAATACACGCTACTTCAACTGTCATATTGGGCCAATCAGGGGTTAACTTCCAAAAAGCGCGTGACAGCTACACCTGATTAGTCGGTGCTGCCATCTCGTGGATGCCATTTTAGAAAACTTTCTAAGCAATTTTATTTTGTCCTAAAGTACATGAATTATCCATTTTGTAAATTAGACATTTAAATTGCCGAAATGAACACTGAAAAATATTTATTTGATAGCGCTGTCAAAATAGAAGACCTTTTACCACAGTGGCGCCAATTGGTGGCGAAACACCCACATTGATCGAATAATTGCACAAACTAGATAAAGTGAAAGCACTGCATCACAAAACAAGTAACACAGTCGGAAAGAAACGTCTTAATTATCAAAAAAGCTGGAAGCTTCATACATGGCATACATATTTTCAAAGCAATTTTCATACTAGCACTCTAAATGGCTGCTAAAAAAATAGACATAAACCTTAGTAATAAACCATCTTAATAGTCATAACATTAGCATTCTAAACAAGAAATATTTACCATATTCGCCAGTAAAGTTGTAAAAATAGGGTACGTAAAATAGGGTAAACCAGGTGTTCTACCGTCGCTGATATCGTTCTCAGTTCGTGGCGTGAATTAATTAGGTACTACAGTGATGTTACTGCATGAGTTATGTCCCGGATACCAACTGATTGTTAAATAGAACTCACGTGATATATGACTAACCCATTATCATAGGGTACACAGCTGTTATATGTAAACTGAATATTTATGTATTTAAACAAGGGAGGTAGTTATATAAAGAAATTCACAGCGCTTCTAGTGAACTACTCTACTCGGAGAACAAAATTTTATGTTTTCATCGGTAAGGCAAACGTATTTGCCCTTTTATAGGCGTCATTTAGGTACAGGCGCCTAATTTTATACATTGCCACTACTTGGAACTCAGTGTATTGAATAAAGTAGCCGCTTAGGAATCTTTACGACATACGCCGATATATATTATGTTTGCAGTAACAAAACAGACAAACTACAAACAATGTAAGAAAAGCCAACGTATCTATTATCAATCAACTCCTTAGAAGTGAAAGAACAAAGGGTAAAATCAATTTACTGTAATTGCATCACTTTTCACAGCTATCCCCATTAATGTAACCTTTTTTAATCGAGTTTTTTCCGCCTTAGTCCGGATATTGCTGGACGAATAACGGTCCACTTATTCGAATCTATTGAATGAACCTTCTGGACACTAACTACTGCTTTTCGAGTTTCTAACCAGTTTAACGGGTTTTAATAGATTGAGGCCACGATATATAGTGGCAATTTATTTAGCCTATTTCGCTCCAATGTAGTGCTTGCTATTTTCTTCGGCTTCTTTTTCCAATTAACTGTGCTAAAACGCATTAGATAGGTACTTTAAGTACCCTTTAGAGGTTTTCGAGAAAACATTTATGTGTACAACGTTCATAAAATTAAGTGCTTCTGAGATACAATTTAATTAATTATTTTGCATCTGAAATACTAGGTTGAGGTACGATTATGCAACTAGTTTTTTTTACATATAATAATACCATTTTGCATTGTTTATCATGACTTATTTTTTCTCATTATTATTGCGACTTTGACTTAAATTAATCTAACCTTAAGTTAATTGTCACTTTCATATTGGTTGACGATTGCTCCGCCAAGTTATCAAATCAGAAAAAAACTTTTGTCAGAATTTGTCGAAATCGATGGGTACAAATAAAAAAATTGTGGAAGTAGGAATAAAGAAGTTATAAGGATTTTAAGTTGGCCGCGCCAACGTAACGTGTACGATTGCGGACCCAAGCAGTTGCTGAGATCTCCAATCTCAGCAACTGCTTGGGTTAGAGATCTAATGCTTTTTGTCAGTTAGAGACTGAACTTGTAAATATTCGACATTTGAAGAAAAAAACGTTCCTTGGAACGTAATTACATACATCGGGGGACAAATGACAGGAGAGAAATAAAAAAGACAAAACTTTAGAAATAATAGGAGTAAAGTGCATTAAGCAAAGTGTTCTGTACTAACAGTAACCAATTCAACTTTAGAGTAATAAATTGCACTATATGCAAATTAAATTTATGCATCTAGCACATATTCGTATTTCTTTCACAAATTTATTTAAGGAACAGCGCATCTGGTTTTCTGTCAAAAAACTAAGTTTTAAGCTGTCATCCATCAGTTTCTAAAACGCGCGTATCTCATTACAATCATACAATCTTTTAAAGCATTTTAACATTCAAAGATCTTTTAGAAAGTTAAGGAAAAATTTAACTATCTCATTATTTTTTTAACTACCTATTCTTACAGTTTCTATTAGACTCGAAAGTGCTGCCATTCGTGGTTTAAAAATACACATGAGGATAATTGTTAATATAAAACATCTCATTTGTACAATGCAAAGTAGTTTCATTCTGTTTGACTGAAAGAAATGGCAAGATACTTGGTTAAAAAAACTTGTATTATCTAAATTCTTGCTAGATTTAATTAAAACGTAGTATTTGCATAATTAATAATGTGACATTATAGCGTTGTTGGTATAATAAACAATGAAATTTACTATTTAGAATACTGTGATACATAGAAAATCAATCTGAAAATTATCGCACATTTTGTGTGAACTTACATACATATGCATAATGAAGAGGATATCGCATTAATGCAGGAACATATACTCGTATATCACATTTTCGTCGTAATTTATGCTTTCCATAAGAATGTTTACAACTTCATTATCAATATATACATAAAATCCTGGTCATATATCTACAAAGTTTCTCGGGGTTTAAACAAGCAAGTCACCAGTAAATTTATTGGATATCGTGATCATTTGGTGGGACTAAAAGCTTACGCATGTTGGTTGAGTGTCCCTAAGGCACGTAAAAGTATTATTTACCTCAGATTCTGAACAAATTTCCGCAACAGATAGGGAGCCCCAAATTTAAAATTTATTCGATATCATAATCATCTTGTTGATCTAAAAGCGTTGGGTTGCAGGAATCATCCCTTGGGCACTAAGGTCAAGGTTGTCGAAGCATGGTTAAGTAGAAACCCTATTGTCCCTAGAGATTAACGAAATAAGAAATCTAAACATTGTTCTAGTAAGGGATAAGGAATAGTTGGCTGGAGGCCAATTATTTCGTGCCAACATGTACATACTTATGGTATTTAAATCTGTACTGTTACATGAAATCGTTTTCGTTCTAATTATAATAAGATGCTTTTACTATAAACTAGTTAAACTTTTCAAAGGAATATGATTCATAATAGGTGTAAGCGATTGCTTTTAGGCCATTCTTGAAAGAGTCAATTAAAATTCCTTATTGGTCTGACCATCAAAGAATTAAAATTTAATCTATGATACATAAATATTAAAATATATATGTATTTTTATTAATCTTTTTCGCAAAATACGATTTTTAACATTTTAAATCTTGACAGAGTGAGAGGGAACGGCAAAAATAAACCAACTTACAATTAATAAATTTACACAATTTTCTAAAAAAAATCTAATTTTAGCCCAAGATGGGAACAACACATCAAATCACATTAACCACTGCTAGAAGTTTTTACAAAAATACTGCATTAAAGTCAAATTCGCAAATTCGCAAAGAATTCTAAGTCAAGAAAAAGGTTCATCAGATATACAGAACTGAATCCGCGTACGTGACCCGTCACTGTGAAGGTAGCCTCAGGACACCCGTAGGGAAAGGTCTGGAAACTAAGCAAATGCGCCATGTATGTCGCCTCTTTGGTCTTACAGAACACGTGTCTAATTTACATGAGGATCAGTCTGTCAATTTTTATTTTGTGTAAATACGTTTAAGTTTTGGTAAAATTTGTAGTTCAAGGGAGTTTATGGAAGGGGTACCGCTGTATTTAAGTGATTTTTAAAAATTGAGAGTAGTGATTGTACTTTCGGCACCTAGTATTTTTTTGTTCTTTTGTCCATAGTAGCAGTCGTATGATAGCGCGTTATGGTCACAATCAACTGGGCTCTTAACATCATGGTTTTAAAGTTCCACAAACAGCAGTTTTCACCTCAAATCAGATGATCCGTGCTTATCTGCCAACAATACCAAACTATTCAAAATTTTCATTGTTACTTTATTATTGTACAAGATTAATTGTGTTCAAAATTCTAACTGTGATCCACAAATCGGATTTTCATATTTAAACAAAGCTTAAATGAATCCAACGTTTCAAAGTCTGAACTGTACATTTACAAAAATAACATTCAAGGATTTACTTATTGAAAATCAATGACCAGCTTAAGAGGTAAGCAGTACTTGCTTTATCTCCTAATTTTAAAGTCAAATTGTTAATCCGCAAAGTATTCGGAGCACGTCCAGCCGACCGAGGCTGCTTTGCGTTGCAAATGACAGGGGAACGTTGCAGGGTTAAGGTTGAGAAAAGTGTGTTTATGTAATTTTTAAAGCTAATCATACTATTCAAATTGTATATAGTGTTATGTTAAGTAAAAGCTTTCATAAGATGCTAAACCATTTAATACTCTTTTCTTATTTCATTTCTTATACTTTATTTTGCTTTTTGTTTATTTAATTCTAAACAAAAAATACCTATTACATTTGCTTCTCTTCATTCATTTAATTCTTCTTTACGTTCGGTAACTCTTAACATTTCTCCAATGCATATGTCGTATGCTTAATTGCCACCTTAATGCTATAAAAATAATAAAATTGAAGCACTTTTCTATATATATTTTTATTGATGGCGATTGATCAAAAATATACACAACGCAAACAAAGGACCATACACTCTACACGAATGAGGTTTGTGAAATGGCTCTAAAACTTGCTGAAGTGCCTATATGCTCGTATTATCAGTACCTGCTAAGTAAGCAAGCAACGTGTGAATAAAAATCAAAGCTGAGTGATACCTATTGTTAAGTTATATAATGTTGCCTATAGTACGAGTAGCGTTGTTAAGTAACACTGAAAGGTAGAGACGATTTCGCGCACTTTGCACAGGTATGCCAGGTATGCTTCCTTGTTTCGGTCAGTCCTTATATGGATGGTTTAGTGTATGATAATTTGTAACTAATATGTTCTAATACTTATGCCCTTTTTTATTTTCGAAGTGGTAGGCAGTGGTGTTTAACCACTCACGTTCTGACATTTTATTTTGGGTTCCTTGTAACAGGCGGCGAGCCTGTTACATACATCGGGCACTTTTTTCTTGTCATAAAAACCCAATATCACATTACCCGACCCGGGTTTCGGACCTGAGACCACTGCGTGGTATTTTGTACACAGTACCATCGAACCACAGAGGCAGTCCGAGTGTAACTGATAATCCTACACAAATATTGTTTTTTGTAGATATGTTTGTAATGGAAAAGCTGAAAACTTGTCAGCTGAGTGCTGAGTGCTTGAAGTTGAGTGCACCCATGCAAAGTCAGGGTATATCGCTAGTAACTTATCTGTGTACGCTATAAACTGCAACTTAACTGTACTGCAACTAGCATTTGAAGTATTTGTCATAAAAAACTATAGAAATAAGGCTACCAAAAACTAAAATTAATAACGATTGAAGAGTCTTTACTTAATAGCTTCAAGTCACATTGAAAAATTACATCGGGACTTTTCAAATTAAATTACATAAGCTCCCTTAGATTTTTAATTTCAATTAACTTTTAAGCTCGGAGATAGTAAGTGGACCAGATAGCCAATAACTGACTAATAAATAAAACTGGATATTTGGAAAAGATAAATCATTTATTTTATCTTTGATCATTAAAAATAAATACTGTTTTTAAATGAAGGAACATGGTACTTGTATATAATTCACATTTTTGTAAGAAATATTGAAAACTTAATCTAGTAACTATGGCATACTTCGTATCCTGAAGATACGAAGCTGCTCTCCAATTTCCCTAAGCCTTTATTCTCATTTGGCACGCGAGAAGAGATAGTTTTATCACGTGACGTATTTATCAAAAAATACATTTTCGGATAATAACCTCAAATTCTGCAACTTTTTCATTTACAACTTCGTCACATTGTTAACTCAATGTGACGCAATTGGAAATGGGAAAGATATATTTTTTCTCTTTTACCTAATACCGTTTAAATATAAATTGAGATAAACCTGAGAACACCTAAGGTTTTATCACCAATTATCCTAATTCGGTCAATCAAAGGCCTAGCTTAATTCTGTTCAGGTTTAATTGTGGACAAGTTTGGTGTAACTGAAGTACACTGTCGTTATGTTAGTATTGAAAACATCCTTAATGCAGTACACATGATAAATTTTACAAGCAAAATATCAGCAAAATAGGGCATGATTCAGTCGGTTCGATGGACTTTTAGATTCACTGTTATAGGTATAACTAATCAATAAATCAACAAACAAAGCCCTCTATTTAAAATCAAGGACAAACCGAGATAGTGATGTATTTTGAATAACGAGACAAATAGGCTGTTAGCGAAACACTAGAGTAAACATCGTGGATCGGCATTGATAAGTGGTTGCATTGTATTTTAAAGTCAAATCGCCAATCGCAAAATATTCAAAGCTGCGAACCGTGGCTGTTCGACTTGCAAATCAAGTAGACGCTGTTTTGTAGTCTAGTACTACATATACATGTTTGTGCATATATACATCTATGATTCTACTCTAATGGGAACTGAGAAAAAGATTATGTACTGTTTGATGTTTATGCTGACTATATCAGTGGTACAGTTAGTATAAACAATTTTTGTATTGAGGATTGTAGTTTTTGTTGATGCAAATAAGAGAGTTTTCTCATATGTATTGCTACAAATTGTATTAGCCCGGTTAAATAATTCAACTTTCTAAAGCATAATTATAGTAAATTTTGTTACTGGGTAGAGTTAGTAGTAAGTTAACTGTTATTCCTGTTAAAAGTTCAGCGTGTCCTTTAGAATAATAATAGAATAAGAATAATATAAAATATTTTTTTAGACAATACTGTTAATTGGTGGGAAACCGACCAATAATACCAGTATTGTCTTAAAAAATAAGATTTTTTTTTATGTTAGCCTACCAAAGTGACTCCACTCTGCCTGATGGTAAGCAATCAGTGGAATCCAGAAGTGGCGGACACCATTCCAAAAGCCAAGTACTGGTATGGTGGCCTCCGCTATGGCGGCTTAGTGAGATGCTTTTTCACTCCCTGTTTAAAAGACCTAGGATCAAAATGAGATGGGAACAAATGCGCTGGCAAAGAGTTCCAGGCTTTAATTGAAGGACAAAAGTATGAAGTGCTGAGACGTTTGGTTCGAGACCCTTTAGATTCCACTGTGAAAGGGTTGCACTTTAGTCCCACACGTGTCGTTCTGGATAAAAAGGGAGAGGATGGGATTAATTCAAAAATTTCTTCACAACGTTCTCCGTGCTAAAATATAGGTATGATTACAAAAATGAGAGAAACTTACAAATAAAACCAGTATTGTGTTAAAAAATGTCTAAAAAAGAATTATCCTCTGGAAAAGTACGACGATACTAACAATATCTCTTTTTCTTAATACTACAAAAATAGAAAATCTTGTTTTTTTTTTAAATTATATTTGTATTTGATTTACCTTTTGCATTTATAAGTATATTTAAAGTTTTAAATAGTCTAGCTTTTACCAAACATTTTCAATAACTACTTTGTTTAAAATGGAAATTTAAAGCAAATTAATATCGCATCACCTAAGTTTACTGTGTCAGTCTTTAATGCAGTATATCAAACATGACCTCGATCTTTAAACACAAGAACGGGCCAAATGGGTTCGTAGATCGATCACTTGAAACGTCGGGCAACAATTCAACCTAGTCTATATAATAGCCATTTATATCACTTACTTTTAAGATCGTAGCAGTTAATTTATCTATAATAGTGCTAGAAATTTATATTTAGGTACTAGCGGCCCGCCCAGGTTTCGCACGGGTGGAAATGTTTTTAAATATGTTGGGATAAATAAAGATTCTTTTGTATGGGAATATAGAAAACTGTTTTTTTTTTCAAGCAATTTTTTTTATTTTTCTCTCAGTAAGAACCATCCTCGTACTTCAAGGAATATTATAAAAAAAGAATTAGCAAAATCGGCTGCTCTAGAGATGCGCTTAGCAACACCACATTCAGCGATTCATTTTTAAATTATAGATTATCGATATATGTTTTATTTCTAACTCCTCCATTTTATTTTGTTTAACTGTCGCCGGGCCTTCCGAATGTCGTAACGTATTAGCTCGTTAGTTAAATATCAAAATAAAACTTAATAATATAACAATCACTATTCTTTTAATATCTTAATTGTATAAAAATAAAACGAATTGCATGAAATAATTAAAGAATCACATGGAGTACTGCTGCCATCTTTGGGCGGGTGCACCCGGATACCAGCTTGGGCCCCTTGACGCGGTCCAAAGGCGTGCTGTAAGAGTTGTCGACAATCCCAGGCTAACAGGCGGTATTGAATCACTAGGCTTAAGAAGAGACGTTGCCTCCTTATGTGTATTCTATCGCCTGTACAATGGGCTGTGTTCTGAGGAATTGTTTAGGATGGTGCCAACGGCCACTTTTTATCATCGCACCTCCCGCCATCGGCTGGGAGTTCATCCTCACACCTTAGAACCTCTTAGGTCCCGTACAGTGAGGTTTCAGAGAAACTTTCTCCCTCGTACGATAAGGTTGTGGAATGAGCTCCCCGTCGAGGTTTTCCCGAGAGACTACAACATGGAGTTCTTCAAGAACCCTTTCTTGAAGAACTCCATGTTGTAGTCTCTGTTAAAAGGTTTTTAACAGGGTCGGCAACGCGCTAGTGATGCTCCTGGTGTTGCAAGCATCCATAGGCTACGGTAACTGCTTACCATCAGGCGGGCCGTATGCTTGTTTATCACCTTAGTAGTATAAAAAAAAAATCACAACAAGATTCTTGTTGAACATTGACAAGTCTACTTAGTTGTAGGCGTCGGGAAACGAATAGGCTTCAAAAAGCTAGTAGGCATAGTAAGTGATAAATCCTTCGCCCACTAGCGAAGTTTATACAACTTTATGGTTATTTTGCGGCAATTTTCTTTATTTACTAGCTGACCCGGCCAACTTCGTTCCGCCAACAGTTGAACAACTATACTTTATTTTTCTAAAATAAAAGATTTTTTTAAAATAAACGTAGCCTAGGTTACTCATCAGCTACCTGCCAATAAAGTCCTGTCAAAATCGGTCCAGTCATTTCAGAGATTAGCCGGAACAAACAGACAGACAGACAGACAGACAAAATTTGAATAAAATGTTATTACCGTATATATATTCATATACATGTAGTAAAAAACGGTTATTTCAATATTACAAACAGACACTCCAATTTTATTATATGTATATATTTATTTGAATCGTACAATCGAGTATTACAAATAAAAGGTACGACAATATTTATGTATACATGACTTAGCTACAATTAATTACAGCTGGTACTTAAAATGGGAAAACCTGTGCTAACCTTTGTATTTAATAAGTTGAAACAATATGTCTCAGTCTAGGATAAAAAAATATAATCTTAGGTAACAATGTATGTATACAGTTAATAAAAATCAATTAAAATTATCAGTCGATTGAATTCCGTTAAACTATTTATCTCACGAGAATGCAGCAAAAAATTATTTAACACAAGGGCAATAGTGTCCTGTGACAAGACTGCCGCAACCGCCAATTTGACTGTAAAGTGTGGTGATTATGGAAAAAATAATTTTAAAAGTTTTAAAAAATATTTCGTCCTAGTGGACACGTCTACTACGTCTACACATCGACCAGAGCCTGATTAAAGTAGAACAGGACACGTTACTTGCATTTCACAGAAATACTGATCCAAAATAAATACAAATAGCCATAGTAGCTTCTAGAGTGCAGATAATAATATATGGTCGAACGAGCTGGACGCCTATCAATAGAATTAGCCCGAACTAGTATTGAACAGAGAAAACTGGAGGGAGGAATAAAACGCCTCTAACCTGCATTACAACACAACTGACCTACAATAATAAAAATATACAATAAAACGTTTGCATTAAACAGATATTTTAATATTACAAGTAAATGTCAAACAACATTTTTATAAAAACTATGTCGACGCGCCGGCGGCTAGCTTGAGAGATATACAATTAAATATTTAAATACGGAACGCCGTACCAATTAAATCTAATGGTCTCAAACATCCAATTATGAAAAAACAAGTTAATTAGTTTCAATTATCTTGCCCCATCAATTTGTCAAAGGAAATGACACAGTTTTATGTCAAAATTATCCACAGTTAATTTTTACTGTTATAAGGAATGGAAGTTTTCAGTTAAATTGTTTTTTCTTTATTAAATTTAAAATTATGTTACAATATTATAATTGTTTGTGTAGTTATATTAGATTTAAGACAAAAATACATGTATGTTCCTATCTATTTTATATCTATAACAACTGTAGGTAAACCTTAATTAAATAAATAAATAAATATTGAAGTAGGTATGTATAATGCGTTATTTTATTAATTTATCTAATGCCTTAAATAAATACCCAAATGCCTGTTGGGGTTGAGCAGTACTAGGCACCAACATATTATATTACATATATTAAGTTTGCCACTAACTCCTCATGGGTGTGCAATTGTAAAGTCGTAAAATTTGCAATACAACATTCTTCAGAGCAAATAAAATTTTAATGTAGTGTATTTGAAAAACCATACAAATCCTGATTGAAGCCACGAGTTCCAAAAACTCTTTAACTGCTTTGTGGGTCGTATTTACGATTCCAAACAATATAAAACTACTGCCAACATTGTTAACTTAAATTTGTATAATTGGTTTTCAAATAAATAGTATTTTTGTAAAGGAATCAATTAAATGCATACGAATACGTGATAATAATGTTTTGTGACAATTACTGTGTATAAATTTTATTTTACATTTATATTTGTTTATCAAAATAACTCGACTCTGCTTGATGGTAAGTAGTCTATAAGATGTTGGAGTGATATTATCCCAGAAACCACTCCTTATACATAGATAGGTAGCTATATATAAAGTCCTCTTTTAAAACTACTTTAAAAGACCTCAACATGTTCATTTATATTCAGACTATGCGATATAATAATATTTTAGGTGATACTACAACCAGTATTGACTGGCATTTTTCTATAGTATGGAAAGTAAGTACGTAATAAATGCATGTGGAAGAACTATGTAAATGCAAAGTGACAATAATGTAGCCCTTCGTGTTTTACTTCCGTGTGTAGTGGGTAGTTTTGGTAATTTTTTCGTTAGAACTTTGTTAAGACACTTAAGATTTTTTCCCACTGAAGAAGTGCACAAAATATCCACATTTCTGTGTTCTTTGTTTTATATTACGTCGAACCTGTTTTCATTTACCAGGTACAACTTTAGGCTTCAGAATGATACTGAGAATTTCTCAACAAAAAACCCAATATCGCTTGACCCGACCAAGAGATTAAACCTGAAACCTCTGCAAGGCAGCTCGTAACAACACCACTTAATACTGCCTTAGTATTCAGTTCAGAAATTTGTAGATATAACTTCAAAATACAATATTTTAAGCTCTTGTATGTATATTTCTAACTAGCTGCGTCCTACGGCTTTGCTTGTGATTTTAAAGTAGCCTATGTCCGTCTCCTGCACCAAATCGGTTCGGCTGTACACACTCACACACACAGTTTTTACTATCAGTTACAAGATTTATTTAACTTTTTCTTTATGTAAACATGAATATTATGATAATTCAGAAAAGCAAGAAATTCAAAGATTTGTAATCTCGTAAAAAAACATACATAAATTAAAATGGACTAGCGAGTTGTTCTCGCGTGAAGAGAGAACAACTCGCTAGTCCATTATAATTTATATCAAACCGTGAAATGTTCCTAAGTGAACGACAATAAAGGAAAGTTAATGATGTCATAGAAGCAATTTATTTTGCTGCTAACAAGTATTTCGTGAAAGCATTCTTATAGAAGTCTTTAAGTGCGGTATTCACTTTTCTTCGAGGTCTGTAACGACGTAGTACCTTAGCCTGCGAACGAAGTACTTTTTGTTCATGGTATTAGTTAATCTTTGGATAAGCCATGTTTTTGTAAAACCTTAGGTAGGTTCATAATGCAATTTTATTCTTCTTTGGCATTCCTACTCGTGATGGCCCAGAGATTAAGATACCTGCTTCGTAAATACGTGGTCATCGGTTCGAAACTGATCAAATATCAATATGACTTTTACAAATTCATATGAACTTTCTAAGTTTTAGACATTATTAAAACTAAAGAAAATATCGTGAGAAAACTTGGACCTAGAAAAAGTATAGGTAAAATGGACAGGACACATAGCTCGCAGAACTGACGGCCGTTGGGGCAGAAAGATTCTAGAGAGGCGACCACGAAACCGAAGATGCAGCGTGAGCTGACCCCTCACAAGGTTGACCGACGATCTCATAAGGGTGGCGGGCAACCAATGGACGGGGGTGGCTCACGATCGGCCAAGGTGGCGAAAATTGGGGAAGGACTATGTCCAGCAGTGGACGTCTTTCGACTGATAAATGATGATGATGATACTGATTCCTCTTTGTCACGTACCAATTCATTTGCATTATTATGTATGTAAACATTCATCAATGCTTTTGCCAACTTCTTCGCCATTTATTATGTGTCATATTTATTCAAAGGAAATGTAATTATTATTCAATGCCAAATTTTTGATGTCTTATTTCAAGAGTTAAAATTTAAACGATACTAAAACAATTAACTTTCTTGTTTGTGTAATTATAAAGTACATAAATAGGTATAACATGATTATCATAATAATTTTATGTCTTTTGGAACGTGATAAGAATGTAGCTATTCTCTAATCACAATTAAACTCTAAGCGTAGTTCTAGTCAATTATATTTGCTTGTCCATTCGAATTTTCTGGAACATAAACTAATGTTTCGAACAGAGCAACAGTGGGCCAACAACACGAGCAAATGAAGTAGAAAATGTAATTATATCATCTTATAATAAACGTGCAGTATTTGTAGGGGAAATGAACAGAATACAATTGTGTAACCGAGTGTACAGTTAGGTCGGCTTCCCAAGCTTCCCGGGCTTCCCAAGGGACGGTACAATGCCCAGCAAAAGTGGAATGATTCATAAATCTCAGTTATTGTTCAGATTCAGCCGAGCTTCGGTATTAGGTATTAGAGAGATTTCGTAATTGTGTACGAAGGTTGTGACGCTGCTGCTGGATTGTGATGTTAAATAATATATTTACTGAAGAGTAATTTGTAGAAAAAACATTTTGAACTAAATTGGAGCAATATTAGATATAAATGTCATAAAGTTTTGTTATCGAAAAGGAGCCTCATTTAGCAAAAAGCTAACGTTTACTTTCTATGTATATCTTGGACATTGCTGGCTGTTGTCTGCAATTAAGAAGAAGGCAAGATTGTATATTTTTTTCTGAAGTTGTCAATCCGCCTTTCAATTTTTTCTATAATGTATATGAGGACAGCAGTGGACAAATAACTGGCTGGTATTTTAAGCATTAAAAATTATCTAGCTTTATTCAAATTGGTAGACAATCCTTTAATTTGCAAAAAGCTCGTTGCACAAGCGTAGTTATAAACACAAACTCAATGTAAAGAGAATCACAAACTAACAAGTTTCCTAAGAGTTACAATATGAATTGAGGGTAAATGTTAAGCCATCCTAATGCCAAACCTTTGTTTAGAGCCATCCGATAGCATGGAACAAATTTATCTCTGTGTCAGACTACAGTCCTTTGTTCAATTCATTGCCTAACTACGTGGGATTCCCTTGATAGTGCAAGATTTAATATAACTACAGGTATTAGTGCTGGAATATGAAGATTGCTTAGTAATTATTAATGAAAATATTCAAAGTCAAAATCATTTATTCATTAAGAATATATATTATATAACACTAGCTGCGCCCCACGGCTTCATCCACGCGTAAAATATAGTTTGTTGTATTTGGGAACCAGACCGATTTTCGGGATAAAAAGACCTATTACCATCTCCGGCACCGAATCCATTTAAATAGCAATTTTCATTGAAATCGGTTCAGCTGTTTAGGCGCTGAGTGGTAACAAACACTCACACACATACACACATGCAAACTTTTTATAATATTATAATGATAGGAAATAGAATTTATGACCGAAGAGTTGTCAGGAATTTGCCCAAGGCTAATTTGCTGTCAAAGGTAGAGCCGTTGGAAGAGCTGATAAAAAACTCAATTCTTTTTAATTACCAGATCATTAATTTTGTAAAAATTTATTGTGTTGAACAATTTTCTGCCAAATAGGTCTTATCTTAGCAACCTGGTGAGCCTTAAGATCAGTCATTGTTAAAGTGATTGATGGGCGTCTCGATCCAGCAGTAGTAATTAGTGTTCAAGAGTCATGTCTAAAAATTTAACTAACTCGATATACATATTATATATCAAGTTAGGTACATGATTTTACATAAGCAATCATTAATCACTTAACAAATTATGTTCATACGGAGTAAACGTCAATGTTGTTCTTAGCAACCTCAGAGAAAGTACAATATTGTTACAAATTAAACACGTTAAACACAATAAATCCTAAAGTTACATTTTCTCCAAACATCTTACACGCATACGCTTTGGCATTTGTCAAGAATCGAAAGAAACAACCGTTACAATGTATTTTAAACCGTAATTCACATAAATAACGTCGAAAATTTCTTGCAGCTGTTGTCACTTTGATACAAAACGCCGCGACGCCATAAGTTCATAAAGAAACATAGGCAGCAATATTTATTTACAAATTTGCATATAAATGGGTTCATTTTTAGTTAACTGTGATCGACAAAGAGTCATGTTAGCGACACCTGATTGTTCAATAGGTCAGTGCCCTTTAATGTTTACGCACGAAATGCTGTGACAGCATTCTTGCTCAAACCTTTTAATGTGATTAAGATTTGATTGTGCTATTATTAGAATGATTATAATGGAAAAGCTATTATTGGGTTACATTCAACATGATTAATTAGTATTTAAATGACAGATTAAAAAAACACACGGCGTCTATTGTCCTGTTTTATTTTCAGTCTGTGGCACGTGCACTTAATTAATTGAATACCTCTAAATAAAGGTCATTTAACGATTTTGTGAGTTTATAATTTAAATCCCTATCTATACAATGAATTTAAATATAGATGTATCTTAATCTTAAACTATTGCTTTACAGTGTTTTCGATTTGTCAGTTAAACTCTCCAATAGATATAGAATTTAAATTAACTCTCCTAATATTATCTTTTATACACAAGAAATACTTACTTATATGTGTAGGCGTACTCGATTATTTGAGGCGGTTTAAAGGTAGTTGTTTGATTATAAGTATCAAGTATATTTTATTACATATTGTGTTTTTTTACATAGTTTCCTGATTCAAAAATATATTATATGTACGCGTAATAACACTTTTAATAAGTTTTTGAATGCCAGTTTGCAAGATTAATAGGAAAGTATGCCGAGCATTACGCGTAGGTACTCCCTTCGTTTGTACAAAAAAAACACTAGCTCTGATAGATTTTCGATCTAGAAAGAGGAAGAAATGAGGAAGAGCTACGAAATGGATATAAATTAAAGAGTAGTAGAAGGTTGAAGAACTGACGGCCATTGGGGCGGAAAGGTTCTACAGTAGCGACCACGAACCGGAAAAAGCAACATGGGCAGATCCCTCACAAGGTTGACCGACAACCTTATAAGGGTGGCAGTCAACCAATAGATGAGGGCGGCAAACGACTAGACACGATTGTGAAAATTGGGGAAGGCCTATGTCCTGCAGTGGACGTCTTTTGGCTGATATGATGATGGTGATAAGGTTAAAGGGCGGTTATTCTCTGACTGTTATGCTCACTGAACAAAACGGAACAATACAGATACTAACTCCTATTACTGAAACCAACAAAGATGTTCTATAATAATAATGATACCCTGTGGTATAACAATGTAAATAGTTATTTTAACTCTAGGTTAACTAAAAGTAATTACGAAAATGTCGGTCATTTCAAGAGAGAGAGCATCACCTGTACTCCTAATCTATTAGACTTTGGTAACCGTAACAAGATTGGTCTCTGCTGTGTTGTAGTCAATAATACTGAAGGTCAATATTGGATTTTGCTTTACAAACATGAAATAGGAGGTGGCATATGTGCAGGCTGCAGGTGTATTCAATGCATCACACGTAAATGAAAACGAAGCAAATTGAAAGACTGTGTTTGACAGGCTGAAGGAACATCAACTTATACAGAATTAGATTTATAGCATGTGAATGATTTAAAATTTCTGATGAAGTGTAAATGAGGTATGTGTTGTATGTATATTATGTGTATGTGTGTTGTATGTAGGATGTGTGTGTATAATAATAATAATAATACCAGCCTGTTTACTGTCCCACTGCAGGGCAAAGGCCTCTTCCCATATAGGGAAGGAATGAGCATTATTCACCACGCTTGCTCAAGGCGGATTGGCAGTTTCAGACTTATATGTCCAGGTTTCCTCACGATGTTTTCCTTCACCGTCCGTCAGAAATGTCTAAGATAAACTTAGAAAGTACACATGATTTGAAAAATCACATTGGTACTTGCCCGGATTTAAACCCACTACCTCGTGTTTACGAATCGGGTGCCTTATCCAAAGGGCCATTTCGACTCACGTGTGTGTATGTTGTGTATGTTGTATATATATGTGTATTAAGTATATTTTTTTTTATGTATCATATCTATATCAGGTAAGTAACCTTTATCATTACCAACTATTTGTTGGGAACGTTGGGATTTAATTCATTGGAGGTGAGAAGAGGATGTGAACAACTTATAGTGGCATGTAAGTCTCTTAGAGGAAATATAGACTGTCCTGAGCTTCACAACCTTTTCTGTCGGTTATTTGTGCCGAATCATTACATAAGACACCGACAAAGCCGCCGACATAAACTGTTTGCGCAGCCAGTATGCCATACTGTTGCCAGAGCAGAATCCCCAGTATGTCGTGCTCTTGAGATGCTCAATGCTCTCCTAACTGATAATCCTAAATGTGATGTGTTTGCTGATGCATGGAGTGAAATAATGAGAGTATGTCTGGAATTTAGCGAGAAAAGGTATGCAAGGGTTTCCACAATTTCGTATTAGTAATATTGTATGGTATAATTAGAAAATCTATAATTTGTACTTTAATTATTATTAATATTGTAAATTCTATTTAATTTAATGAATTAAAAAAAACTATGTTAATTATTGTAATTGGTTTTAATTAACCGTTTTAATTAACTATAAATAAAAAAATAAAAAAATAAATAAATAAATCATAGATACAGAAAGAAGGCATGAGCAAGCTTTCTCAAAGAAGATTGGCAATTACAGTTTATTTTGGTTTCACCACAATTCTTTTTCTTCGCCATTAGTCAGTAATATTCAAGGTACACATAAAAACTAGATACATGTCATATTAAAATTAGATTTAATGTGTACCTTGAATATAATAATATAATATAATATATATAATAATAATGTCAAATAACATTAACACGTGCCCAGTTTCGAAGTCATAACCTTGTGTAGGTAGATGTAATAAGCGCGTATCCTAACCATCAGGTCATCACGACTACAAACGAAATACGCGGCAATAATTAAACTTTCTGCAAAATTCTTGAAGTTAATCCACGGGTACGTCCATTGTAAGAAAGACCCTTCTTAAATAATCCAGTTCATTTAAAGAAAACGCCGTGCAACAGATGTGAATTTATTTGATTTCTCCCTTACTTAATAGAAACTCGACGCTTTGAACTTTGAAGGCCTGATTTCTTGTTCCTGATTACGGAAAAAATGTTAAAGAAGAACAAAGGATGTTTTACGCACCACATTGTTTTAGAAAGATATCTCAGTGTTAGCGGAATAGTACCATAGATATCCGAGAGATATGCCATCTGTACAATAAAAACGTCGACACGTTTTCTTTTTTGTTTTTAGGGCTCGACGTTGAAGTACTTGAATATTCGAGCACTTTGCAAATACATATCTCAACACAATTGACGGTAGTAGATCTTTGATGATTTCAGCATGAATGGGCATCGACCAGGGAAGTACTACCCTCTCATAGAAGATCGACTTAAGAGTTGTAGTATTTATACTATTATACGTTTCGTTCGCTGAGTGTGACTCATTTCCTTTACCTACCCCACTCCCTTGCCGGGAGGCATAGGCTTTGTCCATGACAGTAACCACGTACGACAGGTAGGCTGTTGCTCGTTGGTTTATCGTAAAATATTTCAATTTAAAGGAATGTTCTTTTTGTGTCTACAAGTACCTATTGGGTCCTTCAGTATTGACACTACCAGGAAACATAAAATTAACCTAATATTATGAGTCTGATACTCTATTACCGTGCTAGGAGAGTAGATCCCTCAACTAGCAGGTTTTTAAGTATCAGGAAACACAAGTTAGATTCTGGCAAATTGTTCTATTTTTTTGTAATGCACATTACAAATGCTTAAAGCGAGCTAAACCTCATTTTTATCAATACAAATAATACCTACAGGACATAAAGGAAAGCTTTGTTTAAGAATTTGTCATTCAAACATCGTGACGGATAGTCGTAAAAAGTAATAAAATTAAAAGTTTAGTACTATCGTTAAATCCTAATTTTATTGTTGTTTAAGATACGCTTTGTTATACCCGAATGCTGATTGGTTTGCATAAATTTAGATAACTTTACTATATCCGTTACTAAACTAATATAATACTAAGTATTCGTATTCAATATGATTCAATGTATATTAAATTCTAAACATTGATTAGCAATGTGTCCGCTCCGAAATCGAACGTCTTTCTTTGTTTCATACAGTTTTAGCAACATAAATTGTGTAGAGTGAGTGAGGAATCATTATTTCTAACTCTTAGGTTCTAAGTTTTATTAAAATCTAGTTACCAGACATGCAATTAAAAAGTCTTGCTAAAAAGAAAGTGCTACCTCACATAATAAATACAAATCTAAAAGTACATCAGGTTCTGAAAGCATAAAAATACTTGGAAAACTGTCAGAGCTATGATTTATTTTCTTTGGTGCAACTAGATAAATATTTTCGGTTATATATTTATTTCATCAAAAAGTAAGACGAACGAAGTAAGGTAACGAAAAAATGCGTATTCAATAAAACTCAGTCAAATATTGATCCTACTCTTTCTGTTTAACATGAAGTTAACGTTGTTGTTTACATTGAAATAGGCCATATTAATAAAATAAACGAATTCAATCCTTAAATCCGTTTTATGGGAAAAGTATTTTATCCTGTAGGCTATAACGAAAATACTTGCTTATATTTTATGATATTCACTCGAATCCGTAATATGATTCGATGGTTTTCAATTTCCCGGGTAAGATGTAGGTGTTTGCGTGTCAGCCAGTATATAGTAGGCCCTAATAAATATCGGTGTGAGCAAACATGCGTTTCACTTGGCACGCAGGAAATTGGGCCTATCACAGCGGGCGCTCAATTAAGTGCTACTGCTGTTTATTTTCGGGTTTTTTTATCACCATACTTTATGTCTTCGATTACTTTCGATAGATGGATATACTCGTATGTAACTTTAAACTACTTACCAAACAAAGTTCTGAATCTACTTTTTTTTAGTTCTAAACTTAGATAAACAAATGTACAATAAATTTTCTTTGATTTTGCTTAGGAATAGAGATTAAGTATAGGTAAAGTACCTAAATAATTATGTATTGTTTTATTTATATAATAAAATAACATAATATAATTAATTATTATTCCGGCCGTATCGACCGGGGGAGTACTACCGTCTCATAGAAGATTGACGTAAGAATATTAGTTTTCATGCTAATGTGTTTCGCTCGGTGAGTAAGAGCGCCGGAAGCCTAAATAACCCTTCGGTCCTCTTCCGTTTTCCTTTTCCTTCCTCATTCCTCCGTGGTAGGCAACAGCTTGGTTGTGTTTTCTAAGCATTATTACCTTCGTAATGCTTTGAAAATGCTGTCGTCTCTATAGGTTATGGTTACCCCTTACCATCAGGTGGCCGTATGCTTGTTTGCCACCAAAGTAGTATATAAAAAATTTAGTAATTTGCCAATACTAAATGATGTTTTACGATTCCAATTTAACGAAAGAACCTACGTGAATCCAAAAAACACTTAATAATTTCTAAATACTAAAAACAGCAAAACGTAAAATTAAAACAACATTTATTCCTCCGTGGTAGGCAACGGCTTGGTTGTGTTTTCTAAGCATTATTACCTTCGTAATGCTTTGAAAATGCTGTCGTCTCTATAGGTTATGGTTACCCCTTACCATCAGGTGGCCGTATGCTTGTTTGCCACCAAAGTAGTATATAAAAAATATAGTAATTTGCCAATATTAAATGATGTTTTACGATTCCAATTTAACGAAAGAACCTACGTGAATCCAAAAAACACTTAATAATTTCTAAATACTAAAAACAGCAAAACGTAAAATTAAAACAACATTTAATCGAGTAGGTAATCGAACTACATGTGCATAATAATAAATAGGTGCCTAATAAAATAAATGCAACGTTAGTTTCCATATACAGCCGGTAAATCGAAATGCAGTTAGTAGCAAGCTTAATATGAGTGGCGGCACTTCGATGCTGAATGCCCCCGAGAGCCGATCAGGACCTTGTTCTAGGTTTATGCTGACTGTAGTGAAAAGTCGAGAACTTCCGTGTTCGGAGAAATCTCGATTCTGATTAGGCTTAACTGGCCGATCAGATGGAAGAGAGAACTGATGATAATCAGGGTGACTAGTGCGTGATTTTTTACTTTAACATGATCGAAAAGCTTACCACTATTGCCTTTCTGATTGGATACGAGCTTGCAGCTGTTCAATCGGAGTGTCGAACATCGACGTGTGACGTGTCGATCGCGATATTATAAAACAAACTCGCCAATCTTCTTTATTACATAAAGTGGAAGAGTTTGTTTGTTTGTTTAAAACAATCAGTCGTATTTAAAAATTCTTATTAAAGGTTATAGTCTATGTAACATCAGAGTCACGCTACTGGCGACGGGAGCAGAGCAGTAAGCACAGACGCGGGTGAAACCGCGGCAAGCTAGTTTAAAATATTTATGGTATGTAACTGTATCATCTCAGCTTGCATTCCATTTCTCAATGTTTAAAATACTCTTTTACAAAACAAGGTATAACTTTGGTGGCCAACTACCATCAGTGGGACTGATTGTATCTAAATGGTAGGTATATAATATAACCTTTGAATATGTCTGTGTTCTCTAAGTGCCTACCAACACAACTAAGCCGTTGCCGACCGCATAGGAAGAAAGGTATAAGGGTGAAAAAGTAGAAGGATTGAAGAGGTTATTACCTATAACTCCAGAGCTACTGGTATGGAAACTAAAACTTTACGCCGATATTCTGTGAGAGCGTATTTCTCTGCTCCATTCGGCCTATTCATGCTAGGATTTACTACCTACCGTACCTACTCAATAACTCAACTCAACCATTGTGCGTGACCACTATCTAAATTATTCTGTCAATTCTAAATAGGGTATAAATTGTACTATAGCTACTATGTTGACAACGAATGTTCTAGATTAGATACCTGGTGTACCTATTTCTTAGCCCTCAAACGTCCACGTGGGCGTTTTACGGTACCTACCTATTAGGTACTAGTAATAGGTAGATATCTAGATATTTGCAGAGGCAAATATTGGCAGAGGCCTATGTCCATGAATGAACGTATATCTTTTTTATGATGATGATCTAGATATCTAAACAAAATGTTTCTCATCCAGGATTCATAAGCTAGGTAACAAAGTAATAAAACAATCATAAATTTAAAATCAAATCAATCTCACATAAATATAGGTACCTATCCCACAATTGGTGGCGAAACTGTTTAGAGAAAGTATAAAGGTAGGAAGCTTACGGTATCTCTAAAAACTGTTGTGGGTAACCTATGTCAAACGCTAAACATTGAGTATAACATAAATAGTGCCAAAGCAATGCAGATCACAATTAAAAACATTAACAGAATAAGAGAAAAAGCTAACGCCATCTCTTCAATATCATTTGAAGCATCGTATGTTTAAAGAGTAACGAACACATCATAATTCCTAGTGTTGGAGACAAACGCTAGATGGCTCTGTGTCAAATTTCATACTGACAGTCCAACAATGTTAAGTGACTCAAATTATTGTGACGGGGATTGTGTAAATAGTAAGTAAATACAAGCCTGTAGATTAATAGTCTCTACCAAAACGGATAGATGGCGTTTTCATGATCGTATTAAACTGACACGTAGGTATATTCCAAAGAAGAAATGGCGCTATTAGTTTATCATTTTGTAAAAAAAAATATCATCAACATTTCAGCCGAGCGGCCACTGCTTGACATAGGCCTACTCTAAGTATTGCCACTTTGCCAGTCATGATCCATCTTCTTTCATCGGTTGAAGTCAGGTACACCTTGTGACCCCTGTCTGCTCACGCTGCATCTTTCGGTTCGTGGTTGCTACTCCAGAACTTTTTTCAGTTCAGCGATTTATGTATCCTACCTACCCATTGCTACTGCTTCGGTGCTATGCCATCACTGGCAACATCGTGAAAGAATATTAGATTAAAAAAATAAATTACCATGAAATTCCCTACCAATACATTAGGGCTATAATTATGGAATAGGGGAGAATATTACTAAATTTTGCGAAATACGTTCTTATCTATTACACCTACCTATACTTTGATAAGGCTGTTTAGGAAAATGTTCGTCACCAGTTGGCGCCTCTTCAATTGTCACATTTAGCCAATCAGGGGTTAACTTTCAAAAAGCGCTGGACAGCTAGACCTGACGCATGGGTTCTAGCCCCTCGTGGGCGCCATTTTAGAAACCCTCTTAGCAATTTTCTTTTGTCCTTAAGCACGTGAATTATTAATTTTGTATCAACATTAAAATTACCGAAATGAACACTGAAAAATATTTGTCTTGATAGCGCTGTCAAAATGGAAGACTTTTAAAAAATCTGGTGGCGAAAATTTTCCTATGAGGGTTCATTGACAACCCACTAACAGCTAGCCTAACTAACCCTCAGTTTCCTTTCGGAAACTGGGGATAAGCCTAGCCCAAAGAGACGAATTTGTCAGAAGGATTGATGACCACAGTAAGGTGGTATTTTAATAACTATGCAGGTAATACTGTCTGTTAGCTGGTATTTTGTTAGAGGCCTTGTACAAAACACCTAGAGGATGAGATAGTTTCATGTTCTCGATTAAAGAACAAGTTAAAAATATACTATTTACTAGTGAGTATATTATTTATCAGAGCAGACAGTAAATGTAAATAAACACATAACTGTTTTATTTCTTATCTCTTTATTTATGAAATACAATTGGATCAGTTTAACTGTTTATCAACCTGTTTTTGTTAATCACAGTTAAATTACTCACTTACTTTATTAACCACGACAGAAATTTGCGGAGGCTGTTGCCGATACGATATTTTTACCGATTTCAGTAAAGCTTTGTTACATAAATTTAAGTGTAATTGTTATTCATCAATTTGAGCAAGGCTTACATTAATACTTGTTCTTTAGTTAAGACGTCTTTCTAACTTCAAGTTTCATTATCATGTACTAAAAAGTTTCGTGCAGCAGATTCTGTATTATTTAGACTTGAAATACAATATACAATTTGTGTTTTATTAAACTGAAAAACCAAAACCCATATCATCATCATCATATCAGGCGAAAGGCGTCCACTGCTGGACATAGGTCTCCCTCAATTTTCTAAACCTATATACCTAAACTCAAAGACTTCTCTCGTGAACATGTCCTGATAACTTCTTCATATCAGATTATAGGCAAGTGTTAATCTTACTTAAATACTTTTCAGGGCACCTATTAGACGAAACTAGGCTTTCTACCTCGTAATATAGAGCATACCTTCCTCTGAAGACATCTTCACAGAGAAGGCATGAGCATTGATCACCACAGTTGCTAGAGGCGTAGCGTTATCTTATTAGTGACCTAATTCATTAACTCGTATATTTGAAAACATGCTAGTTTATTTTGCAATAACATCAATAAGGAACGTAAAACACTGTCTTATGTATTGTTTGAACTTTTTTGTATAAATGTTACAACAACTTTTTAGTAGTGCGAGCCATACTTATTATGGTGTCGTCTTGGCAACATTTTACATGAAAATGGTTTTAATCCATAAGTCTTTGCACTTTTGCAAAAATTTAAAATTAAAAAATGAAACGAAAATAATCTTAAAAACTATTTATTTTATTTTAATGACTGTGAGAGATTGTAACATTGTTAACTAAGAGCTAATATTATTAATTACTTAAATATATAATCTAAAGCATAGCAAAGAGGCTACAATGCCGACGACACTTTTAGTTGTATGCGCATTATTATGTTTTACTTGCTCTTCGTCCTGAATACTTCTATGTGCTTTGATTCGTTCAGTACGTGCTTCATCGGACGCCATATTATTATCTTGATCAGCAAATCCATCATTATATTCTTGAGGCTTAGCTGATACTGTAGCTAGCCGCGTCGTAGTATACGAGTCCTTATTATTGGTTTCATTCTCTTTATTAGGCTTGTTAATAGTTAAATCATGTACTTTTGTAGCACCCGATTCAAGAGTACTTGTTGGGGCTTTATTTGATGGTTTATATTCAGTAATATTATCAGGTTCACTTGATGTTTGACTAGACGTTATAGCTTTGGTGCTTACTTCTAACGGTTTGGTTATTTCATTAACAGAAACTGGTGGTAACACAGGTATGATGGGTTTAACGCAATTTGCCAGATCCCTCACATCCAGGTAAAACAATTTACCGTTCAATTGCTCTTCATCATAATATTCGTAATCTGTATTTGGACCCTGAGAACTTTCATCTTCAAACGCTGGTGATGTCACCTTGTCTTGCTCTGCAGCTCTAATCCATTGGGTTCTCAAACTGTCACTAGGTACACATTTCAAGTTTTCCATAGCGAGTTTCAATTGTTTGTTTTGAGTGCTGTTCATAAGTACCAGGAACCAATCTAGGCGGCAGTCGCATGGGAACTTGTTGTCTGAAATTTGAAAGAAAAATTAAATAAATATATCATTCTAGACAATAGACAGAATCGGGAGGGGTTTATATACATTTAAAACGTTTGCTTCTTTATGAAACCTCATCATTATCTCCGGCCTTTACATCTTATCTTTCTGCGACAAAGTTTATTAGGCCTAATACATTGAGAATCACGTATAATCGGTACATTTTTATAATGCGGGTATTGTAGTTTATAGCTCTAGCTTCTGGTAGGTAACGTCTGCTTTTTTTGTCTGCTAAAATCGTTGTCTAATTAACAGCAGGCAGCCAGCAAAAATACTATTAAAGTTTTAATTATCAATCACTATTATTGATGATGGGATAGACGCACGTTGATTCATAATACAGTTACTGTATTTATTACCTACTTATATAAAACACTACCTCTCTCTATCAGCTTAAAGACGTCCACTGCTAAATATCAGCAGGTTTTTGGCTACAGTAAATTGATAGGTCATACTGTGCCTCTTACGACATCTAAAAGAAGAAACGGGATAGTTCCATATAGCACAAATGACATTTTTTTATTTTGATTATAATATGAATGCAAAACTACTAACCTTCAACATCCAAGTTGCCAGTAGCGTTACCGTAGAGATTTTGCGCTATCGGTGCAATGACTTCAGGTTTTAATTCTACAAGCTGATTGCTTTTGAAGCTCAAAAGACTTAGAGCCGGCAGACCTTCGAATATTTTTACATTCTCAATAGTTGTCAAATTATTATGTGCTAACGATAAGGCATACAGTTTGCCTAAACCATGGAATGCTTTCTCATCGAGCATCTGAATTTTATTACTATCCAAGTTCAGCGTCCTTAAATCATTAAGCGGTAGGAAGGTGTTATCGCCGATCACTTCCAAATTGTTACCACTGAGATCCAACTTTTGCAATTTCTTCAATCCTGAGAAGGTCTCACTGTTCAAACTGAAAATGCTGTTTCTATCTATTTCCAGTTCAATCAAGTTTTCCAAATGAACAAATGCGCGGTCATGGATGGTTGTTATTTTGTTATTTGTTAAGTATAGTTTCTCTAAAGACGGCAAATCAACAAATACGTTCCTGTTGATCTCAATAATGTTATTTGTATCCAAGCTAAGGCTTGATAAATCTCTAAGATGCGCAAACGCATTTACTTTCAAAACATTGATTTGATTGTCGCCGAGTATGATTTCTTCTATCAGACTTAAATTTGCAAAAGCAAAAGCTTCTATATTTTCTATGTTACCGTATTTAATTTCCACTTTCATTAAAGTTTGCATTATTTTAAAAGCATTTGTTGGGATATAATCTAAAGCGATTCCTCTAGTGTTCGATAGGGTCAATTTAGTAACATTTTTTAGGTTTTCAAAACCTTCCCAACTTTTATGATTTTGATCGACACCTTTAATTGTGAGATGGCATTCAGCAGTCCGCACGATATATTTGTTGTGTGGATCTGCAGTGCAGTAGCATTGTACGGTGGAGTCGTTGCTATACGTCGGGTCACACATGTCTGGTATAGTTTCATGTTTTCTCTGCTGATGCAATTTTGCTTCCACCAAGATTGATACAGCAATCACGAGCGTTGCGAGCCTCAAAAACGCCATAATTTCTTTGTTATACCGCACCTGAAATTGAAAAATTAAGTTATTGAGTGATGTACCTTTTAAATTTTGCATTTGCACACAAACATTTTTATACAGCTTTAATGGTAACTGTAACACGTAATTTTTGGCTGTTTATCTCAGTCGCAATGACAAAAAAATTTTCAAACCTAATCTAAAAATGTTGTTAACAATTACCCAATTGGCCTAGTTATAATTTAGTGAATCCAAACTGAACATCATCTCTACTTTTTAGGAATTCGATGGGCATATACCACCTTCCACGAAGATGGAACCCAACTAATAAATGAAAAGCATGTTGGAACGTAGTTTAATTCAATTAAAACCACGGCAGAACTAAACTACAATTTGACGTTATGTCGCAATATGTATTATTTATTAATTAATGTAGGTACACGTCCAATACACTACATCTTTCATGTATTCATTCCAAAAGTTTTTCATGCATTATAATGAATTATTGTTGTAGACATTTCTTGTTAACATTTACGATTCGTAGCAGTACCCTGTAAATATTAACTTTATGTTTCAGTAACTACAAAACGTTAAAATATGTCGCAATGCCGACACTCATAAATTGTTTGGATACGAAATCAATAGCATACCGGGCGTACTGTAATATATAAAATTGGAACATTTACTGTCATCGCTAAATAGGTTATGTTGCGTAGTACCTACCCCAAATTTTGTTAAGTACTTCTTAGAATTCATTAAGCCGTACGATTCTACGAATTTTCACGTTTAAATTTGCGCTTCAAGTCGAAAAGGTCTGGTCTAGAATATTGCTCACAATGATTTTCATACTGGACTGCAATTGCAGCGATTTATAATTTACTAGACGTCCGCCCTAACTTCGCTTCGGTATCAAAAGCTTCATTCGGTCTCACAACAAACGCCTCCGGAAAATATTACTGTAGGTAATAGTGTCATATTTTTAAAATGACTGAAAAATATGTTTAGTCTAACAAAATATAGCCTATGTTACCCGTTCTATTTGTAGCTTTCTAAAGGTTACAGAATTTTTTAAATCGTTTACTTAGATCTCGGCACATACAAACAAACATACAACAATCAAATTATTTCTCTTTACAATATCAGTTTATTTCAAAATAGAAAATAATGGTACACGCGTACATTACAGTCGGCGATTACTATTGTAGCCTAAAGAGACTTGCGTACTCAAAAATATGAAATACTATACTGTCAGAGTAATGGTCACTCTAGTCACTAGTACAATTTTTAACAAGCTCTGGAGATACTTGCTAGTAACATAAAATACACAATTCTGTTGTATTAGTGGTTAGTCTAGCTAGAAATCTCTAGAAATCTCGGCATACTTTTCTTCTGATTGCTAAAATAATTATGTTGTTTTATAACTGAGACGCATGCTCATCTTAATAATATTATAAAATGAAATGCGAAAGTTGGTGTGTTTGTCACCACTCAGCGCTTAAACGGCTGAACCGATTTTGATAAAAATTGGTATGTAGATATATTCGATGCTCAAGACGGACATAATAATAATAATAATAATATGTGGACACTATCACACACTGTCGTCTAGTCCCAAGCTAAGCAGAGCTTGTGTTATGGGTACTAGATAACTGAAATATAATACATATACATACTTTTTTTTTTGTAAATACATACTTATAATACATAGGAAACACCCAGACTAAAGACAAATACAAATGTTCATCACACAAATATTTGCCTTCCGTGGGAATCGAACCCACGACACCCGGCGTCACAGTCAGTTACACTAACCACTAGACCAACGGTGCAGTCATTCTATCCCGAAATAAAATGCAAAACATATTTTAAGCGCGGGCGAAGCCTTGATACACAGCTAGTTTGTCTTTTAGTGATACTAGTACAGTTTGTTCCGTTTTTAATTTTCACCCATTGGGAATGATATGATGAGCTAGACGACGACTAAAAGGATTATTTTGATAATTGGTGACTAGTACGCCTTATAAACTCATACTTTTAAATTAAGTCACCGTTTTTAATGTTTTATTGGCAAATGGAACCTGTTCATTTCAATGGTGGACTAAGCAAGATTATAATTATAATAATAATATTCTACCACATTCGCACAGCGCCATCTAGCCCCAAATTAAGTAATTATATTTGCTTGTGTTATGGGTACTAAACAACTGATATACTACTTATATACATTTTTATTAAATACATACATATTATAGATAAATTACACCCAGACATAGAACAAACAATCATGCTCATCACACAAAGATTTGTCCTGGGTGGGAATCGAACCCACGACTTCCGGCTTAGCAGTCAGGGTCACTAACCACTAGACCAACAGGCCAGTCAATATTTACAAGCATTTCTTTATTCATAAATCATTTATTATTCAGTCCATCATACCCGCAAATGACAACGAATGGACAAATTTTAAATTAGATAATACCTCAGTCACTGTCACTTACTAAAATGTCAAACAAATAAGGCAACAGTAAGTTTTAAAAATATAATAATTTCTCGAAAAGGCAGAAATGTAATACACGCAGATTTTGGATCTCAGGTAACAAGAGCTCATTCCTCTACTGATATTTACCGGCCACAGTTTTGAACTCCGAGGTAATACTGCGGATTTCTCGACATAAAAACTCATTAACACCCGAATTGCTAACTTACGAATCAAACTCGGAGAGCTCTGCGTACCAATTAGTACACAATACCACTCAACCACCGTCAAAATCAAAAACTCTCAATTTGAGATTCAGAAGCAGCCTCTGAACCTTTTTTATTAGGATACTAAGCCTATGAATCAATATTGCCCATATAATTCTATAAAGGATCGATACTTAGAAAAATTTTCTGGTTTCCAAGAAACTTTTGAAGAAGACTTGACAGGTTGCAGTCGGTGTAAAATATAAATCTCGCGTTTATTTTTAATAGTAAAATGTATCGGTTAGATTGTACCTTTGATAAAACAACAAAGGTGGCAAAATATGTTGGCTCACCAAGTATTAATGGCGTACGCAGGTCAAATAATTAGAAAATTCTAAAATAATATGGACAGTTACCTACAACTCAAAGCTAATCTCACGACTACGCGACGTTTCTTTTACGCTCCTAACTTCGTAAGTATAAATAATTACGTAACGTTCGAGATAGAACTGTAGAACATTCATCCAAGTGATTTAGAAAAAGTGTTATTGGCAGAGGCTTAGCTTGAACCCTCGACACTACGGCGAAGATCGGTGGCCATTTCTCAAACGGGATTTAGTTAACTTCGTAGCAGGTGTCGGGAAACAATACTTATATATAATACGCGCTATTTTAGACAAATTGAAATAGATATTGTTCGCTTTTTATCAAGAAACATAGACAAGATTTGTTCAATATTAAAATAGACGGCTGTACACTATATAACGGGTAGTAATGTTGTGTGTATCATATTTCTGCGATCACCTTTGTTCCGAACAAGCGTGGCGAATTCCTCTTTGAAATACACTTAGGACCAGTGGACGTTTTAATAGAGAGAGGTCTTAATAACGAGCTTAAAACATAATTAACCCTCTTATACACAGTAGCTCTTTATGAATCAACATGCATTTACCCCAGAAATGACAACTAATATTGAAAATACACTGACGGTTGACTTAAAGAAATATGGCGTAAGATATCGGAATTTATATAATTTATATTTTTCTTTTCCTTTTCCCTTTAAAAACCTTATGTATTTCTCTACTATTTAAGTATATATTATCTTGGCTGAGTCAAGCCAACCCAAGCTCTTTAAAAACTACGTAAGAAATATAATGTCGAGATTATATTACATGCTACATTAGTTAGGTGTTGACTTTAGATTTGCTGACAACACATTGCGACGAAGATGAAAATTATACATAGCGACCTGGTCTGAAAACTTAGGTTCTAGAATGTTGTTGACACATTTTTACTGCACCATATTTTTTGAACACATAGATTTGTAGATAGATTAAGGTGTTACATTACAATATATATTGTCCATACTATGTTTTACCAAGTTTGTGTGCAAAAATGAATTCCAAATACATAGCAATTCATACAATAAAAAATTCTAAAAAATAATTAAATTATTAAATAAAAAAATACTAAATAATATATTAAATTTAAAATTAACAATGTCACTAATAAAATAATAATAACGTTATAATAAAACAATTGTCACTTGTATAAATGTCATAGTCATTTAATTTTATTATTAAGTGTAAGTTGTTCTGTTATTTTAAAATTCGTGTATAAATGTTCTTAGTGTCGATGCAGTTAATACCTTATTTATTAACCATTTATATGCGACATCAGTTTTATAACTTATTATTATGGTTGGTCATACCTCCTTAAATATAATACCACCCAAGTCGATGCTAAAGTGCATAATTATATTACTACAGAACACTATCAGTATCACATACCAATTGTATTATATTGTGCAACGTTACAAAATGCTTTATTGAATTAAACTAAACTTAATATGAATGTATGTTTATAAACTCCTCCTCGATACGGAGCTTGTTCTTTTTTTGAAAACAGAAAAAATACAAGAGTTTTAAGTTCTCTTTTTTAGCTAATAATATTTTTGAGATTAACACGAAATTAGCTCGTAAACCCCACCTGTGGACTAAATGGGCACTAACGAACCAAGGTAATTACGCTATTTACCCCTTTCTTATTTACTGTGTTCTTAAGTTTTGTCAGGTGCCTCACGGGGCATAAAACGTTTTATACAAGGTTGTAAAAACAACGGACTTTGTAGAGAATAAACCTTTATTAAAGGTACAAAAGTATATATGATAAGACTTTTTTTTTAAAACTATAAGAATAAACGCACAATTAAAACTACATTTATGAAGTAACTAGTTGGGTTGGCTCTGCCTGCACGTAAAATATCTTTTGTTGTATCCCTCGAGAAAATTGCCTATGTCCGTCTCCGACACAGAATCTATCTACATATCAGTTTTCATCGAATCAGCCGTTTAGGCGCTGAGTGGTAAGAAGCACACACACATACAAACTTTCGCATTTATAATATTAATAGGATTTTGTAAATGAAATGCAATAGGGGAAGATGTGAAAATATAATTAATATAATATGTGATCATAATTATTATCGAGTGGCTGTTTTATGAATCATTATTTTATAGATATTTCTATGTTTTGAATCAATGTTTATTAAAGAACAAGGACATGATATCTGATATGATTTTCTTGAAACGAATGTAACCCATTCGATTTTCCGAGTACAAACGTAACTCTAAACGAAAAGATATTTATGTCAGATTGAAGGGCAAATTTACGGGGGACACGACATGACACGACGACGGTCAACGAAGGATTCTATAAGGGTTCCGTTTTTCCTTAAAGGTCGGAAACCCTAAAAATGAAGAATATTATGCCATAAATCTTTTATTGTTAATCAAATTGTCTTCGCATTGTTGGTGTGAATTTAATACTTCTGCGTATGCTTAGATATGGTATTAAATGCTGCGCACATTCGTAGGGTTAACTGGGTTAATAAGTACACACAGAGCTTGGATAGGTACAACGGAATTCGGATGGGTCATAATTTTTTAATTATTAATTTCATTTTTAGGGCTACACAGTTTATTAAAGAATTCTTATTAAAATATTAGAGTCCTTTAATGAACTGCGTAGGCAACATAATTATATAGATGGTAGAGATATTATTATCTTAATTTGGTGAGTAAATATAGTATTGTCGGTATTTTTTTTTTACTGCAATGGTGGCAGTTCTGTAAGTACTTTGTAGCTTAGACGTGCATTCAAATTGGTAAATTGTAAAAATATAACTATCGTAGAGAACCTACAGAAATTGGAACAAAATATGTTAAATATTTCTATAGACTTCATACAAAATAACAACTGCCGTACCGTAACATTTTTTAAAACTGTCATCGGTTTCAAAATGTTCTTACTCAATACAAATGACGTATACTTTTTATAAAAGATGAGGGATGCCCGTGCCCTGTTGCGTTTTATGTGAAAGCTCAACAACTTAAATTATAACATAATATATTTCATATGTAATTAGTATTTCTCGTCGGTTAGGCAACTTCCAGGTGGCAAGCCCACACGCGACAAGACTGGTTGGTTCACTATCGATTAATAAATCTGTATTATAAACATAAGGCGTTATTTGTTTAGGGATAAAAAAATCATGCTATATAAGTCGTACGAACCGTGTATGAAGACGTTGATAGTATAAACTAGACTAAAAGACAGCATGAAGCTCATGTTGCTTGTCTTGCGTAAGACCGAAGGTATTTTTACCGGACATTGAAACGACGAAAGTGAATTTTATAAAGTTTTAGTTTATGTTAAACATAACTAAAACACTGTGAAAGAAAACAGCGCTAAAAATTGTGGAATCGATAGTAAATAAAGCACAAGATAATTATTATTATACCCTTAGGTTCAAAGTACAAATATTAAGAAACTAAGAAGAGAAAATTTTAGCCCAAAGATAAAAAAAATTAGTCGTTTAGTAAAAAGGAAGAGCAAATATTTTATAGGCACGTAAATAGATAGTTAGATAATAATATGTTTAATCACGAATACAGAAGTATTAAGTTGAATAATAAGAAGCAAAGTCTTTGATAAAATACATTATTTTATAATTATGCGTCCTTGGCAAAATACATCTAAAGTACCTAAATCTGTTTTATGCAAAATATTTTGCAACAATACTAATATAGATACACTGAAATTTAGCGAGCAAATAAAATATCACAAATAATTATTATCAGGCTGAGATGTCTATAAGACAGAGATGAGATGATGGTGATACAATTACACTGCTAATCTTTACGTATCAATAAAATAATAAAATATTGTAAGCCCTTGAACCATTCATATATCAAACAAAAGTGATTCTGGATATTCAAACATTTTCAACGCGATCTTCACGCCAACAAGCATGTAAACGATGTGATTGATGGTGTGAATACTCCCGCGTATGCTTAGATATAATAATAAATGGTGCGCGCTTTCGAAGGGTTAACATACAGAGTATGAACGGAAAAATTGAAGCAATTTTTTTATTTTTTAGGTTTAGTATGTATATTTAATATTTAACAGTCGTTAGGTCAAGTCGAATGCCTATATAATAAATTTTGGGCGAATAAATCCTGACATAAGATTGGCCACTAACCACTCGATAAGAACAAGAAGGTATATTTTAATACAATTTATATACTTAGTAGAAATAGCTTATATATAACTGGTCTGTAAGTATGTAAATTTAAAGTTGTATTACTATAGAATGAATCGAACTAATAATTAACGTAATTAATCTTCATTATTACCATTTCAGTCGAAAGAAGTTCACTGCTTAATAGAATTAACATACTTAAATATTATATCTAAAAGTATAATCTATGGAAGCTAAGTTACAGGTATACTATACTGCCTCTTTGGTTCGGTGGTACTGTGTACGGATTACCACGTAGAGGTTTCGGGTTCGACCTCCAGGTCGGGTAAAGTGATATTGTGTTTTTCTGTCGAGAAATTCTCAGTATTAGCCCGGAATCTGGAATTGTTGCCAGATATATTTTATGGCAACAGGCTAACTAACAGACAAAATGAAATGGCGTAACGTGGGTGGTTAAACACCTCTGCCTATCCCTTCGGGGATAAAAGGTGTAAAGCTATGTATGTGTGTATACTATACCCACGTTTATAGTACACGTACTTAACGTATACTTGTTACAAGTAATAGGTGATAAAGAACTTCCAGTAACAGGGCTTCGTGTCTAGACTTACTTCACTATTGATTAGTTGAAAGTTTCCATCAAAAACATTCTTTAGTCTAGGAAAAAGCAAGGAGCGTGCGAAGCAAGTTTTAGTCTTTTTTCGTATCGGATAACCTAAAGAGCGCTGAACTCAATTCTTAATTACGTTCGCCTTTATACGTTGAATTCTATGTAGATATATTATATATTTCATGTTCTGTGAAATAAATAAGGACACTGTTAAGGGTAATGTTACAAATCTTGCACGAATTCTATCGTACAGGTCTGTGCAAATGACCTGATATCGATAATGCTATATGGGTGACATACACATTCTGTCAAACTCCACAAAACATACTACGCTATTCTTATTACAAGGTACAACGCAATTTTTAACGCGTTTAGTATTATACTTACCTACATTTTCAGTATTCCTCCATGTGAGAAATGAATAAGAATTTTATTTTATTTGATTGATTCGTGTATTTAAATAGATAGGCTTTTTCATTTTATTTCAGTAATGACTTAAAGTGACTTGAACCAATAATTCATTAATGAAATTATGGTATTGGTAGGTACAAAACTACAAAATTAAATGCATAATTGAATTTAAAAATGTTTGAAATCGCCGACCCGAATTAAACAAGCGATAAGCGTGGCGATTTCTGTTCATGCGATCTTTAAATGAAAAGAGGCCTTTTCCTGCACTGAAATAATGACGGGCTGGAATTACGAAGATTCACAGACATTGTTTTAAACAAAACATAAAGATTTGACGGGTTAAAAATTTTTGTGAACCACTATCTACAACACTATTACAGCTAGCGAGATTGGGCCCTACTATAACCTCTTTTATCAATCTTACTATAAACTTACCTTGTCTCTATCCTTGTTTTTAATGGTACAGAACAAAAGGACAAAACACAAAGAAAGATTAAAATAATACTGCTGTAGGTGGTAGGCCACCAGTTAACTTTACAGACACTGCTTAATATTTAGTTTGATTAAATAATGAATTTTGTGAACAAATTTTAAATGAGAATATTATTTTATCTGTTTTAGTACTAGTGGTAAGTTTGTTTGTGTGCTAAGATAAATTTATCCCAGTTAATGCGTAATTTTTTGCTACATTCAAGTAAGTAGTAGGTACTTTATACATAGTGGGTAAACTGTTATATATTTTCCTTGTGGCCGTATCTAGTAAAAATGACTTTCGATTTAGGTATAATAGTTTTCTACCACATTTATAAAGCCTGATAACATGCTTCGTAAATATATAGGTACCATCGTTGTAGTATTCATTGTTTCGTTTTAGTTTTTGTATTCGTTTTAGTATTTAATAGTAGCCTAATAGCTACTATTGAATACTAAAACGAATACAAACTTCAAAGGTCTAAGAAGGTACCTAATTGACAACTAAAAGTCATACATCAAAAAATGTCGTCAACCAGAACTAGCCGTCCGTGATGGTGACAAATAACCTGACTGTATAATATCAATCCTTTTATATATATCCCATATCATTCAATTCTACTTCTCTAACCCTCCAATTCTTCACAAATTCGAAGAAATTTGTAACATCTGAAAACAAAAGGGTTCAACAATGACGTAATATGAAGAAGAAGCTAAAACGCTATCGCAATAAATCTTAAGAAGGTTATATGATAAGAGTAATACTAACATAATGTTACCTGCACAGGTCGCCTGCTTATTAAATAACGAAGGGTTAACTATAGCTTAGGCCGCTATTAGGCTGGTATTACATTATCATATACATATATATGATTTCATATCTGTCAAATTCTATGATCATAGTTCGACGACCCAAATTCTATGATCATAGATAATCACATGTAGTTATTATACCGTCATATATGTTCTTCATTTAAAAATGACTTTCACATCTTTGATCATATTTCTATGACAGTCTAACGGCCTTAGACTAGACTACTTAGATATGAAATCATATTTATATGATAATGTAATACCGCTCATAGATTTTAAAGTATTTCTGTAGTTTTTGACTGCATCCGTGGTGCAGTGGGAGCGCAAGGGACTGCTGTGCACGAGGTTGTGGGTTCGATTACCCACGAGGGACAAAACTTTGTGTGATCCATAAATATTTGTGCCGAGTCTGGGTGTTCTTTGTGACCATTAAATGCATATTTGTAAAGTCCCCCACAACACAGAGCTTGTTCCCTAGTGGGAGAACTGTTTTTAAAAAAAAAAAAAAGAAATAGGTAAAATTCTTATTAAAAATAGCAGAAAACTTTAAAGGAAAAATAAAATTGAATGACGTTTCAATATTTCAGAGCATACCCCTCACTGACACAACTACGATGTATGACCACGGTTGTGTGTTTGGTGGAATCTGGACACTATACAGGTATATAGACACTTACATTACAGTAACAGTTGATCAAGGTTAGCAGATGCTTTTGCCAAAAATATACCACTTTTAGCTATACTTGATAGTATAGTTGTGGGTTCTTCCACACCTATATCGAATAAAAAATATTAGCCACATAAATGCAATGTAACCTTTTAAAATAAAATAAACTGTTTAATACTGCTGTTAGCAAAGAGAAATTGAACTTCATTTTTATCCGTATCTCTCTAACTTGTGATGAGTTAGCGACTATATTTTTCATCGAGGTATCAGCGTCACATTTTCTATGTAAACAATTTACAACGCCCCTGGTATTTACTCAGAGAACTAAATTGTCTCATACCCAATTATGTTGTCACCATGAACAAAATGTAAGTACGTTGCTTATTAGTAGTTACTAAATTTATATGTATACTATATTAATAGCTTTAACGGAAATAGGTTTTAAAACTGTTTTGACATCATAGGAAACGACTTTTAGGAAATTACCAGCATTTTTTTGCTAATTGTACGTAAAGATAAATTTCACTTGTAGTATATACGAGAGAACATGTTCGGAATTCACAAAAACGTTCATTAGCAGAGTTGTTAGTCGTTAAGCTAACTCAACTACATCAAAGGCCTGACAAGGTTAACCACTAAACACACAAAAGAAAGAGACAATTTGTGGATTCGTTTATTAGAGAACTATTGTAGCTTGTCGTACTATATTGTCCTTTTTTGGTGCAAAAACCTATGCACCTTTTAGTAATTGTTAGTTAAAAAAATGTATGCCTTTTAAAAAAAAGATTTTTTTAAGGTATTCAGCGCTGTTAAATATCTAATAATAATGCTAAAACCAAAACATGTTTAGCATGAACCACTTTTTGGATGAATGTGTTATACTAGTATATACTTTGCATTCCTTTGTTGCCTATAAGCAATGCACAGTATAGAAATTATGCACTCAATTTGTATAGTCGACCATAAAATTGCTTAACCATCCTTAGAGTAAATGTCGTTTGCATATTAAGAAACAATAATGTCTATTTTTGCTTGCAAGTGCCCTCAGTATAGTGACAGAAGTGACAGTTGTAACTATCATAATGAGTCTTATTGAATTTTAATTTGGATGATCTTTTTCCTAAAATTGGTAAAACAAATATGTATTTTAACACATATTTCTAGCAATATTGATATTTTGTTTATGTGCTGTTTTCTTTGTTTTTTTAATTTCATACGTTGACTCAAAGTTAACGGTCTATAACTCTATTGCTGTGTATGCAAATAAACTACTTACCTTTTATCATTTGCGTTATTTATATTCTGTGAACAAAGTGCAAGTCCATAGTTCATCATCCTTGTTAAAAAAAAATATTAACGACTGCTCTAAAACATCGATTAGTATAAACAATGTTTTATAGATCTGCCGTGAATATCTTATTTGTTTGCTTGCGTGGGCCCGTTCTTATGGAAGAAAGAATTTATGATATGCCTATAAAGTATTAATGAAAACAAGGTTTTTAAGTTCGGAAAATAAAAATGTTATGTTTTGTGGCCAAATGCTCTTGAATGGTTACGCAATATTTAGACTTATTTAGCTTTACATATCCGAAAACTTTATGGCATTAGAACTCTGTCCACGTCTAAAAATATATTTGATCATTAATGAAATTAGGTTATAGTATAAAATTGATTAGATCATTATCAATCAAGTAGGTGTCATTTATTGTTTTCAATTAAATGTGTGATATAGAAATTAAATCTGTAACGCATTAATGCTTGCTTACTTTGCAAATAATTGTAATTGTGTAATGATTGATTTATGTAAAACACGAGGAGTAGGTACTTCTCACACTTAACAAATAAAAATTTCTACTAAACCAAAATTTTATATTTACTTATATATTAGAACTTATTTCCGTATTGCTAGTAAAAACTTACGTTAAATTATAATTTTCAAGTATGTGCCAGTTCCATCACGGTAAACATCAATGGTCTCAACTTTCATGATCAAACAGCTGTCAAAACCACACCTCACTTTCTCATAAATGAAATAACTTGGACAAAAGATGACACTGGACTATATTCTTGACTTTACTTATCATGCTTTGTTACGACTTAGTTTAGAATTTCTGCAGAGGCAGCGATGTCACATATGGTGCCAGCATAACTAGCACACGGCGACAAAAGCTTTGCATCGGATCGAACAATAATATCCACCTGTGTCTTTTGAACTTAATATTTATGTCTAATATTTTAAGAGAAATGCAAGTTAGAACTGAAAAGTTATTCAATTCTAAGCTTTTCGGTTCATTGCTGTCAAATTAATAACTCTATGATAATCGACAATTCGACAAGACCAATATTAGCCCGAGTCATTTAACTTTATTCTCATAAGGTTTACTTTGGTTAAGTGCCGTAATAAAAAATATTCAGACTTTTTTATATGTTAGACGTAACTTGGAAAATAGGGCAACAAAATCTTGTTTCTTACTGCGTACCTTAACCCCTAATGTGATCCCTTTTATTCGCTATAAAGTTACAAACTTGAAAAGTGATTTTGTGTGTACATCAACAAACTGAAATTGCATTTTATTGCAGCAAATTTTATTATCAAAGTTAGGTGTTAATAGAAGCAAGTAAACGATCATACACGGTTTCTCCATTTTCTAAGAGCACAAACGTGTAGCGTTAAATGAAGACGTATAGCTATGCAGTTGTATTATGCATTTACAATATTTTTTAAGCCAAGTTTAAAGGTCAAATTCATCAAAATAAATCATTAAAATCAATTTCCAAGGAACTAAATTCAAGATGAGTATTCACTGAGCCTATATAGGTGTAATTTCTAATTTAAAAGAACTTTGTAAGTCAAATAATTCTGGATTCTTCATAGACTAATTGTACTTTGACAAGGCTTTTGAATTTCTGCAAAGTATTAAATAATAGTTTACAAATTGGAACGATGGTAAGTGGTAACTGTCGTTCATGGACTTCTTCAATGTCAGGGACTCTGCAAACCCGGTGCCTACCGGAAAGGTAGTGGGGTAGGTGACAGAAGTAAAGGAGATGAGGAAAAAGAAAAAGAAGAAATTGGGCCTCCAACGCTCTCTTGGTCCTAAAATCGTGACAGACGAAATTTGTAAGACTCAGAGGTTCAGTATTAATCCAAATGATGCATAACCTTTCTCTACAAGTAAACACACATACACATAGTTGTTGCTACTTACTAATTAGATTTGCTTGTCAATTTACTGTAGTCAGACAACCCAATCACGTCAATCCGACGTTATATGTATATCAAGATATAGTGCGTATCAGTGTACTGTATATGTAATTAATAAATGTCCAATCCTATTGGGAGGCTGGTCTGAACTTTGATGCGAATCTGATATGTCAATACAATTATAGATATTATGTAGGAATGCGATTGTATTTTGTTGATATATTCTTTTATGTATATCCTTTGCTAGGTGATGATTAAAGTTTAAGTTCAGATGTTCTAAAAATAAAGAAGTAGTTTAATAGACAGTTCATCGGTAAAATTTACAATTTTACGACATCATGTTTCATGACTGTGATCGTTCAATAAGCCTGATTTTGTTAATGTAGATTTTTCATTTTATTCTCTGATTTAGATCTAAAGATAGGGCACAGCAAAATTTGTATTAAGAGACCTCACCTTCAAATTAAAGTTATTCTGCCCCTTAAAAGGGCGCTGTCAGGGCAATTAGATCGTGTAATAAACTAATAAATGGCATAAACAACGTTCTACAGTTTAGTCTAAGTACAGTAGTCCTACTTTACGAACATTAGTTATGACTAATATAGTATCCTAAAGTGCAAATTAATCAGCAAACATTTAACTATCCCGATATGTAACAAATATTTATTTAGAAGCAGCACTATCCATATCCTGACTTTATTTCTGCAAATAGTTAATGTATGAATACAAAATCAACCATATATCTAAGCGATAAAGTAGACTTTTGTTCGACACGGTGCTGTTTTAAAATTACTACGACAATATCATTTATGTAAATTTAACTTCAGTTAGACAATTGGAAATCTTGATTTAATATCTTCGGGAAACGTAAATTGATATATGAAGACATCCACGGGTTAGACTGTCTAAGGTTGCATACAATTTGCAATATCGATCGCTAAGAAGACTGGTAGCTTTAGAGCATGCTTGAATAATGAATCAATTTGAATACATTTGAATTCGCAGCAGTACTATCCGCCATTAATACCAGCTGGATTAGTTCGTGCTGCGTTAATATTAAATATTAGAATCGCTTGAGGTCCGAATTGGTCCATTAAGTACAGTCTGAATATGGCATGATTATGTTATCGCATAACTATGTCCTCGTCTTTGTGTATGTAACACTGCAATAATATTTCTCTGAATTTACTTTTTATAAATTTTGGGTTATAGAAATCAAATTTTTAATAGTAATTAATTCCAAATTAGTCTTATCAAAAAACTACGTGTGCACACCCTTAGCTAAAGTCCAAATACAATCTTCTATACATATAATAAAAGTGTAACCGATCGCTGTCTGTACATGAAAGATATATAAGAAAAAAAAATTGGGACCTTTATCAACGCAAATAGAACCCAAAACAATGATTGTTACAATTTTTGTCTGTTTGTCTGTTTGTCTGTTTTTCTGTGCGCTAATCTCAGAAACGGCTTATCCGATTTAGATGTTTTCACTAATACATTGTGGTAAGCTTCACTTAACATTTAGTGTTTGTTTCATGTCAATCGGTTCATAAATAAAAAAGTTATGCCAATTTAAAGAACTACGTCAAACATTTGTTAATTTACTACGAAACCTGATAGAAACAGAGACTTTAACAGGTTACGGAATCTGATAGCGTTTTTATTTTTCGGATTCTTCTCATTCTAAACAATCTTCCGTTTAGTTTTAAATGAGTCCAGTTTCCAGTGAGCCTATGTTTCGCGATGACAATAAAGCCCAAGGTCAGACACAACTAAAAGTTGTGGGTGTGGATCTAGGTATTAGCTGTTTTTCGCACGGTCAGCTTTATGTGGACCTATCACGTGTAAGCATTCCTAGCAGCCTGTATGCTTTGATCCCCGATGGCTATACGTCTAATCCATACATCCATACACCCATACATATTATTTAAGGCTTTGTCCTGACTGGCTGACTGACTAACAGACAACGCACAGCCTTAACTGCTGGTCGTAGTTACTTGAAATTTGGAGGGTGTGTTTGTCTAAATGTCTAGAGGTTGTACTAAGAAAGGGTTTTTTAAAATTAAATTCCTAAGTGTGTGAAAAGGGATGAAAACGATTGTATGAATCTTCTTCATTTTTTAACTTACAGTTTTGAAATTTTGTTTTGGAATACTTCTATTTAAATAAAAAATATCCTTATAATTTTATTTTAACAGGAGTGGATTGAGAGGGATGAAATATTATATACAAAGATCTTTAGCTTTTGAAGCTAGCGACTTGAAATTTGCAGGGAGGGAGAGGGAGGAAAAGGAGGAATTGAGAGGAAGGAGGAAGGGAGAGGAAAGTGAGAGGGAAGTGATGGGGAAGTGAGAGGAAAGTGATGTGGAAGTGAGGGGGAAGTGAAGAGGAAGTGTGGGAGAAATGCGGGGGAGAAGTGAGGGGAAAGTCAGGGAGAAGTCAGGGGGAAGTCAGGGGAAAGCCAGAAAGAAGTGAGGGAAAAGTGAGGGGAATGTTAGAAGAAAGTGAGGGGAAAGTGAGGGGAAGTGAGGGAAAAGTGACGGAAAAGTGACGGAGAAGTGAGGGGGAAGTGAGAAGAAAGTGAGGGGCAAGTGAGGAGGAAGTGAGAGGGAAGTGAGGAGGGAGTGAAGAGGGAGTGAGGGCGTAGTGAGAGGGAAGTGAGAGGGAAGTGAGGGGGAAGTGAGGGTGAATGAGGGAAAAGTGAGGGGGAAGTAAGGGAGACGGGAGAGGAAGGGAGGGGGAAGGGACGAGGAAAGTAAGGAGTTCTCGAATGGTGGAAAAAGGGAGGGGAAGGGATAGGAAGTGATAGGAAGGGAGAGGAAAGGAGGAAAAGGAAGGAGAAAGAAGGGGAAGAGAGGGAAAAGCGAGGAGGCAAGGTAGAGGGAAGTGGAGGAAAGGGCAAGAGATGCTGGAGGAGAGGCAAAGGATACAGGAGATGAAGAGGAGAAGGGGAGGGGAGGAGAGAAAGGAAACTGGAGAGTGGAGAAAAGAGCGATAGGGAAGAAGGGGAAGGGGAAAGTTATTGTAGTGAAAATTTGCCTTTGTGTATTGTATATTGTTTTTACGAGGGATATCTTTAGGTAGGTGAAAGAGGATTTGTATGAATGGTAGATTAAAAATAGTATGAAAAACAGTATTTAAACAATATAAAAATGTCTATTGGAAAAAAGCCGCGGACAAATACATAAAATATATATTACCGCGGCTATATACATATGCCGCGGCTATATACATATGTCGCGGCTATATACATAAAAGCAAAAGGTCACTTACTCACTCATCACGAAATCTCAGAAACAACAAGTGCTAGGAATCTCAAACTTTGCGTGGTCGTTCCTATTAGGATATAGGTGCTCACTTAGACGGAATTTTATAAAGGGGGTATAAAGGGGTGGCAAAGTTTGTATGAAACTTACCTATAGTAGGATTACCAAATTACTATAAAATACTCTTTTTTAATATTCAGAAGCCAAGAGTCGCAAGTTTGTGTGAAAGTGGTTTGTCAGTTTTAGCGGTAGCGGGTATAAACTGGATTCGCCATAGAGACGGATAATACTGATATTTATTACTGATACAATGTACGATTGCCATAAAATCAGGCACGCAATATTCTCATAGAGGCACACTCATCTGAATTTTCACGCGAACGAAGTCGCGGGCAACAGCTAGTAAAATAATAAAAACAGTAAATATACGACTAAAATGCTACCAAGCTAAAATATACAGCCACAGTTCGTTAGGCTTTTGTACTATTTAAAACGCCTACAGACGAAACCCTACAAGATAAAAAGAGAAATAGTAATGTCCCTTACCTCGAAAACTACGAACTTAATCACTTAAATCACTCACTAATTAGATAATGTGATGACAACAGAGCTTAATCCACAAAAATACAATTATTTTAGAAAAAACTATTTCAATGTATGCAGAAGATGCAATACACGGTATAGAACTGGTGTCAAGAGATAAAATAATTTTAATAATACTATTAATTGTAACAATACATCAACTATAGATTAATAAAGGCAATAATGTAGTTGTTTTACCCTCATAACATTAAGATAAAAATGTTGTGTTCGCATGATCGAAATGAATTGTTCTATTGGTATAGATGTATGGTAATATATTTTTGTGAAACTTAATTCGTCGTCGTAAAATTTATTTAAAAATACGAAATTTAATGAATTGAACCATATTTTGGGGAACCACACTTCTTATCAACTAACTTCTGTACAATTTATTTTTGTTTTGATAATTTCTAATAGTTTAAACTACTAAAGCATAACAAAAATTAATTCGATTTGATCAATAAATTGATTGGCAAAAGAAATCTAAACCCATCTTGTAACGTTAGTCAAAACTCAACATATATATATATATTCTAGAGAGTGTGAATTAATCTTACTTATATTATCATTATTGTTGGGAATAAGATAATTACACTCCTATTATACCATTGTAGCATTATTATAGTTACACGAGCAGTACGGAAACCGTAGCTTAGTGCAGGCTTAATGCACCTGGCGTCTGTATAATCTAAGCAAAGCAAAACGAAGGACAACGGTTAATCCATTGAGAAGAAGAGATTTGCTTCATAATTTATATTCTACAATCTCACGCGACGATATTGTAGTACGTGAACTGCATACAAATGACTTGCATAGTGTTAAAATAATCTATACCATTATATAAAGCGGGAGAGTTAGTTTGTTTGTTTGAACGCGCTAATCTCTGGAACTACAAGTCGGATTTGAAAATTGTTTTTGCGTATGATAGCCCAGTTCTCGAGGAAGGTTATAGGGTATGTAACATCACGCTACTGGCGACAGGAGGAGAGCAGCAAGCAAAGACGCGGGTGAAACCGCACCGCAGAAAGCTAGTTTTGATATAAATGTTTAGAGAGTATAAATGTTTCACTTTTAAGAAAGAGTGACCACTGCTCGACTTTAGCCTCCCTAAGTAGGTGTCGGTATTCAGTCACCTTCATTGGTTGCCTTGCCATCTTTATCAGGTTTATTGTCAGCACTCCAGAATTAGTGCACAAATACTACAAATAAATCTATCTTCCAAACAATATTAGAAGTTATTATTACACGTAGACAATACAGGTATTACTGTATGGATAGACGCGGTAAATGTCCACTTTACTCCGTTTTCGTCTAATACTAAAATAAGACGTAGTCTACGGCGATGACGACGAAATACTTGCCTAAGAGTAGAACTATTCACAAAACACCTACACTCACATAACTACAATGCTGCGGAATGCGTGGCTGCGGATTTTAACGTTGCATGCAAATAGTGCAGCCACTATAAAAATACGAGTGATACAATATAAAAACCTTGCGCGAAATAACTTTTTGTTTTTGTGATAAACCCGACTTTTCATAAAAAAGTATAAAAATAAAAACATATTAACAAAAAAATTAAACCGCCAGAAAACTGAAAAGGAAAACTTAATAATTTTTTATTTTATTAACCTTAGTAACTAAGTTCTTTAACTAATGTAAGTATACTTAAGTAATTTTGTGTCTACGCTAAATAAGCAAATTAAGTATTCTTTGCTTTTCTAATAATCTTATATTGTTTAAAATTAAATAACGAAGAATGATAAGTATATGAAATTCTGCATGCTTAAAAGCTAAGTATGGTGATACTTTGTACTAATTTAAGATTCCTGTAAACCCATATTTCGCATATAACTTATTTGAATTAAAGTGGCGCACTGCTTATTTGGCGCCGATAAATGATTTATTTTTATGTAGTTATTGCATTTCAAAATACATAGATATTATGTGTGTTACATCATTTGCAATTTCTTCATTTCAAATACCGCCATGTAAAGAAACGACCAGACTAATTTAAACAACTCTATCCAGGGCCAGACCGTGAGTTTAGGGGGCCCTGAGCTAATACTACTGAAGTGCATATGTAATTACACAATTTAATTCAATCATGGATATTTTCGCAACATCGTCTATTTTTGACTTGATTTAGCTGGGGAATACACGGAGCCCAGGGCTGAAAAAGCCATATGGTAGATCCAGCCCTGACTCTATCCAATCTAAGTAGTACAACAGATTCAACATTATTGTAGACAGCTATATTTTACCGCTTTAACATGTTCAATTTATTATACACTAGAGTCAGACAGCAAACCATCAAATTCAAATCATATTTTGTATATTTAAGATCTGCTATGAAGCTGAATAACCTGTCTTTGACCTTGAACTGGATTAAATTATAATCTGCTCGTATTTCCTTTTAAATAAATAGCTTTCAAAATTCAATTCCAGCATGATCTAAGAATAGACTAGGTGTCAAAGCCGTTCAAGTCTCTCATTATTCGTTAATGTATTTATTGTTTATGACATCAGAGGGCGAACAAAGCTTGTATAATGTAATCTGTCATATGTAGACTTGAAAACTGTTAATCGGAACTCTAATGTTCAATTAGAGAACTATATATCTATTTATTCACTATGATTTACTTTAGTTTCATATTCATACATCAATCAAATAACTTATACAAGCAATTAAATTTAGATTAATTTGATAAGGGCAACCGATAAATGAGGGCAGCTTACGACTGGTCAAAGGCGATACTTGTATCATATAGAGTAGCCAGTCTTTTCTCTCAAAATATTATGATTGATGATAGTGATAATTTTATTCAAACTTCTTCTATACAAAATAATTTAATTGTTTTTTTATTTACTGAGCGAATTCAATAAACAGGACTATGGTTATTTCTTTATTCAGGTTTATCAGTAAAAGCTCTTCTCTAAGCTGAACTCATCCAGGCCACTTCTCCCTAAACTATTTATTTAATATTCTTCAGTTACAAATACAATTCTAACAATACGAACTAGTACATGCATTAAACCAATGTGACCTAGTAAACCTATTTGTTTATAGAATAGACAATTGGCGTGTGTAATGTGAAACTACATGTTATACCTAAGCCAGTTTTAGACTAAGATATTTGTTTTATCGCGGTCCAAACTAATCTCAGAATGATTTGGGTTACAATAAATTAGCTTTAAAGGCAAATATTCTAATTAAGTTCACTAGGGACAGATAGACAATGAATAGAGGATTTAATATACAGCAATGGCAATAGATGTTTAAAATTATTGTGCTTTACTACAATATCCCTTTTTGTAGCCGTTTAATCTTTTTGAAACAAGACGCCTTTTGATTGACTTCTGTTTTAACCATTTGTTCATTCTTTTAGCTTTTAGTGTCAAAACACAAATATTTTACTTTTTTTTGAACCGGTATTTACAGGTATAACGGTCTGCAAATATTGATCCCCGTAGTGCAATAGTGTGACTGGTAGATAAAGCATCAGGCATTTAGTCCGCTAATACTCTTTTGTAAATAAAGTTTTAATATAAATATTCAAATTTATTTGACAGCCTCTGTGGTTCAATGGTACTATATATGGACTACAACACAGAGGTCACTGGTTCGATTTCCGCTCAGTGCAAATATTTGTATGCATGAACATATTTAATTGCATTGGGTGTTTCTATGTATATTTATTATATACATTGGTATAACATTATATGTCTACTTTTGGTCTATTGTGTCTCAGTAGTTGTTGAGATAATGCATTTATAGTTACAAATTACACATATAAACTAGTCCACTGATAAGAGTCATTATAAGAAAGATGAACTGAAAATGAGATAGAATTTTGTGTCTTAAAAAGATTCGTTCGTCTCAGTCTGTCCGTCAAGTCAAGTCCAGGTTATAAAACTAAAACCTAATCACTTAGTACTAGTATTCTTTGTCGTTAAGAATAACGATATGGAAAACCATCAAATAGAAACTTAAAAGGGCAGATAAAGCACCTAATATAAAACTGGTAATGTGGCCAACGTAACTGCAGGGTAGTACTACTACAATTACAGTTTTCCTAGGATAAAATGCAATGATTACTTTAACAGTTGAAATTCAAGCAAAATTCTACCTTAGTGAAACTTCTACTTAAACCTAACTCTTCTACTTATAGAAACAGTCGCAAGGCTGGATATACTTTGTATCAGATAATTATATGTTTGTAAAGTCCCCTGCAAGACAGGGCTTGTTCCGGAGTGCGGAAGTTGTCAAAAAAGTAATCATAAATTTATATATTTATTCATTTAGGTTGAAGCATCATTATCTGAGAAAAAGAATTTAGCATTTACGTAAAGTATCTTATTTTATATCTATTTTCATCGAAATCGTTTTAGCCCTTTAGGCGCTGAATGGTAACAAACACACACACAAACTTTCGCATTTATAATATTAGTAGAAAGACAAACATATACACAAGTAAGAGAGTAAAATTACTTACTGAATGTATACTTCTCTACTATAAAATCTTATATACTTAGCAATAATATGTTTGGTACTCAGTTTTGTACAAAATATTTGAAATATAAAATTTTATTTGACGAAGAAAGTTTGCTTATAAAACTAAATCATATTGTCAATTTTAGTAACGGTAACAAACAGAATATAAGAAATACAAGATTTAATTGTATTACGAACATTTATTTTTATAAAAATGCCTGAGATAGATATTTAATTCACTTATTTCAAGTAATTACTTAGCAGGGACATTTTAGCACCATCCAAATGAGTTTTTGTGCTTATGAGCAAACTTAAAATCCATACTATTAAGAGCGGAAGAATTTGTTTGTTTGAACGCGCTAATCTCTTGAACTGCCAGTCGGTTTTAAAATATTCTTTTTGAGTATGATAGCCCAGTTCTCGAGGAAGGTTATAAGCTATGTAACATTACGCTACTGGCGACGGGAGTAGAGCAGTAAGCAAAGACGCGGGTGAAACCGCTAGAAAAGCTAGCTTTATATAAAAGTGCAAAACTTTTAACTTAAAATTTAGTGTCTAAAAATGGCTAAACATTATTACATTTTCCATTTCCTATTCCTAATACATTATTGCTACCCTTCTCTCAGACCGTTTCTATATTGGCGCTCCCGATCGAGCTCGTAAAAATGAATTCACGGCACTCAGTTGATCGATGAAGGCAATTCCGCAGTTAGTGTTACTATCAAGTTATGATGCGAACGAAATTGACTACTCTACTAGATAAACTTATTTATTTTCCTTTAGAAGTGAAGTTTATTGAACGTGGAACATTAAGCTGAATCACTTAAGTGATTAAGAACCTGTAACTTTGAGTAAGGAAGATAGATTCGTTGAATACTTAATAATTGACATTATTAATTGTATTTAATTTATAATTTTTAAGTTATGGTTACCTATCCACCAACCGGGGTGTTAGTTGTCTTTAGGCGTTCTATTATATCTAACGTTTATATCTTGTACTAGCGGCCCGCCCCAGCTTCACACGGATGGACATTTTTTTAAACATTTTGAGAGAAATAAAGATACTTTTGTATGGCAATATAGAAAAGTTTTTCTTTCAGGCAATTTTTAAATTTTTGTTTCCGTAAGAACCATCCTCGTACTTCAAGGAATATTATAAAAAAAGAAATCGGTTCAGCTGCTCTCGACTGCTCTCGAGATTTGTGCTTAGCAACACATTCAGCGATTAATTTTTATATTATAGGTAATATATTAAGTTGTTACGTTATATGGAAAAGTGACAACAAACTACTAAAACTGGGTAACGTGTGTGCAAACCAGTATTAGTGGCAGCATAAATAAGATTTTCTTTATTTTCTTTCAAAATTTTGCACACTACCTTTAATTAATTTCGTTATGTGATCAACAAAATTACTCTACACTATTGGTAGGCTGGTAGTAATGGTTACATTACTGTTAATCTTGGCTAACCAGAGTTACATTGATAGGTTTGTGGGTGTGATCGTTAACCAGAGCAACATTATCAAATAAACTAACTATCTCGGTTTATTTAAGATCTATCTCTAACTTATTGATAAAATTTAGACTATTTTTCAATAGCTTGTCTAAAATTAAATATTTTTAATCAATACGGCAGTTAATTGGCGACGTTTCTATTTTAGTGCAAGCCACCTGACTGACCAAAACCATTAAACTAGTTACAAATAGAACCGACTAGGACAAGTTTAAAAATACCCATTTGCAAGTCATTCGTTAACCTCAAAGTATTAATATCATAAACAATACAATGGCTGGAAATATATCTAGACCAACAATAGAGAAAGATAACAAAAAACATCTGCTCTAAAAGAAACAAAAAAAATATTTATCTAGAAATGTTAGGATAAAACATTTGGGCTCGACTATGTGGTTGAAAACTACATAGCACATGCAAAATATTTAAGTACAGACTATACACATATACATATCTATATTTTTTTTTTATTTAGTCATGTTCTTATTTCGAATATAGTAACGAGTTGAAACCGTTACGAGATATCTAAGTCTGTCGTTTCCAATTCGTCGGTCTACGAGATCCATATTTGATCGAGATCGATCTGGATCCCGAAGATACCACAAAACATACTTTACACGCGGGCGAAGCCGTGGGGCCCAGCTAGAATATTACTAAATAACAATATTCTTCATAATATATATATTTAGTTTCCACCAGTATATTCATTAGCAATTGATGCTGAATATAAATGTAAATGTGATTTAGTTTCTAGTAAATTATGTATACGTAAACCACTACTAGTTATTTCATATTGTTTAAGTTTTATAACAGTAATATTATTTATGCAATAATAAAAATCTTAAACATAATCTCCAACTCTCAAGTATTAAAATTTAAAAATTCGCATTGTCTACGGAATAATGCCGCTTAAAAGTTTTAATTACAAAAAGTATTTAAAATACCTTGGGACACCTCGTTAGTTGTATTTGGGTCAAAGTTCAAATTGTAACAATAAAAGGACGACAACATCTCGCAAATGAATTTAATGTCAAAACTGAAATTAAAAGTCCCTTAAGAAATAAGAATGAAAATACTACCAAAGAAACTTGGATTTATTCATTAAATAAATTTGTAAAAGAAAACTTAGAACTTAATTGAAACAAACCAAAACGATTTTGTAAAAAGTCACTGTGTAAATCCACCTTTTCTCTCTGATATTGAGTTAAGTAGGCGTACTAAAAGCTCTGTAACAGATACTTAATTAAACAGTAAACAAAGTTAATGAACTCGCATGATAATTAGATTGTGTTCGATTAAATGGCGGTAGCCTGTATATCAAATTATCCACTTAATCTAAGATGCTTCGAACGTTCCAACCGAGGACTCTGTTTAAAGTGTTCATGTTCAGTAGAAACAGAAACAGTATGAAATTGTTCTGTTTGAATTCAGAACTGTTCACTTTAAGCACATGGAACAGTGATGAAATAGAATTATTGGTAGACACTAAAGTTCAGTTTAATCATATTAATTTCTAGATTCATAATAATCGATGTAGGTTCATCAGATACTGGTTTATTTATCCGTTAATAAATCTAGCTTCATCATCATCGTCATATAAACAGAAAGTCGTCCAGTACTGGACGTATAATATATTTCACGACTGGCATATGCTAGCCACGGCCGTGAAATTAATATATTAGCAAGATAATTGCTAAATTGTTAGTTAAATTTTTAGTTCTTTCAATTATTATTTTTATCTTATTAAATACTGCATTTGTTGTAAGTACATTATTGAGTTTAAAATAAAATTCATTCCGATCATTCTTAAATCAACTCAGTAGTTACTGAGATAGTTGCTCAGCATTCGGTGTCATTTGTTAGTAATAAAGGTTGATGCCAAATTTAAATCAAGCTTCAGAGAATTTCCTTTAGTGTATTTGGAACTGTTTCAATGCTAATTACTAAATATAATTATATTCAAATTTAATCCTAGAAACTATTCCCATTAAGTTTTATTTTATCTTAAGCAGCGTACAATTGCATTTACATGTTTTCACCTAACCTAGCAAAATTAACGCGTTGTACTTCTGACTCAATAGAATAGGTAGGAACACTAAAGATTTTATGTAATAGATCTAATCACAAACAAAAAGGCTACTACACTTACCAACACTTAATAGTCATCATCTAGATAGCGTAATTACCACGACATGATGAACAGGTAATTAGAAGCACGATCTACCCCTAACACGCAATGGAGTTCCGTCACAGTTCATTATATTTTCACAACCGGGCAAATTCTTTCCTACTACAGAAAACATAATCATTGAAGGATTTATATTCTCCTAGACATTAATAACAAGTGTTTGTAATCCATACTAATATTATAAATGCGAAAGTAACTCTATCTGTCGGTCTGTTACGCTTTCACGCCTAAACCACTGAACTGATTTTAATGAAATTTGATATAGAGATAGAATATATTTTATCGCGAAAAATGGCTTGATGGGGTTGAAATAGGTGATGAAAATTTGTATGGAAATGCGTTAAAACCGACATTCATGCGGGCGGCGCAGAAGGCAACAGCTAGTATTACATACGTGACAGTTTGAATGGATGTTTCTTACTCTTTCCCGAAAAAACTACTGAAAGCTTGGCATTTATAATAAAGCTAATAAGTCAAAATAAGACATAGGCTGCATAAAGGTACTATAATTATCTAATAATGCATTTCAGTTAACATATTAATTTTTACACTATACTCGGAGTGGTAGACGCTAAAGCCATTATTAAATATGAGTATTTAATAAAGACGTTTATACACGTTTTACAATAATGCCTTAGTTACGAATAATTAAAGCCTTAAGGTGGATTGTTGTTTACTAAACAATCATTTTGTTTGCTACTGCTTAGCTTACTGCTTTGATATAAACATACCTAGAGGTAAGGCCTCGTATTTGCTTATGTAATAATATGCCTTTTGAAATTCACAGACACATTGGCAATGAAAACTTACTCGAGCAACCCGAGACAAAAGTTTATCTAATGAGGTTTGCTCATTTGTGTATGTAAATTGTATGTATGTATGTAACAGCTCCATTAATTATAATAGTTTTTTTATTAACAAACAACCGCATAAATATAATTTAAAAGTGGTTACTACCGCCTATTTATTAATCTTAATTTTTAAATATGGTGATTAATGAAGCTCGGTTAATTAATAGAAGAGTAACTTATCACTCACAATAGCTTATTATGAGTGCATTCACCCTAGTTATGATAATAATAGTCAATACGTTGCATTTAACTCTAAACATAAGAGCTCTTTGTATTTTTAGACTGACGTAAAACGTTTATAAATGTTAGAGAATATTAAAAGCTTTTTCAACAAGTGTTGTCTATAATGAAAGTATGTTCACAGAATAGTACCTAATATATTAAATTGAAGGAAAAAGTTTTAACTCGTATTTACGAAAATCTAGCATCAGAGAAAATTATAGAAAATGTAGTATTTTAATTATTGTTATAGAATTAATACAGGTGTACCTGTATTTCAGTTTGCATTCTCAATTTTACTTAATTAGATAGCCTATCAGAAGACTCAAAATCACTTAGAGGGCGATGGAGCTGGCTACGTTAGGTGTCTCCCTGCGCGATCGTTTAAGAAATGAAGAAATCCGCAGGCGAACTAAGATAACCGATGTGGGTCGCAGAGTTGCTTCTCTGAAGTGGCAGAGTGGGCAGGACACATAGTTCGCAGAACTGACGTCCGTTGGGGCAAAAAGGTTCTAGAGTGGCGACCACGAACCGGAAGACGCAGCGTGGGCAGACCCCTCACAAGGTGAACCGATGACCTTATAAGGGTGGCAGGCAACCGATGGATGTGGGCGGCGAACGACCGACCACGGTGGCGAAAATTGGGGAAGGCCTATGTCCAACCCAGGTATTAAATAACTGGGTCCAAATAGTCAAATCCAGAGACGACTGGCACACCTTGAAGGAGGCCTTTACCTTTAAAGGGGTTCTTGCAAATGGAACATAAACATTAATACTAAGTACTAACACAATTATATTTTTAAAACGTAAACTAATAACCCTAGATTAATTTTCTTTTGTAAATCTTTAAGCAAGAAATATAAGGCTTTTTTATTTTATTTTTTATTTTATGTCCAACAGTGCACGTCCTTCGGCTGATATGATGATGATGAGATGGCCTGCATACATACATTGTTAGACACGCATTAAAAAAACTGGGATTGTCAATACGATTGACTGGCTGTCATTTGGTAGGCGGGTTGGCGGTTACAGTGGCAGGAATATTTATCACAAAACACTTTTGTGCCTGATAAATGATTTTTCTGTCACCTTTATGTGATGATTTCTCTAAAATCATTTGGTTGTCTAATTAAATTACGGCTTACATAATAGATTGTGTTTATTGTACATAATTAAATCCGAAATATTATTTGAATAAACCTCGTGGATAATGGGCGGTGAGGTAAATTCTCCACGTTTAGTGCAATACAGTACTGTTTCCTAGTTCTTTTATGTTTACGTTCACATTGTTCTTTTTGTTGACGATTGTTACCCAGTTTTATTTCAAAAATTTTATGATCAATATAAAAGGATGAATGAAACCAAATAGTACGTTATTAGTATTAATAAATCAATCAACCTTTTATTGTCATTTATAAAAAAAAATTATAAAACACTGTTATATTGTGAGGCGTAAGGATAAACGCACTACATATCAGTTCAAGCGCGACCTTTCACTGATTATATCGTAGAACTAAGGTTACGCCGGATGAGCTTATTATTACGGTCAATGCACATCAATAGTCTTCATTATGTTATATAAAATAATAGTATTATGTCTTTTCAGATATTATATAGATCCTGTTATTTATAATACTGAGTATGAAATAGCGTCTAAACGGAGACCAAGTGAAAGCGCGAACAGTTACACTATTGTATTAGGTATGAACCTGTAAAGATAGTTGTATATTGTGTAATAAATAAATTAATAAATTAACCATGACAGTTTTCGACAATAAAAGGCACAACTAACTGGTTATTTGGAATAAGTTTTTATATTGACTCGGTAACTATGAATATGAAAAAAGCTTTTCGAAACTTTCACAAGACACTCAGCTCTTCGCGAATAAATTTGAGGCCTATACAATTTTCAATTTTTTTTCCTAGTGATAAGGTACTTTAAAGAACACTCCTGAGAAAAATGTATTTTTATATTTAATACGTAGGTACTCCTATGTACTATGTTCTTTTACAGATGGTGTTCTGTACTATTTAGTTTAAAGGTTGGTTAAACGTGGGCGGGGCAGTAAGTCTAATAGACAGAATATAGGATACTCTAGAGTAGACATTCTGCTATAACTTTTTTTAATTGCCGACAGTGGCAAAGGAGCAAACAGCCCACGTGATGATAAGTGGTATCTGCCGCTCATGGACGACTCAGAGTCCCTAGCATTGCTTTTTTCCGCGAAGCCGCTGGCTACCATGAGGGTGGGGTAGTTGAAAGGATTTAGGAAAAAGAAAAGGGGAGAAATTGGGCTTCCGGCACTCTCACTCGAACCGAACGAAACCGAACGGAACACAATAGTATCGATACTATTATTTTGATCTTCTATGAGAGGTAGTACTTCCACGGTCGATCGGGTCCATCCATGCTTAAATCAGCGTGGATCTACTACCGTCAAATCATATAATACGTACATAGAATATTCAATCTTGATATTTGATCATCTAGCCGGCTTTATGTCTAGCAATCACTGTAACTCATTTTTGATATACCTACCGCAATTTCATCTCCTTTATTTGTGTCATAGAGAACCGTTCACATCTTTACGACTGAAACAGATGTTTGTTCGACAATGGACTTCGAGTAGGAAGGGTTTTCATCGCGACATTATTGTGTTATACACAGTTAGAAGTCACAAATAATAGTGTCGAAGCTTTGAGAAGTTCGAGAACTCTCTCTCTCTTTGTCATGTTCCTAAATAGTTCGTCAAATTTGCCGTCGACTTCGGTAGTAGTTATATAACTTCAGTTGTTTGTTGAACTTCTTTTAATTGAAAAACTATAACGAGGAATTTGTAGATTGGTACGTTATATAAAAATATTTTTCCTTAAACGAATATAAATTGTACTTTTTGAGCAGTCTGTGATCACTACAGGCCAAAATATACAACACAGCGGTAACCTACAATTCAAAAAATATTTTCGACCTTTTCTAAAAAGCCTACGGCTAACTGAATTAAAATAAACATTTATATTCAGTCTTTACAAAAAATACGAAAATATTAGGCAATAAAGTAAGACCTAAAGCTATTCCCCGAGTACCATTCAATAGATATACGGCCTTTTGAAAAAATGGCTCTCTCAAGTGATATTTATTCTCAGTTGTAGGTATAGCGTGTACTTTGGAACGTTTGTGTCATAAACTGTCCGAATAATGTTCTGTTCGTGACAATATGGGCCAGTAGCTCACTGCCTGCCTGTTTCTAATTTTGAATGTCATGACATCATATACCGGTGCACTTGTTGACTCAGTTATTCGATGAAATGTGGTTATTTAATATCCAGTTTGGGAAGCATTTGTATTATTATTAATAAACTTAATATGAGATTACGTAGACAGTAATATATACGATGTTAGAGCCCACGTTCCTATAAACTGACTTTTTTGCTGTTGAAACGCTAAAAAGAAGATGGAATAGCTCTGAGTTTCTACTTATCGTCAAATAAAAATTATAGTGTATGAAGTACGCATAAAATATTTGTTATGTTTTAAAAATGATTAACAAAGCTTTTAATCTATCCACTTTTATGAACACGATGCACTGAAAGGACTGTTTTAAAATATATTTTATACCGTATTCAGTTATTGCTTTTTGTATTGATGGCTTTTCTACGATTCGAATTGGTGGATTTTATGCCTGCAATGACGGATCAGAAATTTATGACGTGATTTTAAAAATTTTCGGTATCAAGTACTTTATTAATTTTATGTACCTACAAAGTACAGTACAATATATATTTTATGTACCTACAAAATACAGTACTACAGTATGTTTAAAATAAGGAGTATTCTATTATATGATTTGTGTTTCTACTTTTAAGACTTTAAAGGAGTTCTCTGTCTGTCTGTTTGTCAATAACTAATAAACAATAAAAATAAACTAAAACAGTGTTGTTCTTTAACATATCAAAGCACAATAATGTAATGATTGATGACATCATGGAATTAGACAGGTTGCAGTTACCAAAAAGCATTTATGGTTCTAGCCATTAGCTTGAATACTAACACTGTACTTAATTTTGAATTGAAACCACGTTTAAACAATGATGGACTAGCAAAATACTAGTAGACTGTACAGTAATAAGTATGACTAATACGCGACCATAAAATATACCTAAGTAAGTACGTAAGTTTGATACTTACCACTTATCATAATGTATAGTCGTAACGTTAGTTTAATTTTTTGTTTTTTATATATATATAAGCCTACCAAAGTGACTACACCCCACCTCATGGTAAGCAGTCAGTGGAATCCAGAAGTGGTGGCCACCATACCAAAAGCTATCGTCTAAAACTGCTGGTATAGTGGCCTTCACTATGGCGGCTGGGAATGGGGTTAGAGGAAGGGAGTGAGGGAGGTGAGGAAAGAGAAAAGGGGGGAAATTGTGCCTCCGGCACTCTCACTCACCGAACGAAATGCAGTAGTAGGGATACTATTACTCATAAGTCGATCTTCTATGAGAGGGTAGTACTTCCCCGGACGATCCGGCCCATTCATGCTGAAACCAGCGTGGATCTACTACCGTCACTTCTTGACATTATAGGTAGTTACTGTTACAGTCACTGCTTAGAACGTTAAAAGAGGTGACATAATTCTTTCTAAATGTTGCTCGCAGAGATGTTTTTGTCATGATACTAGCTTTTCGCGGCGCGTTTTTGCTTACTACTCTGCTCCTGTCGTCAGTAGCGTGTTGTTACGTAGCCTATAACCGTCCTCAAAAACTGGGCTATCATACTCAAAACGAATTATTCAAATCCGACTGGTAGTTACAGAGATTCTCTGGATTTAATAGTATAGATTAAGTTTTGTTTACTATTGCAGAATTTGAAAATAATCTAGAAAGTGTGTAAATTAATAAAAGTGTAACATTTTGAGTTTGTACGTTGCGTTTCATCATCATCATCATATCAGCCAAAAGACGTCCACTGCTGGACATAGGCCTCCCCCAATTTTCGCCACCGTGGCCGGTCGTTCGCCGCCCTCATCCATCGGTTGCCCGCCACCCTTATAAGGTCGTCAGTCCACCTTGTGAGGGGTCTGCCCACGCTGCGTCTTCCAGTTCCTGGTCGCCACTCTAGAACCTTTCTGCCCCGTTCAGCGGCCGTCAGTTCTGCGAGCTATGTGTCCTGCCCATTGCCACTTCCGAGAAGCAACTCTGCGAGCCACGTCAGTTACTTTGGTTCGCCTGCGGTTTTCTTCGTTTCTCAAACGATTGCGCAGGGAGACGCCTAACATAGCCCGCTCCATCGCCCTTTGAGCGACTTTGAGCCTTCGGATAAGACCCATAGTTAGCGACCACGTCTCTGCTCCGTATGTCATCACTGGCAACACACACTGGTTAAAGACCTTGGTCTTGATACACTGCTGTAGTGCGGACGAGAAGATATCTTGTAGCTTCCCGAACGCTGCCCAGCCGAGTTGGATACGACGAGTGACCTCTTTCTCAAACGTTGCGTTTAACCGTGCCTATTATGTTCCCATGGGGGTCATATGAATCAAATGGGAGAATTCTAAGTAATATTCAACAGCGTTAACTTCACAGTAAGTATCAGCTTACTGCAGTCGCCAACCTACATGCCAAACATTGCTGACTATGGGAAATATCTATCTCTGGGAGAAACGTATGAAGTGGCCAGTAAACGTCTTTAGCATAATGACGGTAATAAACATAGCAAAAAAAACGCAGTGTCGACTTATAAATTTCAACCCAATATCTAAAGACATTAAGCTTAATATTAGTAGCACCATCTCCATAAAATAATTTTATTATTGTGGTCAACATCTAAAGATTCACGATGTCGTTATTATTTAATTTAGCTTTAAGACCACTGTTCAAAAAATTCTAATAAAATTTGCTATAAACTAAAAATAAAAAAAAAACAAACAAATCTATTAACTTTTATAACAAACTTGATTTATATGTTATCTTTAATACCAGATATATAAATATTATACGAAATAACAACAGAAATGATAACTCCAATCAAAACATCCGTTTTAGATACGGAATAACAAAAACGATTTTATCCTAATGTATTTTCAAATGATTCATCTTCAACGATTCGGTGCTATACTAAAAATCAAATAACGATATTATACGAAATACAATTTAATACAAATCCACATAAACGTCAAACCTGTATGAAGAGTATAATGAAATTCGAAGAATCAAAAGAGGTATTTTTGGATTGTAGCACGGTCTTTGCTTATACTGTTATTGAGAGAGAAGCGTGAGATATGCATGTAATGATAACATATAAATTAAAAATGTAAGAAACCCCCGACGTAGCGTACATTATTCTACTAGTCAAGCCCTTTCATTTGACATCCATATTAAGGGAGTAGTGAAAAATGTGAAATCTGCCACTTTCCACCATCACCATCTTACACCGATTTTCATCAAACATAGCTAAGAACACTTCCGAATAATCCACCTTTCAAACAAATCAAACAAAATCAAAATCGGTTCATCCATTTGGCAGCTACGATGCCACAGACAGACACACACACAGACACGTCAAACTTATGACACCCCGTCGTTTTTGCATCAGGGGTTAAAAATACACCTTTAGATAAGGTTTAAAACAAAAACATGTGTACCCAAACGTGTTATTTTGAAACTAATGATTCAGCTTCGTACAAAAATATTCACACTTTTTTCTTCTAATACAAAAACGTTTTGTTTACATAAAAGATTTGGTTGGGAGTCAATGGATTAATCAGAGTAACAGCTGATATCTAAATCTGTCTCTGCGGTGAGATCATCGTGCAAGTGTGCCATCAATAAAATGCTTTATAGCAAATAAACCCATTAAGATGAAGTGATGAACGTGAAATAGGCACAAACGAGACTAATTGAAGGCCCTAGAATCCGTTTTCTTAGTTTAATAGATTCATAGATTATTGCTATTAATATTTATGACAATTTACCAACCACGATATTATTATTGTCTCCACTCTGGTTTACAGCAGATGATACAGTAAGAGTAGTGGTCGCTACCCCAGAAGACAGCTTGTCAAACTACTGACTATGACAGAACTCTAAGAAATGCTTTTTCACACCCTAAAGATCCGAAATCATAATTGACAGTAACAAGTGCTGTAAAAGGTTTCAGATTTTAATTAAGTAGTCAGCTCGCCCTTTAGCTTCCACTGTGAAAGGGTTTCACTTCAATTCCACATTTGAATTGTGTTTCGCTGACAAAAGATACTCGTACAATGTCGACAACAGTTAGTTTGTTTAACCTAGTGAATAAACTCGGTTCAGCCGCAAGATGCCACAAATTATTTATACATGTTTATACACCTACGATTTATTATTCAATTATGAACATTCACATAAAGGTTCTGTGTACAAACAAGGCACTTACAGGAATGCTTTTTATAGTGGAACTGCCATTTATAGTGGAACGAGTAAACAACAAAATTGTCCATAATAAAAATATGTGAACACCAGTTTAAAAGAGATACGATATTTTTATTGACTGCTTTAATAACTTTAAGCTAACACTAGTTGATTTACTATTTATTTAATTTATATTGAGTTACATGTTGTTTGCTTATGAAAAGCAGAATCTCGATACAGATTTGAAATACTTGATAAAGCCAATATAATAAGATACCCATTTATTTATAGCTTGTTCTCTGGTTTCTATACTATTTTCTTTATTTTACATTACCCGATAAAACTGTTATGGTCATTTCCCCAAGTCTGGTTCTATGCCAATTTAATCTCCAATTAAGTACATCATGACTAATCATGCCACATTTGCCTCTACATAGTCTCCTAAAGAATCAGATTTCACAATCTCTTATATTTGAAAGAGTACTGAAATTTAATCGTGATATGCATGCAGCATGTTCTATCTAACAGTGAGCGATACCAAGCGTTATTGCAAGCGCTGATTGACAAACGGCCCGTCAAGATAATAAAATGAAAGTAGGATACAATGCGTATAACATTTGTTTTAAAACTATCAAGTTTTTAATAGATACTAAATCTATATTTAGGTTTTACAACATTAATTTGTTTTTTGTTCTTTAAGAAAAGGTGTTCTCGTTTTTTCATGCGTAAATTAAATTTATATATCGCCTCAAAAATTTATTATTTAAAAATGTGATAAGTATTGTAATTTTAAGTCTGGCAGGTAAGCTCAGTTTATTATTTTAAAATTGTCTTTATGAACAAATTAAATTCTTATTAGGGTAGAGGTTTACCGAATTTTCGTAAGTTACCCAAAGATCTTTACTTAAGTACCTACCACAGGTCCCTATCTTTTGGAATAACCAGAACATTAACCTAATGTTTATAGCTGTATTACTAAGTTGCTAATAATATCAAATTTGAATATTAGAGAAATAATTTTGCACTAACTCAAACTTGTTCAGTCCTTAAAATTTCACAGTGGTAATTTATAATATCAATTATCATAGTTGCTTATGACGGCTTGGGTCAAAACGGTTCCATTAGCTTTGAGGTACACTTGACTGTAAACTTTCTAGACTCCTAACATTTTAACATTATAACGGGTTATTTGAGGTTGCTCGACTAGTTTCAAATCTGAAGTCTTTAGTCATGAACACGTTGGCCCTTACCGCGGTAAAGGCCATTACATTTGACTTTTTTTGGGAAAAAAGGCTCGGGTTTTCTATAGAGTTTGACACAACCAGAGAGAGGTATATACCCAGCATTAGGTAGATTACGGCTGTGGATGATGAAGATGAAGAAAGGCATATAGATAAGGCATAAGAGATAAATTTTGAGATTTTAGAAAAATGTATGCCAAAAATTTTGTTGCTATATTGACACATGTAGTCAATTAGACTATCGCATTAACTTGTTCATTATGTTTAAAAAGTACACAATTATAAATAGATATTCTTTATTAGCTTACGCAGAATCAATTCCTGTCACACCGTATACACACACTTGACTGAGCTCCTACGAGATTAAACCAAGAATAGAGACATAAACATTATCTACGGATAATGTGAGATTAGTAAGCACATTTTTGTGGCAGAATGAATCTAAACAGATGTATATAACAAGGGACGTTGTAAGCCCACTTTAGGTTAGATAACTGAAATAGAAGCACGTTCTTGAAGTTAAAACGAACCAACAACGTCAGACGTACAAAGGCTCATTTAACCCGTCTTTACTCAAGCGAATCAGGAGTGTTATAAAACAGTTCAAGGTACATACACTGGTTTTTCAGAACACTCTGAAAATTCTTTGGGTGATTCGCTATGCTCGTAGTTAATTTGATAACTACGAGCATAGCGAATTGTAGGTTGTTTTTAACAGAATTAGTTTGGCTTTAGGTTTTTTAATAATAATGAGTACTAACACAATAAAATACATTCTTTGGATACAATTTTAGATTAAAGACGTGTAGTGCAGGTTATAGGCCCAAAGGGAGGTGTTTGTATTAAAAACTGGGTTGGTGACCGCAAAAAAGCTTGGCTAATTGGAAGTGATTGCATACTTTGCACGATGTAGTATTTTTATTATTATATTGACGATACTCTTCGACTGTCCTAAAAATTGTCTATTTATAAGTATGACCAAATATCAATTTCTATTAGATAAATTATATTTAATGCTTCAAGCTTCAGCATTTAGAAGTTAACATGTTAAAATATTTTTGACACTTATTTTGGGTTATTTTTTGTTTTGAAAATTTCGAAATCTTTTCCTAATTTTGACATGTCAAAACAGACTGACATGTAATCTTTGACCCATTTTTATTTGACGATGTCAAATTTAGGGTAATGTTATTAAAGAAAACGGAATACAATCACACACAGAATATGCATGACAACCGTCTTTTGCTCAACTCAACTTTTGGTTGTCTGGACACCATCAAAAGTTTTTCTATTTAGAAATGGTATGCATTGATGTTTGCTAGAATTACTATTCACAATTTATTTAGTATTAGAATATGCCAGTATTGACTTAGCAGGTTCTCTGTTCCAAGTATCACATATGATTCATAACAATTGTTTTTATATTGTGTCTCGTATTGTACAGCGAATGGGTGAAAAGAGTCGCATAATCCAACCGATCACTGTAACTCCTATAAGCCAGGATTAATAGTGATGGATGCCTCCTTTCAAACATAAAGCTCAACCTATTGCCTTGTAGCGAACCGACAACTGAATCAAAAAAATAAAAAGAGAAATGGATATTGATGAAAGGTCAATAAAATTTGATAAAATATATCAACTGTCAACTATATATATCTTTTTTGCTGCCTCGTTAAATATACATTCCGTCGGCACGAACACCTTTCATCTAGCACAATGAGCTCATAACGTATTGCTGCCGTGCAGTGAGGTCATGCATTGCACCTACACAGTGTATACGTTTTCATTGAACGTTTGCTTTAAACTCTTTCGTCATTATTTGCGATAAAATAATATTTTTGGAATTTATGATTGCTATGACGACAGAGTTCATTGATGTTCATGTTTTTATAATATGGTGTTACAATATTATTTATTTCTGATGTTTCTGTGTCAAGTTGACAGCTATGTTATCATAGTAAGTAAACAAAAATGCAACTAATTCACACTCGTGTTTATGTAGCGAGAACATTGTCGCTTGAAGCCATCATTGATTGTAAGTTTGATAGTAATGTTATTTTACGAGTGATGTTGGATATTACCGAAATCGATTTAATATCTTTTTGGAAAGTTCTTGTTATAAATAAACAACACATCTATACTATTTTTTTGTTTGTTTGAACGCGCTAATCTCTAGAACTACCAGTTCTTGAGGAAGGTTACAGGGTATAAACTATCACACTATTGGCAACAGGAGCAGAGCAGTAACCAAAAACGCGGGTCACCGCATTGCGGGAAGCTAGTTGAAGATAAAACTAATTTTGACTACCACAGATTTTAGAAATGAAAGGACTATTTGAAAATGAAACAAGCTACTTTTCTTAACTTGCCGAAAAGTGATATTAATATTTAATACTAATTTTCTACTTATACCTATGTGTTATCAAGATTTCTTTCTTTTCATACTACATTTCGTATCAATTTTAGACGTATAATTTTGCATATTGATGTAAAACATATTTTCTTTATTTACTAAATTACCATTTTATTACAATAACCCGCAATATAGCTTAAACTCCTGGAGCGCGAACTATGGTGTTCACGCTACAGGGGTTGTGCCGTGATGTTCATAAAAATGTTACATTAGCACATAGTTACGTAATGACTTTATACCGATAGAGGTAGGCAGATGTGTGTTATACCCATGTTTCGCCAGTTTATGTTAAGTGTCATGTACTTCAAATAGAACCTTATTGCCATATTCTGGGCACCATTCCAAAGTGTTGGTGTATACTTTTGATATTATTATCCTAAATTATTTGACATTTACAAACACAAACAATTCTAACCAGGCATACAATATTGTAGCTAACACTGGTCGTAGCAAATGACATAAAACCTAGTATTATTCAATATTGTAGCAACTTGTGGTACATTACTCGCACGAGTCGGCTAGAAATCGTAAGATTACCGAATGTAGCTACATATTCGCACGTATTCTGTACTAGCGACCCGCCCCGGCTTCGCACAGGTATTATGCTGATACTAAATATACTACAGAATGTCTTTTTACAACGTTCACAGCTTTTGCGTCATTAGACAATACAAACATGGACATTGTTTTCTTTAGAGGCCGGCGGCTCCCGGCCGGTACTGCCGCAACCGCTATGTCCCTGCATTACAATTAGAAACCTCTGAAACTACCAGTGTTTCTCTACTATAGTTTGCACGTATTATATAATATAAACCTTCCTCTTGAATCATTCTATCTATTAAATAAAACCGCATCAAAATCCGTTGCGTAGTTTTAAAGATCTAAGCATACATAGGGACAGACAGCAAGAAGCGACTTTGTTTTATACTATGTAGTGATGTATACAAAATCAATAATAGGTATTTTATAAAATATATTTTAAATATGTAATAGCTGTAATTTTTAATTTATGGCATATTAAAAATTCAATGACAAATTAATAATAAATGTCCCGCAAAAATAATCCTCTACAACAAAACCTACCTTTGAAACTTCGTTATAACCATGTGCTCATAAAAAAGATTGTTCTCGTTCCATAACTCTGAAGAAAAGCAATATCTTTATGTCGGGTGAAGTTCAAAGTTTACAATTTCATTATCAAACATGAATGAGTACACTTTAAATTGAAATTCGTCGTGACACGGTTATCTAATTTAATATTTTTTATTGCCGACAGTGGAAGGCGAGAAAACAGCCCACGTGATGGTTAGTTGTAATTGTCGCTCATGGACGACTCAGAGTCTTTGGAATCGCTCCTGCAATGCCAGAGACTGCGAAGCTGCTGCCTACCGTGAAGGGAGTGGGGTGGTAGGTTAGGGATTGAAGAAGGTAAGGAAAAAGGATAGTGGGAAATTGGACAATACATTATTAAGCATTGAAATTATACCGTTCCTATTATTATATATTTTTAAGTTAGTAAGTAATAGGAAAGTTGGGTTAGGCCGACATGGAACGCCGCTGATGTAGTTTCAAGTTCTGGCGGCCCAACCATTAAGGCGAGAGTAGGTGCACAGGGTGGTTTAGCCGGTATTTTGGCCGCCTACCATCTCAGGTCAGCGAGCCCGACATAGCCACCTCGTTTTCCCGGACGGGGTGGTATGCGTAAACGCATTTCCCCCTCTACAAAAAAAAAAAAGCCTGACATGGAACGTCTTTCGGCTAGTAATTATAATGATGTATATGAATACATAGTTCATAAAATCCATCCTAAGGTTGATAGAGATCACTTTTATTATAAAGGTATTTGAATATTTTTATTTACGGTAGAAGATCCACACTGGTTTCAGCATGAATGAGTACTACCCTCTCATAGAAGATCGACGTAAGAGTAGTAGTATCCGTACTACTGCGTTTCGTTCTATGAGTGAGAGCGCCGGATGCCCTCCCTTTCCTCTTTCCTCACCTCCATTCCCTTCCCTTACCCCATTAATTCTCAGCCGCCGTAGTAGAGGCCACCATACCAGCCGTTTAAGACGGTAGCTTATGATATGGTGGTCACCAGTTCTGGATTCCACTGACTGCTTACCATCAGGCGGGGTGAAGAGTCACTTTGGTAGGCTAATATAAAAAAAAATATGTGGTATACAATAAAAAAAAAGAGTGTGTGTACATGTACGCACGTAAGAAGTTATACTTCTTTGGCGTAACAATCCAAAAATACCAAATAATAACACAACGCATACATACATAAATATACATAAATAGCATGCAACAATAATGAAAAATCATAAAATATAATTAAAAAAAAATAAAACAAAAAAAATATTTATTTGATAATAATGTAATAATTTATAATTTGCAATGTAAATAAATTATACATACCGACAGTTAACCTCAAATTTATAAATGCACTTAAAACAGTATAATAAAACCACTTTTACCACTAATATTCAAAATAAATATTGTTACTGATAAATGATCAATAAAAAATATCTATCACCGTCATAAATATAATTGAATTGATATAAACGCCAATATATTTTTTATTTATTCACACTGATTATTTGTACTGATACGACACACAAAGGTTCGCAACTAACTTCAGGGTGTAAAAGGTTTGCAAATAACTTCAGGGTGTTGTTTTTTTCTGTCGGTGTGCGCGCGCATTGTAAAAATTCACTCTCATCATTTTTACCAATCGCGCCAAAAGAAGTATAACTTTAAAAATGTTCCATTATTCTACAAAATTGACTAATAACAAATATGCATGAAGCTTATACAACAAAGGATTTTTATAAAATCCAAATGATATTAGGTACGGCTTGAAATAAAAGGTTTTCTGCAATTTTAATCATCTCAATGGTTTAAAGAGTATGTTTTGATAAGTAAAAGTTGATTTTATAAGCATTGTATTAAATATAAGTGATGTAGACACAGAACTAATATTATTAGCCTTGTTTTATTTCAAGTAGGTATTGGGTTAGGTAAATCATTTCTATTTTCTCTTGGATTCATTCATTGAGTCGCTTGAACAATTCACTAATAAAAAGTATAATTAGAACATGATCAGGTGACTTTTTAAATAAGATATAAAAATTTTATATGTTGTAAATGTTATTTGTAACCCTTTTCGGCCTCGATGGTGTGAACTGCGCCAAAGTAAACAAACGGACATGTAACAAGATCGTTCTGTACACACGTGGCTAAATGTTACAATTTACAATAATGTTGTAAATAGAGCATTTAGAATATTTTTATTTTAATGTAATCATTTGGTAAATGTTTATAAATGGTTTTTGAAGTATCTTCATCGTGTGGTGTAGAATAAGGTTCCATCTGATTCCATGGGTTTCCGACTAAGGGTTTTTCCACTGACGCAGAGCTGGGTGGAGTAGACAGGAGCGGACTGTAAATTGGACAATCACAGCATTTCTACTTCTGTCCACTTCGCCTAGCTCCGCGTCAATGGAAACGCACCCTAACAGTGGCTTTCCTTAATACAATCTTCACTTTAAAATCAGATTTTTCGTTCGGCGCTGAAGCGCTGTCAATAAAAGTCCTATTGATATGTTGTAAAAGCGATTCAGCGCTGAACGATTCATTGCATGAAATCGAGTTTTCAAATAAAGATCGGTATATAAAAAGCACCCGTAAAAGAGTACATACAACGGGCAGCAGTATTACTTGCCTAATAATGTCACCTAACTTTGGTCATTAATGTGCCTGACATGCGTAGCGACTATGTCAAAGTTCTTCCTTTAGGAGAGACGTACGTCCAACTGTGGACCTAATCTGTTCATGTGATGCGATCCCTAGCAACATCTAAAACAGAAACTTTTCGTTGAAGAGCGGCCGAAATAAAACTCCAGCAATACCTTTACATTTCTATTATTGTCTGTTTTATAAATGCTTCCCATCGTCTATTGATCTAGTCGGTCCTCTTTGTGAGGCCTGCCTACTAACAGATTAGACTAAATAATCATATAAAGCAGAAGAGTTTGTTTGTGTGTTTGTTAATTTGTTTAAACGCGCTAATTTCTAGAACTATCATTCGGATTTGAATAATTCTTATAATTCTTATAATAATCATAAATTGCGTATGATAGCCCAGTTACTAAGTAAGGTATGTAAGGCTATGTAACATCACGCTACTGCCGACGGAAGCAGAGCAGTAACCAAAGACGTGGATGAAACCGCGCCTCGGAAAGTTAGTAAGTAATAATATCATACCCGTAACATTAAGCCCGAACTTCCAAAGCTATTTAGTAACAACTAAGTACGTAATCGCATCGTCACAAGCTGCCATAGAAACATAATTAATAGGCTACAGATTAAGCCAATTGTACACAATATGTGTTAATCAACTTTATTACTTCATGGGCTCTTGTTATAGAGAACTAATTGAGACTATTGTCCTCATAATGGATGATAGGGAAGGTATAAACAATGGGTGGTTTTAAACGTTTAATCGTTATTCAGTACGATTAAACATGTTTCTATTAGATTATTCTATAGAGCTTTCCGTAATTTTGGTTAACAAAAATCTACCAATTCCAGTAAAAGTCTTTTTTACATAATATGTATTTTGGCTTCCTGATAAGGGTGTCGAGTAACCGTTGGACGAGAGGGGCACACAACCGTTCCAAGTGGCAATACTTGTGGAAGACCTTTGTTGTCTTTCGGCTAAGAAGCTTTCGTCTTTTGCCCGAAACAAGGATTTTTCGCTAGTAAGGTTTCGATTATGAAAACTTAAACCTAATTTTGGAAATATATTTGCTTAGTATTAAAGATAATGGCATATACAGATTAGGCGCGCTTATGTCGTCCCACTATCTGGTTACCTAGCGATTAATTTCTGGTTCATTCTAAAACGTGCATTATGTTGACGTCTTTCACTTATATTAGGTTTACTATCCATATCTAAATCATTTAAATGAATAGCGACGGATTCAAAATCTTGCGTATATTTTAACCTAATGACAAAGAGAATAGTAAAACAAACATGAAATTTTGTCATAATGTGAATCATTGCAAAGAATGATATAATTTTGTCAGGTAGTTACTCCTTACTAGTAGTAAGACACAAGGGCCCCAAAGAATACTGTTTCAAGGAAACTTTATACTGCGATCAGGTTGCGTAATGAGCCCATCCAAAGCCTCCCTAGAGATTTTAGCATGGGGTTCTTAAAGAAATATTAGGTAAAAGGTTTTTAGCAATTGGAATACACTAGTGATATCTTTGATCTTCCAAGCATCGAACATTACAAAATTCGCTTACTGAAAGATGATTCGATAGCAAGCTCTACGTTCGTATTATAAAATTATGGAAGTCTAAAAACAAATACAAAATTTGATTCATCAGTAGAAATTTATAATTGAAACTAAACCAATATTAGAATTCGTAAAGATACCACAGCTGACGTAAATAATTAATTCTATAAAATAAGCTTAAGAAGGTTAATGGAACGTCAGAATTTGATTAAAATTGTTTTGCAACTTTCTATCTTTTGTTTGACTTGTGCATAATTTGACAAATTTTTTTTTTTTGTATTATTCTCTTTCTAAGGAATGTCTTTCTAAGGTCGTAACTATTAGTAATAGGTTCCTACAGTTCACGAATAATGCAAATATGTAGTAAGGATAAATGAGTTTCATTAAAAGTAATTGAGCATAATCGTTTTAACGCGTCCTATCTAAATAGACATATTGTTTTTATTACTTTATGGACTTTAGTTGTATGTCATTAACAGTAATAGAAATACTGGCGGCATCTCTTTATAGTATGAACATCATGTTCTTGAATAAATTTGATGTGATATTTTATCAAAGAAATAGCTTGCTATACTGTTGCAAAATTTGTATGTTAATTTTGGGTATTGCAACAATTTTATACTAACGTCCAGCATCCTACACACAAAAGTTTCATGAAATCAAGATTAACTATGAGGAACCTGCAAACACAAGCCACCAATATGACACTTGAGTATTTCAACAATTGCTAAACGTAGTCTTCTGCCTTCTTAGATTAAATATCACTACCTATTTCAAATCGTAATATTTCAAGATTCATAATAATAATATTATCCATACTAGCCTAGCATAGCCTTGCTAGCATTTAGTTCTCAGAGTAAAAACTAGGAGCGCTGTTCAAGTTTCATACAAAATACCAATTTTACGTTGTCATCAGTGAAACAAACGAAAGCTAACTGGAACTACTTCATTTTTGCGATATAATTACAAAAACTATTGCATGCGAGGATTAAACTATGATCAGTAAATCACTGACCATTGTAAAACTTAAGCTAAATAACACTTCAACTAATAAAAGCATTCCTGAATCCTTAGCTACTTATAACTATAAATAAGTACCTACTTACAAAGTATAATAAAATATTCTTATCTAACATTTTTCCCTTCCTGTCCCAAAGTGGTATTCGGTACAATATTTGAATATTAGGCGATGCACTTATTTTGTTTGATGGATAGCTCCAATCGTGTGCTGCATAGGAAATCATGTGGTGTATATTTAGTAGAGATACATACATAGGTACTTATAGTGAAGGCTAACTGTCAATATTTAGGTTTTTGACTCATTGTGACTCAAAAACAAATTTTCTCAAATTTACCTAAGTTATTTTAGGTAGGTCAGTGGGTGTAATGTTTGACGATGATGTTTCAGATGTTTCAAATCAATAATGATGTCAGCTAGTGAAATTGAATTGGCAAGGTAAACAAGAAAGGTAAATTCATGAAGCATAATTTTTTTTACAGCCAATGGTGACAGAGGATCCGATAGTCCACCTAATGGTAAATAGTTTATCGACGGAGGCAGTGCCAAGGCCATTGTGGTTGTGTCCCTAGTATTGACAAAAAAGATAAACACTACCTGTAGCAAAAACGTACCTTACCTAAATACATCCTTATTACACTTTACTTGGGAGACAGATGAGTTTTTATGTACTAGATCTATAGCTCACCTAGTATTCGTAGTAATTTTTATACTATCATAGATGTTTTTATTTATAATATTGCACGAGTATTAGTTTATATGCGATTGGTGACAAATGACAGCGTAATATAAATAATTTAAAAAATGAACAGCGCCCCTGGTATTTACTCTAAAAACTATAATATGTCATTCAAGTGACATAATTTTAATACGACACGTCACCACCAGACTGCGGTGACACTAACGATTATTACCAATATTTTATTAGTCTTAAATGACTCATGATTATGACATAATGTCATAGTTACTGTTAATATAATTCAAATATTAACTCACACAACCACAAATGGTCTTGCCGATAAGCTAAAGTTGAAACATTTAGATATATTAAAACATTTACAATTATTATTAATGTTTATTCATAGTTTTAATGTGACTTTTAAATGCACTTAGATAAAATACTAATGGATAATAAATAATTAATGGTTGAACTCGATAGATCATTGTAGGTGTACATCTGATGCATATCATGATTCAATGCATAACAATATTATTAACATAACTCAACTCTACAATCCATTCAATTGATTCAAAAGATATTTATAATTTCGTATCTCATCATTATCATCACTGTCAATCAGTATTATCATCATAATCTATTGTAATTAATTTTCATTCTGTTCTCGAAGGCAGACTACGGACTGGTAAGAGCTAGGTAGAACATTCCACCAACAAAATAGCTAACGACCTGATAAACGCGAAAGACGCTGGAAGCAGGTCTCTTTAGAAATCGATGAGTTCATTTCTCTCATACTGATTGGTACAGATGTTCATATATATCTAGCGAAATTAAAAATTTACAAACGTTCCGAGGAGCGGAGAGATTTTTGTACGTTTTTGAAAATGGTCACAAAACAGAAAACACTATTTTTATAAATTTTAGTAACGAATTCTACAATCATGATTACATTCTAATATATTCTAAAAGCTTAAAGGTAGCTTAAAAGAAAACAGAAGAGCTTCTGTTCATGAATTATTCTATAGAAATTAGTTAGGTTATTAACTAAAGTATTCAGTACACGAACAAGTAACAGTATATAAATTGACTAAAAGGAAATATTTATAATTCTAGCAATTATGATCAGTAAAAAAACATAGAAATGAGACTGTTAATTAATATAAAGGACTGGAAAGCGCAAAGTGTGTGTGCGTGTGTGTGTGTGTGTGTGAGAGAGAGAGAGAGAGAGAGGGAGGGAGAGAGAGAGACCTATATAATTTCATTATACTTTTAGCATGCTTTTAGGTATTTCACATAAGATTTAACAGGTGATTAGTTAATTTTTCACTGATCAGTCTTTCAGAAACTGGAGGCCTTCCAAACAAATATAATCCGAATAAGTAACATCTACATTCTTACAATATCAAGACATCGTTTAAAAAAGAGTGTGTGTACGCACGTAATAAGTTATACTTCTTTGGCGTAACAATCCAAAAATACCAAATAATAACACAACGCATTCGCAACTAACTTCAGGGTGTTGCTTTTTTCTGTCGGTGTGCGCGCGCATCGTAAAAATTCACTCTCATCATTTTTCCCAATCGCGCCAAAAGAAGTATAACTTCAAAAACAGAATTAATGTTACTTTATTTATAACATTTCGACATATAATAGCGGCCATTAAATTTACCAAATACAGCCCAATAGATATATTTTAAAGTAGCATACAATATGTCACTGTTCATTTCGATACCTACGCTGCAGTAGTTTCGATAACAATAGTTGTTTCTCACTCCTACGCACTATTATCGTATGTTCTGTGAATGTGGATAAACCTTGACCTGTGAATATAAAGTCTAAACCTAAAGGAGTTAGGCGTTTTATACTTCAAACCTACTACTAGAAACATACGAATCAAAATAACAAACGAAACCGTTTAAATAAATTGTACCTAATACCGTTCTTATATATTTCAAGATTCAAATATATTTATATACATACTTTCATTATTAACAGAAGACAATATTGAAAGAAAGATGATAAATAGTCAGATGAATGAGGAGAGTTGAGGATGGAAAAGAAGGAAGTAAGAGCACGCAAGCTACGGCATTGACAAATATGTGTGTGTATATGTGCGGTAAATAGAGATGTGATCATATTTACGAATATTAATAAAATAATTTTTAACGAAACTAAAAAGTGAAAAATAAATTTACTTAGCACAAAGTAATTCGTATTTTGATTTAGTTACTTAGAAATGATTAAATAAGTATTTTATAATTTTAAAGTTGGTGCCAAGTAAAACAATAACTAGGTACCTATAGGTATTATCAATCTTAATTTGCTATTGTAGTAAGGTTCTTGTAGTACTGCTTGTATTGTATTGTATTGCTTGTATAGTATTGCTTGGCACCAACTTCAAAGTTATAAAATACTTATTTAATTATTTTTGATTAACTAAATCAAAATACGAATTACTTTGTGCTAAGTAAATTTATTTTTTACTTTCCTTCCTGGTTGAAGTTTCTTTTTGTTAAAAATTATTTTATTTTACAATTTTTAGTGATGGGTAGACCTAAATCTTACTAACGCATTTCTTTTGTACGAACTAAACATTTTGGCATATTGAACCGTATGAAGTTAGCCCGACATGACTGCTGTTGAGGAATTGCCTAGACTGTCTATGGTCACCTGTAAAGGCACTTATAACCCATATGGGTGCAAAGTTCTCATCGTTAGAAATGAATTAAGTCCAAACACGAAGTAATTGCTGTAAATCGTTGTCGAGTTCTCTCAACTGTCGTTTGACTCCATCATCAGATCGACTCCAAACCTTTACTAAATAGTAGTGTCTAAAATACTTAATGAAAAAAATAACAAATGCACTAGGTAGTCGCCAGTACGATTTTTGAAAGTTCCCCTCGATTTCTCTGGGATTCCATCATCAGATCTTGGTTTCCTTATCATGGTACCACCTTTGGGATATTTGCTTTCCAACAAAAAAAGAATTATCGAAAAAATATATACGGTCGAATTGAGAAAGACTTTTTTTTTTAAGTCGGTTAAAAATGAATCGAATGCAGTTATTGAGAAGACGGTCGTATTTATCAAGATCAGACAAGTCGACATCACCATAGTCGATTATAGGTAGGGTTAAAGACTGCACAAGCATCGTTTTAGTGTTAGAAGGGAGGAAGTTTTTCAGACGATATAGGACACGAAGAGATCCTGTAACATTTTGACTAACATTTTTAAAAATATAAACATAATAACTTCAATAATAATTATAATGAACTAGCGGCCCGCCTGGCCTCGCACGGGTAAACCTTTTTTTCAACATTTTGGAATAAATAAAGATACTTTTGTATGGGAATATAGATTTTTTTTTAATTTTCTCTCCTTAAGAACCATCCTCGTACTTCAAGAAATATTATAAAAAAGAATTAGCGAAATTGGTTCAGCTGCTCTCGAGATTTGCGCTTAGCAACACATTCAGCGATTCATTTTTATATTATAGCTTATAACCTAAAACTAATAATATGAAATATGCGCAGAAAAAGGAGCACCTTTCGATATGGACAGTAGAGAATCCTTCTATAATGCTACATTTTTTTTTAATATCTACTCTTTTAGAAATAGTTATAGACAGTCAAAGTTTGTGCAATTTTTGACACTATTTGATATAAAAGTAGTTACATTATGTAAAGTAAATTTTTTTAAACAATAATAGGTATTGTTTGGCCAGATTTTCATTATTTACCTATTAAAAGTTTTTTTTTCAATAACATGAATATGGTCAAACAACTTAGATACAATTGTTACTGTTCCAATGTTATGACTAATAGTAAAAAAGAAAAGTTATAACTCATGCTATATCGTTTGCACACTAAAAAGTCAGCATCCAAATAAAGAATTTATAGCTTAGACATGGTGCATATAATATGAATGAACAGATTTGCCTCCTTTGCTCTCGCTTTGGTCATCGGTGCCAGATTGTCTGCAGTTTGCAAACGCTCGCGCCGCGCGCGTGCGTCATAGATAGCGTACGTTCACACATAATAAACTAAAGACTGTCGTGCTATGGAATAACGGCGAAACTAGAAGACACGAGATACAGAAAAAGCACCTCTGTTTCGTTATACTTTAAGTTCACGTTTGAGCTACTGGTAGCAAATATCTGTGAATTTTTATTTTTCTTTGTAAAGCAGGAGATCGCTTACAACTAGCCGACTTAATCTGAGAAATATGAAATGATTATTGTATTTCAAAATTGTTCATTAAAGTAGCAAGGATCATTGAAATTGTTTATATTAATGAATGTTTCGTAGAAAATGTTTAATATCATTTCATGAATAGTTTCGATAAAGATATTAAATCCCGAATTTTTTACTTATATTTTGTCAATATAAACTTGACAGCTAAGTTTACTCCTTTAGAAGGCCGTAGAAATCTAAGCTTTGTGACAAAATTTATGTATTTTGGAATTTTATTAGATACAAGGTTTCATCTGCGTCTTTGCTCACTGTTACTGTACTGCTCCCGTCGCCAGTAGCGTAATGTTACATAGCTTGTAACCTTCCTCCAGAACTGGGCTATTATACGCAAAAAGATTTTTCAAATTTGACTGGTAGTTCCAGAGATTAGCGCGTTCAAACAAACAAACTCTTTCGTTTTTTTTTTTTTATTAATATTTTTAATAATAATTTTTTATACTAAATAAGAAATCTTCTACAATTAACGTACTTACTTATATTAATTCGTCTGTTTTAGCCAAGAAATTTAAATCTTCGTTACATACCCTATAGGTTTAATATTGAAAGCAAAATGAACAGCACTATCACCTTTTTCAAAGCAAATCATCTTGAAGTTATGCCTATAGCGCAATTTAGCTAGTTGGAAACTATTTCCTAAACTAATTGCAACATTAGTATTCTGATTTACAATTTCGAAGTATTACGCCTATAAATTAACAACTAAACTTCAATACTTAGAAGCATCCATTCGTGAGTGGCATTTATCCAACATTCATAAATCGTCTACAATTACTCTTAGTATGTTGAACTCGTAAAACTACCATACAAATTATCACTCTTTAACTCAACTATACTGAACAACCATATACCAACATACTTAGGTAATTGTTATACATATGTGTAACATTTTCAGAACTTTATTATAATGATGTAAGCACAAATTTTAGCTTATGTTAGCGTCAAACATTTCAAATCTCGGTCAAATAGAAGTGTGCGTGTGGTGTGAGAGCTCATTTTTAAAAGCATTTTTTTTAATCAAGAAAATATTTAGTCAATAATTGTGAAAACAACATGGTGAAGATAAAAAAAATTATGAAATGTATAATAGGAAAGTCGTGATCAGTAAACTAGAAGTAACTATACTACTCGTATTTCACGCATAAGTATGTTTGTTGTTTGAAATCACAGGCTTTGCAGGCTAGTTAAAATGTTTGTGTAATAATACAATATACCTACTTCATCAAAAAATTAACGCGTACAGTACGCGAGGATATAAACCGCGCCTTCTGTATATGATATTTGCCTATAAGAAGACAACTCGGAGTCTTAACGCGGCAGATGACGCTTCAGCGGGTCTTAAAAATGCTCTCTCGCATGAAGTTCCCATAAAGTCCTGACTTGTTTGTGCTTTATGTTAACTTAATGCACACTAAAGTCAAATGGCTAATGCTATAATTTCGATTTGTGTGCTGTCCGCTGGTTGCGTAAGCTTCAATTGTGAACCTGGAGCCTTTAATTATCTTGTGTTGCTATCTTGATGCAGGATTTTGCTGTTTTTATATGCGAGTCATTTATTTGACGACGTGGTAATTCAGTCTCGTAATTCAGTTTTACTTCGTAAATAATTTTGTCTTATATTATACTAGGCTTCCGTAGCGCGGGTTTACCCGCGTTCAGTTACTACTTTGGTTATTGCTCTACTCCCGTTACTCGTAGCGTGATGTTATACATAATATAACGTTGTTCCTCGAGAAATGACCCAAAAATAATGATTATAATCCGACTGGTAGTTCTAGAGATAAGCGCGTTAAAACAAACAAACATTTCCACTTTATATATTAGTACATAATGTTGTCAATTGATTGCTGTAACTTACAATTTTGAAGTATCGCAGTTCGATATAGCAGCCTTGAACAAAAAGAAACTGGGTATGTTAATAAGTATGCAGAATTAAAGTCCTGTCTCAATACTCAAAATCATAGTAATATCGGCAAACAAAATCCAAAACATTTAAATTTTATTATCTCTTAGCTTTTAGCAGAATACGACTATTTAACAAAACGTACAGGTTTGCCTACACAAATGACTTAATTTTCGAATAGTTAGGTACGAGTATGTCCTCTGTCCTTGGTGACTCATGACAATGTTTTATTTCTGCCTTGTTTATCGTCAAAGCATCCGTTGGAATATCAATACTCCCATTTTTAGAAACTATTATGCCATATTTTCTAAGTATTTCGATTGTGTAGGTGCTGATGACATCAGTGTGTGTTGTTTATAATAAGTTTTGCTGTATTCATATTCGTTTAACAACATTGCTAAACATCTATATTAGTAACAATGACAGAAGGGCTTTTAAAGAAGCATTCATCTGTTTTGAATGAAGTAACTGTTAATATTTTAATCAAATAAATAATTGTTCTTTTAAAATCGTTTACTTTTTTATGAAATAGTGATTTTACTTAGGCAAGTAATTTGAAATCTAGTAGTAGTTATTTAACTGTTTTGTATTTTTAGTTTTAATGACTATATGGACATAATATTTCCTTGATAAACCTGTCTTAATAAATAATGTAATTCATTATTTCTATCAGCCCATCTGTACGTAAGACATTGATAGTGCTTCATATGTATTTCAATCATTACTTTAGATATTATTAAAATGGCCTGTTTATATTGTATTAAGTATTATAGTTATATTCCATTCAAAAAAATATTTATCACGCTTATCTTAAATAAAAGAATTACAACCAAAGATTGCCTGGTACAAATCACTATTAGCGATAAGGCCGCCCATTGTACTGTACTGCCGCCGAAAGCTAGTTTTTTAGTTAACTCTAGTTAGCTCTCCGCGGCGCGGTTTCACCCGCGTTTTTGCTTACTGCTCTGCTTCCGTCACTAGTAGTGTGATGTTACATAGCCATAACTTTCCACGAGAACTGGGCTATCATACGCAAAAACAATTTTTCAAATCCATCTGGTAGTTTCAGAGATTAGCGTGTTCAAACAAACAAACATTGCCGCTTTATATAATAAACTATGGATTAAATTTTCTTACTTATTTTATTAGTATATCTTGTAAATCTGGTGTACAATAAAGTATAAATAAATATAACCCTTTGTTGAGAGATTTATTCAAATCCGTTGAGCCAACTTTTCAAGTACCTACGAACCCTATTTCAAGTTTCCCAATCTTGTGCAAGTATGTCCCTTTTACCACGTGAAATATGTTTTACCTTTCTGAATAAATTGCACTACAAAACTAACCTCGCCACTTAGACCTTACTTTAACTTTTTGTTGAGTTGAACGAATATGAAATATTTAGTTTACGAATGAATATAAAATGAAATACAAATATCGATTTATCAATTTGAAGTCATAATAAACAGGAAGGTAATATTTAGTACTTACCAGCGTATTATATATCACCTTTATGCTTATTTTGATTTCTACGCAACTGTCCGTTATCTCTTAACATCTCTTATTTCTCGTAATAGCCTCTAATGTCATTCACAGTAAGAGATAGACAGGTTCCATAATTTTATACAGGCAACCACACGGCTAAGATTTAATTTAAACTTTTTACCTACCTAAGTTGCATCACTGATTCAGTAATATTGAAGAAGTTCTCTTAAAACAAATAATAATGATAATTAATAAGACTGTGATTTTTCAATGCGCACCATAATGTGTTAAAACAAAGATATGGTACAACAAACAATGTATACAACGTAGACCACGTAGACATTACAAGTATGACAGATGTTACGGCTTTACTACAAGATTTTCAAAACAAAATATAAACAATGTATCTGGTTTTGACGGTCGGATTAGTTGCTTTCTGCGACCTAGTGACTATAAATCTCGGAACAAATCTTGAACATACAGCCTCAGCACCTTATTTATAACGTAATAAGGGTGACAATCGCGCTACTAAATCGCCAACACAAAAGACGAAGAAACTTAGTAGAGAATTATTTTATAAACACAGTATAAATAAAGCTACTTCATACGTAAATGGTCAGTTGGCGCTTATCGCCCACAATATTTCATGAGATTTTACATCCATAAAAAAAAGGAAATTAATGCATTCATAAATAATTTACCTACCTCATATTACTAGATAGTTACCTATCTGGAAATAGCCGCCAAATAAAGTGACTCAATAAGATACAGTTACCGATGATGATGAATAAAATACAATAGGTACACAAAATCAGGCTCTTAAACAAATGAAAAGAGTTTTGTTTTTTTGGTTCAACAATCATATAATATGTATAAATCATAGTTGTTTGGTCTCCGTTGAGACAAAAAAATTGAATATTTGAATAAATATTCTACAAAATGTTACAAAATTTATACAAAAAATATACATAAATTTATGTCCTCTACTGTCCATCGTGGTATAAGTAAGGTCAAAGAAAACTCTTTCATACTTTGTAAGATATTCAGAATAAGTTGCCTTAAGCAATATAAAGCGTTGATAATAGTAGATTAGTAGCCAAGGGCTGTAAGGCATCAATTGCAGCCCGAGATATTTGCAATTGATGCTTACACCCGAGCTAACTACTCTGCTTTACATCTCGATTGTGAGGTAAGTAGAAAAAAACCAGCATTACAAGAATAAAACATTTTATTAGTTAAAATTTATAGTGAAATGAGAACAATTCGATATTTAAAATTGATGACTATTATACTCATACGAAGACAAGGCTAAATAGCGAAGCGACCTCTTTTGTCATTGGGCTGAATGCATGATGTCTATTGCCAATATGATGGTTAGATGTACGCGAATTTTTGAAAGAGTGAAGTGTTTTTTTTAATTACTTACCGCCCTAGGGCTTTTCTAGCTACATTATTACCCTAGAGCGCTAATTGGTCACCTACAAGCCCCATTTGGGGGTAATAAGGACCTACTTACCGAATATGAGAGATGTAAAAGTATATTTCTTCATTTTTGTTATAAGATCGGCTAAATTCATCATTTATTAAAAAATAAATTAGATTGTTACAGCATTTTATGGCAGTATGAATGCTTCTAAGTCTTATTCATAATACTTTCAAGAAGTTTGTAAAAGTGCATACTTTTACAAACTGCTGAATTTTTTCATAGAATAAAACATTTACTAAACAATTCAAAACAAACTTATAATTGAATTCCTCTTATATTTCATAAAGTTTTTAAAGCTTACTCCTAATCGGATACAAGTACACAACAATTCGTAAATCCTTTATTTTTTAAAGTCTGCAAACTTTTCCATAGAATAGAGATAATATTTTCTTGCCTTGGAAAACCGTGGCGCAACTCACGTTGACATCCCGCAGGTGGCTCCTCAATACAATAAGCTGGCTTTCTGCGCTTCCCTCGGGAGCATGTTCTCGAATTTAATTTAAAACTTTCGTATTTTTATACAACTCTAAGGTATATTGGATAACTTGGTAAAAGATGACTAGCAGACCTTTTGTCTGACAGTCTAGTCTATTGAACAAAAATATAGACCGCACCTGCTGGGCTATATTTTCTGAAGTACTATGATTAAAGTTTCAAACGAAAATACGTATAAAAGAACTGTTGGAGGTAACCAAGTTACTCGCGAAAATAAAATAAATACGAAATAGTATACGTTTTCTTCCATATTTCACGAGTACTCTTGACACCAATAACAAGTGAATAAAAGACAAAAACGAACTGGTTAGAGAAAACTTATTCACCAACATGTCGATATAAAGTACCTACCTATCTATTAAAAATTTTATTCCCACATTTTATTGAAGCTAATGCTACAAATTTGTTTTCGTAGTGTTTGAAATTGGGGATATATACGATAAACTTTTCTCGGGCTTGAATAAAATAACAATACGTAAAGCTTTATTTCGATTCGAATACAACGATAATTTTGACGTAAAATAAATTGCTCCATGTTTTATAGTGCCTACTTCGATAAACTTATAGGTTATTTGTTTAGAATCTAACCTTGATGTAAAGCAACTCAAATGTTATTTTGAATCAGATTCAACTAGAAACATGTTTAAAATATTCTCAAATACGTATGCTAAGGACCACCTACTTAATTTCACAGTTATTTAAAAGTACACAGTCACAGTATAACTATAACACAAAAAGAAAAGATCTTTTTCCACACAAGAATAACATAGAGAAAGCAAAGACGAATGTGTAAGTTTGTTTGTTAAGGGTTTGTTTGTGCAATTGCTGACGAAGTTATCATGACGAACAACTACCGGAAATATATCTTGAGGGATGGCACTACTGACATATGTCGGGCATGTCATCGCCCTGGTGAATCCCTCAGGCATATTGTTTCCGGCTGTTCGCGTCTTGCTAACGGAGAGTACTTGCACAGACATAACCAAGTAGCCAGGATCATCCACCAGCAAATTGCTCTGCGATACAATCTTCTGGATATTGAAGTACCGTACTACAGATACAACCCTGAGCCGGTTCTCGAGAATGGTCGCGCGACATTGTACTGGGATCGCTCCATTATCACAGACAGGACTATTATAGCTAACAAGCCTGATATTGTGGTAATGGATCGATCCGAACGCCTTGCAATGATAGTTGATATTACCGTCCCTCATGACGAGAATCTCATGAAGGCTGAGAAAGACAAGCAAATAAAATATCTTGATTTAGCCCATGAGATTGTTGACATGTGGGATGTGGATTCAGCTGTCATTGTACCGATAGTTGTTAGCGTCAATGGTTTAATAGCAAAGAGCCTCGACCAACACCTAAAGAGGCTCGCATTAGGTGGATGGGTCAAGGGCCAGATCCAGAAGGCAGTGCTGCTCGGCACGGCACGCATTGTGAGGAGGTTTCTATCTCTGGAGCCCTAACCGCCGGTAGCTTGGTCCCTGTACCCGTTGCCGGTGGATTTACAATTTTTATATTTTTAAATGTATGTTTTTTATATACTTATATTTAAAAATGTAATTTTTGAGAAATTATTTAAATAAAGGAGAATAATAATAATATTCTACCACATTCACACAACGCCATCTAGCCCCAAATTAAGCAATTATATTTGCTTGTGTTATGGGTACTAAACAACTGATATACTACTTATATACATTTTTTTTGTAAATACATACATATTATAGATAAATTACACCCAGACACAGAACAAACATTCATGCTCATCACACAAAGATTTGTCCTGGGTGGGAATCGAACCCACGACCTCCGGCTTAGCAGTCAGGGTCACTAACCACTAGACCAACAGGCCAGTCAGCCAAGCTAAACTAATAATATTATTCATGTTTGTGAAGAACAGCGAATAGTCGCAGTCTTAGTTTCTAGCTGTTCTCGAACCTACGATTGTATACATGCTTGTGTGCACATTAGGTAATTAGGTATGTACATTTGTGTTACATAAGCTCATAATATTATACTCTGTCTAAATAAAAGTTATTCTTCTATTATTGAGATGTAGTGTGTCTCATTCAATATTAATGATATTAATATTATCTACTACGTATAAAACTTAAACATTTTATAACAACATATTCCACTACTGTAGCTACTAAATCAAAAAATATCTTTTATTATACATCTAGAGGGTAGCTGGATTAAATTGCTTTTAGTGATAAGGCCGCCTATTATACACAAAATAATAATTGGTTTAAATAATTTCAAAGAAGTCAAAATGACCCAGTGGTTAAGGCACCCGCTTCGTAAAGTGGGTTCGAATCCGGGCAAGTACCAATATGATTTTATAAATCATATGTACTTTCTAAGTTTATCTTGGACTTTTCTGACAGACGGTGAAGGAAAACATCGTTAGGAAACCTGGACTTAAAAGTCTGAAATTGCCAATCCGTCTTGAGCAAGCGTGGTGATTAATGCTCATGCCTTCTCTTTATGAGAAGAGGCCTTTGCCCCGCAGTGGGACATTAAACAGGCTGGTATTATTAAATAATTTGATTTTACTACTGAAGTAAACACTAGCTCTGTGTATATTATATGTAATTAATAGACTATTTTCATTTTTAATGTGGAATTTGAATGTACTAGCTCTCATAGGATAATTCTAATTTCTTCACTCTAAAGAATGACAAAGCTAATAATTAATTTAATTCAGAACATGAGCGTAACTACGTTAAAGCGTACAATAGCACGATAAAGACTATAGCTCATCATATATTGTGTTTGAGAAACCTTTTGTCGAGTCAAGAAGACAAGGCATGATTTATTGAACGTCACACAAGATTAACTATGGGACACCATTATCAATGTTTATTGCTACTACGTTAGCGAGACAACTAAAGGAAGATTCGGAATCCACTTTAATGTGCGAGCGAGATGTGCGAGAACATTGCAAAGGTTAGAAGAAGATGCATATATGAAATATGAGTAAAATCAGTGCTGTCCCTACTGTGTATATCCTTGATATTCTAGCCATGCGTTCCGGATAACCGTCTAGTCCGAAGTAATATCCAAAATCCTTATCAAATCTTTACGTGCGTGTGTTTTTATAAAAGCTTACCAGTATTTTTATGGCAAGAATCAAAGATTCGAACGATTTTGCTGATGATTTTACTCTTTTATACTTTAATTTGTTTTAGATGTGAAATGATTTTGGTGGTACATACAAGACCCCTTGCACAAAATATGCATAATCTAATACATTATTTACGTGAGTTTATGTCAAAGGGCCTTTCTGGCGAATTCTAAAAATTAAAATATCACGCTTTTAATGTCCCTCGGGTTTCACGTTTACTTAATTAAGTTTTAGGTCGTGCTGAATACTTGACACCGTACGATCCTTCGTTGCATTAGTAAGCGGCAAAGGACCAAAAGGGTCGACACATGTATATTTCAAAGCTTTTTTATTTTTCTCACTTACCTATTTCGGTAACACTGAGTAGACGACATGTTTACAGAATGACAAAGCTTTACAATAAGCTATTTAAAATAACATTTTTGTGATAATGATATTTCATTTATTTTAAATATTGCAAAATCAAAAAACAAAATTTATGTGGTGACCGCTGGAACAGGTTTATGAAACAATAACTTTAGGACAGCAAGAGCTTATATCGTATAAAATAACTTTGAATATCTCCAAACCACTCCCTTTAGCACAATTTTTAAGTGCATGACATAAATTCAACATTTCTAGAATTATGACTTCGCTAATAATGTTTGTGAGCACGACCACTGTACTCTCAGAATATATAATGACCTTGCGTCATTAAGAAACTTTCACTTTCATGTATACATCTTCCAACAATTCATATCTACGCTAGTAAGGAGATGATCATATATTATTTGATATCCTCTAAGGTTCTTCTTAGAAAATTATAACTCGCTTTTCAAACAAACTATTCTAGTTTAGCCGCGGACTGTTATAGGTACTAGAATCTGATGAAGGTCGTTTAATACTCAAAGTTTAAGACGCAAAATTTGTAGTTCCAATTTAAGTACGTTGGAGTAATTTTGCCCGAGAAATTCTTAAACATAATAGCTCAACACTCTACCAAACTAAATTTTAATTTAAAAGAAACATTGATTTAAAATGCAAAGTGCCGGCATCTAGTACCTTACTTACAAATTTTTAAGTAATTCAGTTTCTATCTCCATTTCACATTTCCGTAACTAAACGAATGAATTTAATTAAAACTGCCACGTCAGATTCGTGCGTCGGTGAAACATCCCAAAAATGAACGTAAGGAGAATTTTAATTATACCTCCTATTTCTGCCTGATCATTTGCTGGAATTAGGTTTTCCTTGTCTAGAAGAGAATTTTATAAAATATTTTTCTTACTATTTAAATTGTGCATTTATCCAGTTTAATATTTTATGGTTTCTACCTAACTTCGGGGATTAAAAATATTTATTATAGACAATTGTCCTAATGGGGAATATGATAAAAACAAGCAAAAATCTAAAAGTCTTACATAAGGTAAAGGCGCAAAATCAAGTCAATGATCCAATAAAGTACAAATGTATAGAATACCTTCTAAATAGATATAATTATTCTGATTTTACACTGATGACAGCGACTAGACACGGGGTCAGCTTTTCTTATAACATTGGGATCGAGCATTTATTTTAAACCAAGCCAACTTTTTGACAGGGTAGGCATTATAGATTTTTAACAGGGTAGATATTATAGACTTTTGATAGGGTAGGCATTATAGATTTTTGACAGGGTAGATATTATAGACTTTTGACAGGGTAGGCATTATAGATTTTTGACAGGGTAGATATTATAGACTTTTGACAGGGTAGGCATTATAGATTTTTGGCAGGGTAGGCATTATTTAATTATGTTGCTAAAATTGTATTTCAGGCAATTATTAAGGTAGGCAGTGCCTTTCTGTCCATATGAAGTGCACGCCACTGAATGTATCTATATATATGTATTTGTGTGTAACAATATAATTATTCTTTTTGCAAAAGCATTTGTGCTTGAAAGCAAAACCTGACAGCAGTAATTAAATTAAGAAATAACATTGTTCTATAAAGTTCTATAAAATAAAAAAGTGCAAGCAATAGACGGTAAACACTTACCATTAAGCGGATAATATACTAGTTTACCACTACTTTCGTATAAAAGTTCCTACTTTGTGACTAACTTTTCAGTGCAGGTTGGTTTCTAACTTTTTTTATTATTGCAGTCGCTTTAGAAAGAAATAATGAAACAGTCTCATCTTGTCCTTTATAACAATATCGATATAGTTTCACGGTTTGATTCATGACAGGCTGGGGAAAGCTTCATTACTTTAGTTCCATCAGTATTGTTCCAACAGGTATAAAAAATTCTACGGCGTCACTGTATCGCTAGCTCGTAATAAATACAATGTAGAACATATATCTTTATTAGATCTATTATCCAAATATAACTATAACTCTATCAAAGGTTATCATCAAAATTACTGTATTCAGCCTTTTATTTTAAACACGGACTTCTTCAGTAATAATTCGTAAGCTCAGCGACAACTGTTCTTTTGATCGTATACGGTATAGTGTGAAATGATTGATGCATTTTTAACGAGTTCGCATATTCAGGATTGCCATTATAGCATTCCTAAGCATTGCTTTAGCTTCATGGAAAAAAAAAGTGGAGTAGCGATAAGTACGCAAAATTGGACTAAGTTAACAAATTGACTGATTATTTTTGTGAAAACTCAATCTTAAGTCTTAAAGCAAAAAGGTTATGACAGTCAAGATATTGGATAAATACTTAAAGATGAACTGAACCGAATAAATGTACGTTTCTGTTCTTACTTTCACTTAAAACATATGCCATCTTAGTGATCATTCAAATTGATTGCGCAAAACGCTTCAATGCAAAATTCATTCGAAAGGGAATAACGTCGAATCAATTTGGAATGGAGAGTGAAAAATAAATCGCAGGTACGGTCGCCTCGCATCAACGTAACTCGATATTGGCACCCCGAGCGATGCTCTGACCGAAATGTTCACATTAACGACTATTTACGAACCTACATGAGACATCTCTATTAATGTATACGCATAGATAAACAAACCAGGCTTTGCAACAATTTCTTCACAACACAAACAATATTTAACGCCATATGGTTTTATGACTTTACTGTAAAAAAAATGGGTCACTTTAATTCTTAGTTTTTGCTCGCTAGGAAAACAATTCGCTACACAAATAAAAATACATGATTGAAAAGATGATTCACTGAAACTATAATAGCACCTACGCTACCTACATTGGTACAAAACGAACAAATTCACACGTTTCCCATAAATCGTTGAACTTTATAGAGGTTGTACAAACATTTCTTTTAGTATGCAATGAGTCATAAAAGTTCTGCATCTGTCGATAATGGCATCACGTCTACACTGTCTCGATCCCACTTTAATTCAGAAAACTAGTTTTCTCAAGATAGATGGGATTCACCTTGTATAAGATGTGTTTGATAATAACTGAAATTGAATTTTACTTACGGCTTTAGATTAAGACTAGAATATTGCTAGGACTAATACATTTTTAATGTGGTTCCTGATTTTTTTGCAGTAGTGTAAAAACCCAAAACCATTATTATACTTTGTACAAATTATTTCTCGTGGGATTCCAACTAAGGGATTGTTTGCACATATGGCTAATCTTTGTCGCCCCCGGAGGCCCAATACACGAAGTCAGGTCTATAGAGGGCTGCCAAACTGACCCTAAAGCAATTTGTGTAAATTATACAAACACAAACCCAGTTCAGAAGGCATTGATTGATGCATGTGGTTTTTACTTCCGCATTAGTGAATTGGTATATCCCATGTGAATTTATTTTCTTTCCACAAATAGATAAATTTATTTCGGGCTACACATGTACTCGGGCAAAATTAAATAACATTACTGCGGCCAATTCCTTGAGTGAGTTGAAATTTACAAATATTTTCATATTTCAATACATAAAATTCTATTGTCAAAGGTATAAACAGTATTTAGTTATGAGATAATCTAATACCTCGTATCAACACTATACTATGTTCTAACATAACAGCGTTGCTGTTTAAAGTACGATCTTTTACCGTTACGTGATTAATATATCATAATCATTTCATGAGTAGACTTCTGCTAACGATTTTCCGATACATTTTCAATAACAACATCTCAATTTACGAGTATAATGCAGTTTCACGGCTCTTTGATATGCAAGGTACACGTATCGATGCTGACTCGTTAACATAACCCACCTGCCAGACTATTGCATCGCGTTGAGTAAACACAACATTGTATTTAATATTGGTTCCATTTTCAATACTCTTGCAATATACGGAATTGCACAAAAGCTATTTGTTACTATTATTTCTTTATTTCCGTCCAATTTACTATAAATCCCATTACATACACGCAAAAAGTAACAAACAATGTCGACATTTGTCTTTTACGGCAATTGCTCTTGTAGAAGTTAAATCACCTTCTTGTGCAAGTAAGATTAAACTCACGCTAGATTTGGCTATAGCCCAAAACTAAACATAGTGGAACGATTAAATGTTTTGTCAGACGAGTTGCATAGTAACAATAGCTCGTATTTTTTTCGGATGCATTTTTAATTATCTATAGAGGTCGTTTTATGATTTCTTGGCTGTTACGAGTGTTAAATTGAAAGACATGTGTGACATAATTTAAAGCAGTTGTTTCTCAAAATATGATAAACGTACAGTGCAGCAAAAAGGTTTATATTGTATTTAATTTTCACGTTACATTTTGATAAAAGCAGTTTTGATTGCAATACATTTTGTTTTAGTTGATTAACCACAGTGAATGAAATTATTCATAAAATAATTGAATAATCTTGCATACCGCGTCAGTTTCTTTTACCTACTGAATCTGACCATAGAGGTGCACTAGGCATATGATTAGGCCAATAAGACCCTTAAATACTAAGTATCAACTCAGCAGTCTAAAATTGAGCACTGTAATTCTATGAGCTCGCTGCCTAATATGAAACCTATCATTATCTGCGATAATCAAAGCATTGAGATACATGGTATTCACTCATCTCACAAATTGGAGAACGTGACAAAAGCCACCTTTCTCTTCCTAAAAATTATGCACAAAAAGCTGTCTAGAATAAACAATCACTCACAGTCGTCATTCTAAATGCAATACGTGTAAACGTTACCCTTTTGTCATAACGTCCTAGTTTCTAAGCATAATCTTTAGAAAATAAATATTTACTTAGTCAACATGGTGAAGGTGCCTTCATACTATACGAGACGAGCCCAGCGTGATTTTATTTCAGGCGACTGAATAGCATTAGATACTGGCCATACAGACTCTAGGTTCGAGAATGTGCTTGTTTTTTGTAAAATTTTAAAAATAACGTTCAAATTATACTTATGGGTAAAATAATAATAATAATAATAATATTCTACCACATGCACACAGCGCCATTTAGCCCCAAATTAAGCAATTATATTTGATTGTGTTATGGATACTAAACAACTGATATACTACTTATAAATACTTTTTTTTTGTAAATACATACATATTATAGATAAATTACACCCAGACACAGAACAAACAATCATGCTCATCACACAAAGGTTTTTCCTGGGTGGGAATCGAACCCACGACCTCCGGTTTAGCAGTAAGGGTCAAAGTCAAAGTCAAAGTCAAAGTCAAAGCATTTATTTCATTTAGATCATAAAGTATGATGCTTATGAAAAGTCAACATTACATTTTGTCAGCCAATTGACCTACAGCCAGTTCGCTGACGAGGTAGAGCTGTGAGAAGAACTGGCAAGAAACTCACGCCACTCTTTTCAATCGCCAGATAATTACAGTTATTTGAATGAGTTACAATTTAAACACTCAACGCAACCAAAGAACCATACAAAGTAATTATTACAAATTAACTAATTAATATAATACTAAGATTAAAGAAAGAAAACAAGGAATTCAATTATTTAGTTTCAACTAGTATGGTAATTTGACTACGTATTTTAATTAAACTGGTAAATGCACCCCCTGGTCACATTGAACGACAAGGTAATACTGGATTGAATATTAAATGTAAGCCATGCCAAGATTGACCAGTCATCCCAAGTAGCACCCGTTCACGAGCATGACGCACGGGCCAGCCATCATCACCCTCGCCTCGGTCACTAACCACGAGACCAACAGGCCAGTCAAAATAAAACTGTGAGAACTTAGACGTGAGTGCATAGCGTGTGCAGACGCAGGCTGTACGCAGCTAGCTGGCATATCACTTAATAAACATTAAAAATGTGTCTAAACATAACCTTACACGGCGAAGACGTGACTGATCCGAACTAAAGATTTTAATATATTATTTGTTTTTTAATACCCACAGATAAGTTATTTGACCATAGACAGTAAGCGGTGCGTACTATAATGGGATTCTGGCTTTATTTTAGTTGTTAGAGGGCGTGTGAAACTTTAATGTTAGCATTTAATTAGCGTAGTAGGAGTTCTAAAGTAAATTAACTAACTACATAATATGATTATAATGATATTTGCTATCTACTATTTGATTATGGCATGTAATTATGATTGTATAACAGGCTCAAATAAAGCTAATTGTCGGCTTTGTTTAAGCTAATTGAGGCACTATCAGCTATTTATAAAATATAGAGATTATTTGTATAATTTGTATTTAGGTTAGTTTTAATCATGTATTAGGATGTAGAAATAAATATAGTTATAAACTAGATAAAAAGCTCAACTTCTCTGTCGCATTAGGCTTGCCTGTAAAGATAGATGTAAGTTTAAGAGTAATAAATAAATAAATAAATAAATATTCTTTTCCGCCGGAATAGTCCCTAAATTTATTTTTATTAGATTATTAAATAATAAACTCAACAATATGATACTACGTCACTATTTTAGTTCATACTAATAACAAATACTTCTGGAAAACTTTTAATTTTTTAATAAAGAAATGTTTAAGTACAACATAAGTTCCAAAAAGCACACATTATACAAATTTTAAAATCTCATAAGGCTTAATACGTCTAGCTGATTCATTTTGTATAAAAAATGATTGAAAACTGATTAAGTAAGCTTTCAAATTAATCCAAATTTAAATCAGCCATGAGTTTCCATACAACATTTAGGTACTCCCAGTTTCTGAAAGGTTGATCAACGAAAAATTAACTAATCACCTGTTAACTCTCATGTGTAGTATCAATTGGGTTGCTAAAAGCATAAATAATTAGTTTAATTTAATCTAGTTAGTTAGTAATTAGATTAAAAATTTAAAACAAATTAAACTAATTATCCATGTTTTTAGGTACTTCACATGAGATTTTAGGTGACAGGTGATTAGTTAATTTTTTGTTTATCAGCCTTACAATGACTGGGGGTTAGTGGCTAAATATTTAATCAAACTTGAAACATCAAACTTGGAAAAAAAATAGGGCATCACGTTTTCTATTTCTAAATGGGGCATAACAGTAATTGTGAACTTTGATGCTCTAAAATCAAGATACCCTTCTGAACTAAGAGATTTCGTCGATGACCCATTTAACATGGTGAATGGTGTAACTATACGCTTTAATTGCCTAAATTGATATCACGACGTAATGTGTTTTCATTAGGATTAAATTGGGGAACAGCGTTTGCACACTTGATGGCAAGTGATTAAAACGAACTAAATGCCAATTCGTATATTGTCCATCCATATGAATTTGTTTATATTAGAGTGACAATATCATAATATACTTGGTATTAATATATTTACTAGACGAGGTTCTAATATTTTTAAAAGATAACAGTGTTAAAAATTCGTAAGAGTTTCATACACACATGTTTAGCGTGGTGTGGCTGAAATAATGTAAGTCTGGGGCGGGACAAAAGATTTGTTGGAACTTTTTGTCCGTTGAAATGTTGTCGTTCTGGCTTATTGAACATATTTTTACTGCATGGTCAAGATCATCCAGAAGCCGTAATAAAAATTGATCGCATTTGCTCAAGGTGGACTGGCATTTTTCTTAGGCAAGAATTTTTCGTTAGAAATATCCAAAGTATACTTCATCAAATTTAATATTTTAGCCTAATATTCCACAAATTTAAATCCTATATACTAGGTATCTACAATTTATTCAATTACGTTTTCACGGCCATAACTGGTCTCCATTCCCCATTTCCCAAAAGCTGCAGTAATAAAAAACTGGAGATATTTGGAATAATACTTTTATGCGCACATAACGGTGGACGTAAACGGATTATGCTCTTTGTCCATTAAATGTAATTAGATTTAGGCATGTTTTATCGAATTATATACAAGTTATATTTTGTAATTTCTTCAGGAGCCACAGAAAAATAGACTACGTACGTTTTAGCACATTAAAAACCTTAAGTTTCGCCCACAGGTTTGGTAGCAAATTTTAGATAATATATTTCACACGTTTATTACTACCATTGTAAACACTAACATTAATTTTATCTGCCATTGACAATATTTCTCTATTTCTAATGCTAATATCCAACGTCAATAATAAAAGAAATCCTTATCAACTATTAGCATTAAACTGTAATATTAATGAATGCATATCATATTTGAACGACACGACCTATGCTTGCCGCACACGCTACGATCTACTAGAGAGGTCAACCTGTGCAAGTTTACCTGCCGAGGTGACCGGTGAAAAATCGAAAATCAATTCTTTGACACGTACGTAGAACTGAAGACCGCTTCGGGCCTCACACGCTACTGATGCGCGGTTGACCTGCGAAGGCAAATCTGCACACCTAACCTCTCCGATAGACCGTTACGTGTATGTCTTTAATTATGCATGTTTAAGGTCTGAATGGTCTGATATAAAATCTAAACAATGAAAATTTGATACAATTTATACCCGTCATTCAAGTAAGACGCTGATGAAAAGTTACCGATATAATTCAAAACCCTAAACCCTGTCGCCTGTAGCTATTTATTATTAAAGAAGTTTCAGTTCGGATTAGCCTGTCCTAAGACTGGCATGTTCGAACAAACTAATTTATTAGTTATACAATTAATTTAAGTATTCCTTTAAATGTAAATGTAAATTTTAATGTGTCATAAAAACAAAGATGCGGTTATATTGAAACAAAGTTATAAACATATATGACATTATTAACTGTCATTGCCTCAATGCCCTTTGCAATTTAATTTTCGGAGTATTCCAAGGCGAATACTAATCAACATAATCAGCCGACACAAACGTAATAGTCTCTCAATTAATTAAACGAATATAAACAATTACTAAAGGGTATTTGTAACGGTGTCACGTCTCAATTAAACACATGCGTATAATTAGTAAAGGACGTAGGGACGGTAGTGGACGCATTACATAGTTTGAGTAACTACAGCAAAATTACAGTAGATAGATCCTTGCTGATTTTAACACAAATGGGCCGGATCGACTGGCGAAGTTTTTATTACCCCCTCATAGAGTATCGACCTTAGATATTAGTTTCCATGGTGATGTGTTTCTCTCAATGAGTGAGAGCGCCTTCCTTTCCTTTTTCTTTTTCATCCCCTTCGCCGTGGTCAGCAACGGCTTGGTTATGTTTTCTCTATAGGTTACGGTTACCACTTACCATCAGGTAGTGTATGTAGTATGTTGTTTGCCTTCAAAGTCTTACAAAAAAATTGACTTTTATTATTTTGACTTTAAAAACCTAAAAATGTAGGTAAACTCATCTACAAGTCACTGTGGTCAATAGATACATTTTCCGATTTACTCATCCAGGTTAAGAAATGGCAAAAAGCTTCTAAAATAAGGTAGCATAAGAATAGAAGCACCAATACGGATCTTAGGGGTAAATATAACTATTTATTAAGAAATTATAAGCTATCAAAGTTTACGTATGAGAATGCGTACCCTTTTCGTACCACATACGGTAAAACTGTCAACTAACTTTACTTACTACGTGACAAGAAAACAGTATTGTCCTTGTCTAATTTATTACCAATATTTAGGTTGCCCTGGATTGAAAGGAAGTAACCGTATTATACTTTGTGAAGGAAAATAGTCTTTGAGCAGGATCATAGAGTAGGAAATATTGTAGTCGCCAAAAGCAAATCTAAAATAGTTGATTATAGGCTCGCAGTATTTGTAACACTTGCAATATTATTATACTAACGGTTGTTAAAAAAGAAGGAAATGCATTCTGTTTTTTTGTTAGCAATATAAAAATACTACTTAAAGTGTTCTCAGTTTATAGCGTTATGGAATAATAATATTCAAATGTCAATTTAACGTAAGTAACTATTTTATTATTGTCTCGGATTTACACGTAAATTGTTAAGTTTCATTTATGTGAACATTACCTAAGCCATCTAATAATCCAAAAAAAAATATAAAAGCGATTTTTTTTATATAATGTATTAAAAATACAACTAAGCTACCTTTACTAAAACAGTATTATTACAGTTAATTAACGAAATGAACTTGCTGTTCTTATCTGGACTATAGTGATGTGACCCAAGCGGTTAATGTGACTGCCTTAATTAGGTGTGTGTACTCGTTCTTTATTCCCTACAAATTACGCATGTAACTGGGATCTCTCAAGTATTTTATCTATAAGATAAATTATTTATTTATCAGGTTCTGGATTAATAACGATTCTTATGGGTTTATACCTAGCTACGGTCTTTCAGTTTTATCTGCAAGTTTGTAAGTTTGGCTCTCAATAGATAAAGGTAATTTATTTTTGTTATGTTAATACTTTCATACAAGTGCTAGACCTATAAATAGCGTTGTGTATTTTCTTCTTTCTATATCTCACATTTTGCTAATATGTAAAATGTTTCAACAATTAAGATTCATAGTGGTTAAAACATTAATGCTTTGAAATTCAAAAGTGATCATAAGATCGTATATCTAACTACCTGCTGCAGCTGTTGCACGTCCTCGACGGTTACTGCCTGACTATTCAGATGATTTATAGGCATTGCAGTGGAAAATACATAATAACAACAACATAAAGATGTTTAGGCAGTACAGTTTAATTTAACTGTTTAAGTATAAGTTCAACAATCATTTAAAATCCGTGCTTCGGAGGGCACGTTAAAAGTCGGTCGCGGTTGTTACCATGTTGACAACAGTCGTTAGAGCAAGTCAGATGCATCTATAATAAATTATGGGCGACGTAAACAAATCCTGACACTAGGAACTACTCGATATTTGATTGGAGTCTGTTTAAAAAGCTTCATTTACTGCTACGTCTATTTTAGATCAAAAATGATCACCTAGTAGTTAGTAGTTATTGGTACTATGTGTATGTTATGTATGTTTAGTCAAATCATATCTCATAGGCGATAACAATTTCTCTAGCAGAAAGACAAACATCTATCCGTATGTTAATTCTTACTGTTCCGACCGATATCAGACAGAGTAGGTAAGTAATGTTTGTGGGAACAGTCTATATCATAAATAATCTAATACCCCAGTTTAGTCAATGAATGTAAATGAAATAAAGTAAATAGCTCTTTTGTTTAAGGAAATCTATGTAAGAAACTATAGATAGAGGTAAGTTTGGTACATTTTAATGTGCCTGTACGCCGTAATTAACTAATGTTTGTCTCAAGTCCATCCAAAGGTTGTCTGGAAGAGGTCGCTTTTAGTGATAATACTTATTATTGTGTAGTTCTATAATTTGTTTTGTATTATGTGGTGTGTATTAAAGAATATTCTATTTATCTATTTTACACTAATTATGTAAGATGGTAAATACATTTATGCAAGAATCTCCTACAATATTACGTTAAAGGAATCTTAGCAACCCGTTTCCTTATTCTGCTCATCATTTTTCATCGCCTCACCGGAACATTAATCAATCTATTCTTATAACTATAGTAAACAGGCGTACCCTTTTAGCGTTTATAAAACGTTTTCACCTAACAAGTTTAACAAGTTTGTTCCCACGATAGCCTAGAAATAAATGATGACGTTAGCTTGTTAAGTCGTAAAAATATATATAATAAGTCATAAGTGACACTTCTCTCATCAAGCTATGACAAGATCTTAAATACGTAGTTGAGTGCTTTTGTACACCTACGTATAAATAACGTTCTAGTTAAGAAATAAAATAGTTTTATGAACAGAACAACTATTGAGAAAATAATTTAGCGAGGTTGAGTGGAAGAATTTTTTATAGTTTAAAACAGCGAAAGACTTTTAACGTTACAAGTTCAGTTAAGCTAAAAATCTAAACCTATTTCACCATGTTTACAAGCGCTTCAAAACTCGTAAAATCTGACAGAAAAACTAATGCAGTTTAACCTAGAACACACTGATATGAAGCGTTGGGTACTTATTTAACTTTAAAATATCAACTGAAACAAATGCACAACTATTCTAACTGTTAGATGCGGTTGGGTTAGTAAACAAAACAATAACTGAATTTCGTGTTAAGTATCAAATTTGCAAGGTTTTAAAACTATTAAATCAAAACTATAAATAAATTCATTCAAAGAATCTTTTATCAGATTTTGATTTAAACCGAACTATAAAAAAAAATTCTTTCTTAAAAAAATATTTTTTTATAGGTAGTAAGTTTACCTATAATGGTTCCAGCGATCCGCCTGGCTTCACACGTGAGTACTAATACGTTATTACGACCTCATTACAAACTTTTGAAATTTTATTTATTTATTTTAAAATGTAGGTACCCATGTATTTATTTTGCATGTAAACCTTTGGAGAAAATGATCGGAACAACAACGAAAACCGTATCAAAATCCGTTGGCTCAGAAGAGTCAGCAAAGAAACAGTAAAACATAGCGAATTTGCTTTATACTATTTTGGGAAGAGATAAGAAAATGTGCCGTAGGTACGTAAAATTATTTTAGTGTCCTATAAACTCTTTCGCTAAATTACGTAGCTTATACCTATTCTGTCAAAATATTCTAACTTTTACGCCCCAAATTTTGGCTCATGTTTTATATTGGAGTGCAGACTCTGACATGAGATAGACGTTTTTACGGCGAACGTTAAAAAAATAGTCCTATGCTGATGCAGGAAAAAATCGATTCGCTAACAACCAGTTTCTAGGTACATGTGATGGATATTGGGCTTTTAGAATATTAATCCTTTAATGTTACAATGTGCGTACAAAGCATAAAAACTATGATCCTAACTTTTGCCGAGATTTTGTTGCAGTTGTTGAGGTTTCCATTTGTAAATCTATTTATACTGTCTCGGATAAGTGCTCCAATAGATTGTGATTCTATATAGAAGTAGTAGGTGCTATATTCGAGTAAGAAGTCATATTATATCTGAATATACAAACTAAGTACTTAGGTAGAAGATTTGCCTTTTTCCTTTGAGAATACAAACAATATCTTTTGTGTAATATCTGTACAAGTGTACATTCATGGCGGTTACATTTCAGACTAATACACAGTAACCTTACACTCGTGTGTACCGAAACTTTTAAGTGTTTCAGACAAAAGCATTCAAGCAACATTCACATTGGGTTTATGATCCATTTGAAAAGAATTTACGAATCAAAATCAAAAACGACACAAAGGCGTACATTTTACTAGCAACCTAAACCGTTTAAATCAAATTAGTTCCAAATAGATTCGAGTTTGATAGCCCAGGCGTCAATTTTACGACGGATTTCGTACTATCCACTGAGTGATTATGCCCACAGAGTGGCCAAAAAAGCTGAACGCTAACTCAAACAAAACAGTCATAAAATGACAATGACGTAATCCAGGCCAGTATACCCTGCAGGGCTTTATGGGTGTTTAGTGAAACAGGTCACCGGGATGGAGGTCGTAAAGAGAAGTTTCCTAGATTGGTCTAAGTTAGGGAATATCGCGAGATTTATTGAGAAAATAAAAAGGATTTTTGTCATTAATCTTAGTTCAACTTTGTTGAAGGTTTGAGTCGTATATTTGTATTTTATGACCAGAAACTAACAAATTATTTGCCAATTTTAACAACAGGATCTCGAAATCCTATAAGTATGAAAGATAAAAAATAAGTGATCACAAGTTGACAAGCTCAAAGCTCAAAATATTCGGATAAAACCAAATGATGTACGAGTCGTCACAAAACTCTATCAGAAATAATTCTAGTTCATGGAACACATAGTGCCTCATAAACACAACCCATATCGCGTCACTCGCTAGCTGTGATGGAAGAGACTATTCTTAACTACGACCGTACTTTGCAGCGTATGCCATCTGTGTGCAATATTGCAATCTTCCGTCTAGTAATTGAAACATTCAATCTCGTGCCGGAATGACGTTTTAGTTCAAATTTTCCTTCCATTGCTATACATTAATAGAAAGTACTCGTAAGTTTAGAAATACTAAATGTATTATTATATTATGATCACATTTAGAAGTATACACAGAGCTATGTTCATGTATTATTGTGCACGTTTCATCAAATTTGTAGCATAGAAACATCTACGCGGGTAGAAAACTTATTCAGTGAGCTACGAGTAGATTTTTTGTAACAGACATATTGCGTGTGGCTTGTGTATGTATCTCATAAACTAAAACTTTCAGGCCTCAGAATTTTGGGCTATGTTTTGTTATAGTCTAGGTTTTCCTAATTATTTTTCTGCACTGTGTGTCAGTAAAGTTTAAGATTAAACTATGAAGCATACATAACCTACCTGCGAATATATGCAGCGATGTTTGCCATTATAAATTCGCTTTGCTAAACACCTTTACAGGTTTTTATTTGTAAATGTTAGGAAAAACAACCTGAAATAAATTGTATGTAGGTTAAATTACGTCTTTTCATAAAAATACTACCTTCAACTTTGGCTTTTCACCAACCGTAAAGTTGGACGTCAGATTTTATTCGTTAGTTTTTAACCACTTGGTTTGTTTTGTACTTTCGTTCATAAGCGCAGGCGGAGCAATTAATTTGGCGTGCCCCAGATCCAACTAAAGCATTGTGATTAACCGTTTATAGCCGCCATAATATCTTTTAATAAATGAAGTCGCTAGACTTTTATTGTTCTCTAGATTGTAAATATTTTTTTGTTATTAACAAATATGGATTACATTTTTGTCAAGAGTAAGAGATCTCCATAGAATTACTCTTTAACCGTATAGAATACTAAGTTTTCTTTTACTTGTCTTTAACTCCTGGTTTATGGTTTTTATAGATAGATAATAAAAGTGCTTCAAGTGAGTTATTTGCATACGTTTTACATAATACAGCATTACATCATGGAGGCCTACCACCACCTCTTCCAGCAGTATTATTTTAATGTTACTTTTTGTTGTCTTTTTCTTTTGTACCATTAAAAACAAGGATAGAGACAAAGTAAGGTTAAAAAATAAGATTGCTATAAGAGGTTGTGGTACCCTGGAACTTGATGACGAGTCATTTTTTCAACTCTATTAGCAAGTTTTATATTATAAGAACACAATCCAAATGCAAATATTTTTCTTGAAATAAAAACTGCATAAGTATATAAGTGTTTTGCAGTCATTAATGTATATTTTCTAATAAGACTAACGCATCAGCTCTACAAAAAGGGATTATGTATATAAGATAAGATAAAAGAGATGCATTTTTACTAGAACTAAGTACTTCACGCACCCTATCTTCTCTTGTTTCAGTAACAACAGTAGTGGAACCCTGTCGTTGACCCCCGTTGCCCGAAACTACTCGACCTAGTCCCGTTTTTGTTTGCGCTGCAAGTTTATGCAGCTATAATTAGCAGCTAACTACCGTAGTTATACTGATTTAAGTTTAAATTGTAGCATTAATTACATTTGTAGTGCTAAATTTGATGATTATACGTTATCGTGACTGTACTTTACTAATTTATAATATCACACTATGGCGTTATTTTTTTTTAATGGTGCTAGAACAAGTAGGAACAAATCGTGCAAACGGTGTTTGTTTGTAATGTCTAGTTTGTATGCCAGGAATTTTACAACGAGTTCATTGTGATTCATACCATGTGATACCATAATGCAATTTATACTTTCATACCTATTCATAATTTTCTTACTGCAAAGCAAGGGCCTTCTCTCATATAGAGAAGGTAAAGACATCATGATGCTACTACGATTTACAGTGTAAATAAAATACTTTGATCCTTCCCAATACATTTATACAGGTCTTTAAATGTAAATATACACATATATTTCAAAATTATAATTTTATAGTATTATATTATATGTATAGGTATCAGCCCATTATCATACAAAAAAAATAAAAGAACAGTGACGGCCTCAATGTTTACACATTGAGGCCGTCACTGTTCTTTTATTTTTTTTGGGTTTAAGGGTCTTTGCGCCAATTTTTCGTTATTTCATTTATATCAATCAAATCAAATCAGCCTATCGCAGTCTACTGCTGGACATAGACCTTTCCCAATCTGCGCCACAACACCCGGTCCTCTGCCTTCCGCATCCAGTCCCTCCCAGCCACCTTCTTTAGGTCGTCGGTCCACCTGGCTGGGGGTCGTCCTACCTTACGTTACCGAGTTGCGGTCTTCACTGTAGGACTCGTTTGCTCCATCGGCCATCAGTCCTTCGGCAGACATGGCCAGCCTATTGCCACTTCAACGTGCTTATCCTTCGAGCTATGTCGGTTACTTTAGTTCTTTGTCGGATGACCTTTTTTCGAAGCTTATCCTTCAAAGAGACTCTAAGCATAGCTCGCTCCATAGCTCGTTGTGCTACTTTAAATTTTTGGACTAGCCTTGCTGTAAGTGTCCACGTTTCGGCACCGTAGGTCATAACAGGTAGGACGGTTTTAATTATATATACTTTCAAAAAAATATTCCAGCATATATATTCGGATATATTTGTTGATCACAAATTACTCCCTGTGGACATGAAATCTAATCTATAGCTAGCTAACCACGTTTTCATTACTTACCGCAGTTTTCATGAAAGCGATCGTGTTTAGCGATACAACCACCCAAACACGTACACATCTCTAAAAATATTATCAGTAGTAATAATCTAAACTATTCTAAATACTCCTGATTAAAACTATGTTTACGGATAGCTCCCTTGTAACGCTAACACTGCGTACACATTGCACAAGATTTATTTTAACCAATATGTATATGCCGCAGTTTCTCAGTAAACGACGGTTTACAGATATTTATTAACTGATAGTTAAACCGTGAACCGTTTTCACATGTTCTAATATTTATTTTCGCTTCATATATTGTTTACATTATGAACCATTTTTTGAATACACTGCATTTTGTAATGCGTTAAAAATAGGACGTGCTATTGTCCTGCTTTTATATTTATGTAATTTTAATGTTGTTTTCATATAGGTTTATAGACGATTAAATGCATTTTACATGTATATCATGCAATCTGTAGATAATTCTGTTCTTAATATTCTCTTTCGAATTTAATCAATCTTGATCATTTTATTACAAATTATATGAGATTAAGGTTTGTTTAGATTATCTAATTATATTATTACTCTTAGCACACAAGATCATCAGTTTGAAGACTTTGTCAGTCTCTGTTCAGTAGTAGACGCCCATTTCTGCTATCGTATCGTTCGGTAACTGGAAGCAATGAGATGATTCTACATTCAAAACTTATTAAGAACTTATTATATTTTTATTCATAATTTATTATATTTTTAACAAGAAGTCGATAGATAGATGAATTATTTCTTAGTGCACACCACATAATACAAAACATATGATAGAACAACACAATAAGTAGTGACAATGGGCGGTCTTATCACTAAAAGTGATCTCTTCCAGACAACCTTTGGATTTCGATATTGCCATCTTATAATACGCAGACCTTTCCACACCGACCTTATGATATTGATGTTATATTATATGGTTAAAATATTACAGTAATAAGTTATCAGTTAGTACTGAGCAATCCTTATCTGTATATGACAAAAGATGCTCTCGTGGGTCATTAGGGAAAGCCTTATCAAACTCTTATCATGAACAAATGTCGCTTTTTCTAATATAATGCACCCAAATAAACATTAGATAAGAGTTGCTACTACTATAGAAGTTGTTTAAACGTTGTAGATGTCTGATGTATAAATTTTAACTATCTATGTATAAATTTTAATACTAACAAGTCGAGTGAAAATACCTACTGGAAAATCTGTATTCTGTAGTATAGCGATTAAGTTAACCTACTACGATCACCCGAAACACTAAATAATTGTATAAGTAATACATAAATATAACAATTTTTAAATCTAGAGCTTAATTATAGCGCTAAAGGACTTGTTCGATAGAATTGCGAGATACAAAAAAAAACAAATCGTTCTGAAACTGCATAGCATCAACCTAATTATTAACTGAGAATGCGACATGTGTGTCAAACAAGAATTAATGCCTTACGTCATTTCTACGACACTGTTATTAACAAATTCTATGAATACAATTAATATTAATCATTTCTATGAGTTACACGATGTCACCACAAACCGTTATCGGCGTGAATGACACTGTGAACTATTTATTATTGTAAGCGTTATATAGTTTATTTATTTATATGCACTTATGTACCTACATAAACCACATCACGTAAGCCACTTTATAGAAATAATAACCAATCGGGTACTAAAACTGAATTCATAACTAAATACCCTAAAACTAAAAATTTTATGAAACCTTTTCATTTTATTCATGAAAAACTTCAGACAAATTTAGGTAGGTATAGCCGACCATAAAATTGCTTTACCTTCCTTAGATTAAATGTCGCTTGCTTATCACAAAACAATAATAACTATTTTTGCTTGCAAATCATCTAAGTACAGTGAGAATTGGGTTCCAAACAGTTCGAAGCAATTATGTGTTCGACTATACATACAATTTAAACTCGAGCCAAATTTAGGTAGGTAGTACAATTTGTTTTCTGAACAGACAGTTGAAAAGAACGTAAAAAAAACTCTGGGTTGGAAAACTAACTAACACATTAAAGACTTTACTATCCACTTTGTTACTTACTTTCCACACACGCCTGAGGTATACCGCGAAGTATGTCGAACTCACAACTACTAAGTACTAAGTGCTGGTCGTAACTCGTTCTGCTAGATCCTATGTATGAGTAGATTAAGTTGCTCTACAAGAGTTCTACCACATACCTATTCGCTTACATGTAGAAGGATTTGGAGTTGACGATGCCGCAACTACCTATACATATTATCTTTTTTTTGGGTTTCTTTATAGATTCAGATGAAAATATGGTACGTAGTCTAAAATTCAGATGTGTGCCTGTATGAGAATATTACCGCCTGATCGGCATACGGCAATCGTACATGTATCAGTAATAATCAATATATTCCGTCTCCATGGCGAATCTCTGTTAATCTATTCCCCTGCTTCCACTAAAACTAACAAAATTTTACAAAAAACTTGCGAGTCCTATTTTCCCACTCAATGAAGGTAGCTTTTAAACATTAAAATGAGTATTTTGTATTAATTTGGCAATCCTACTATAAAAGCTATTGAAGTTTAATACAAACTTTTAAGGATGAATTTCGCAAAATCCCGTTTTAGTTAGCACCTAAAAAGGAACCCCCAAGAAAAATTTGAGATTTCATGATGAGTGAGTCAGTGAGGGAATGAACTTTCGCTTTTATATATATAGATTTAAGTTATTATAAAAAAATAGTTTAATATTAACGGGTTCCCTGTCCGATCTATCACATATGATTTATAACAATTTGTTCATTTATTGTGTCTCTTGTTGGACAGCGAATGGACTAATCGGGTAAAATATACCTAATCCCTATTTATTTCCATACGGCGTGCATTTCTTATTGCTGTTGCATCGATTCGAACAGCTATTGGAGATTGACGTGCATAACTAACCATATTACGATTCAGCTTAGAATTTCATTGGCTTAAATTGACAACTGTATATTTTCATGTAAAAGCTGACACTTGTTTGGTTTTCTAATGTAATATTCAGACACACAGATATTGAAACAATACTGTGAATTAGTCAATTTGGCACCACAGCTATTCAGACTATGAAAATTAGCGATTTAAAAATCACAAGCACATAATTAAAGCGTGTAAAACGAATGTAGAAGACTATTTTAATTGTCAATCAAATATAATGAAAACGAGTGTATCATTTGTTACAAACCGTGGCGTATCAAAGAACAGATTGCAGCTGATGTCGCTTGGCACGCGATACCAACGTTCAATCTTCATTAATAAGTAGGAATCATTAATACTTACTGATATATTTTTATAAAACCTTTTAAAGTACTTACTGTATATGTATCCTCAAATCGAAGCACTAAAATTTGCAAGTCAAAAATAAGTAATTACGAACACAAGAGTTTAAGACTGCACCATACACTGACACTTATAATATTCAATTAAACTTCTTCTAGTGCATGGCTTCCTGAGAATGCCTATTGTACTGCTAAATAATATATGCAAAAATAGTCCCCAAAATATTTTACATAAATGCTCTAAAATAGTACAATCAAGCATTATATTTTTGAAATTCCATGTTCAAATGACGAAATGGTCAATGACATTTTTTAGTCATTGTTTTTGTAGGTATGTCTTTTGTTGGTAACTATATCATAAACATTAAGCTATATACATAAATAGTTGAAAATAATCAAATAAACGAGTATATGTAACTAGAGGTCCGCCTTTGATTCGTTTTAGTATCAAAAGTTCTCTCACAACAATCTCCTACGAAAAATATCATAGTAATAGTGTCGTATTGCATCATTTACATTTACGAAGGCGCTTAAAGTATTGAAATATGTTAAACATAATAAAATATAGCCTATGTTACTCGCTGAATTTATTGATTACTAAAGATGTAAGAATTTTTCAAATCAGTAACATAAATCTTAGTTAAATCATTGAAAAAAAACATACAAAAATTTAGTATATTAGTTTATAGAAATAAAATGACCTGATAAGATTTAAAAAATGAACTATAAGTAGTCGTTAAGAGATCTACACTACATAACAACGAATTTATATAAGCTATCACATTATTGACCCACAGAGTGATTACTCGGGTGATCCACAGATTATATCCCGACTCTTGATAAAGCTATAATATCTTATTACAAACAAAGTTATCTTAAAACGACATGACTCACAGACATGAATGGAATCGAACTGCAACAAGGTCCACAAATGGTCTTTTTTTTATTCTGGAAGCACTTGTAAATGGTTCATTGTTACAACCAGCTCACTGAGTACAAATTAAATGATAAGATAATTATACTGTAAGTAGCTTGCTTGTTTCGATCCGGTAATTCTTTGAAGTATAAGTAAACGGAAAAAAAACTATCGCTTGTAACTTCCGTTTTAAAGCGCTGTGAAGTCTTTCTGTATTTACTGAGGCGTTAATTTTCAGTGAAAATATACAAATGCAAGGAAGGATACGGAGTTAGTAAAACAAACTGGGGCAATGCATGTAGGTCAGCTTCCATGTGGTGGCAGGTTAAATTATGCATATAACTGCAAGCCTGTCGATAACTTAGTGCTAGCCGGGGACGGCAAATTGAATGAAATCTGTCGTTCAGTAAAAGTCTTTGGAATGTGCGACGCTGATGTCGGGATATTTTAACTCTTGTTGAATTTTATACTTTGCTTTGTTGACAGGTGAATTTTCACCGATTTTACTATAAGTTAGAACGAAATGTTTAAATTATAATTCAGTTTTAGTACTTTTACGGTAGTAGATCCACACTGATTTCAGCATGAATGGGCCGGATCGTCTGGGGAAGTACTACCCTCGCATAGAAGATCGACTTAAGAGTAGTAGTATCCGTACTACTGCGTTTCGTTCGGTGAGTGAGAGCGCCGGAGGCCCAATTTCACCCCTTTCCTCTTTCCTCACCTCCCTCATTCCCTTCCCGTAACCCCATTCCTAGCCGCCATAGTGGAGATCACCATACCAGCAGTTTAAGACTGTATAATGTACTGTATAAATACAGTACAGCGGGTATAGATTTTAATATTATGATAATAACTTTTGCATGATATTCCTACAGAAATGAAACAAACTATTTAATTAATATTTTCAATCCTACAAACTTTATTAATTCATACATTTATGAACAATTAATTATTTCTGAATATTTGTTAAATAAATTAGATTCGTTATGAAAACCCACAAATAACTAACCAGTTATACAAAACTTTCAAGTAACAAATTACTATGTAAAACTACATTAAAGTAAGCAGTAAAGATACATTACAACACGATCTATGATTAATAATTTCTGAATCATATTTATAAATTATGTTGGTTAGTTTATATGGGTTAGCACGATTTATAAAAGAGTGGTCCTGTATATTTTATGTGTGAACCTCTATCACGTAAATACGTATTAAATTTACACCTTCGTTATAACAGTAATACTTACAAAGTTTTAACTGTCTGTGTCTGCATCAATACTAAACTTTATCCAAATAATATTTCAGCTTTAAAACCTGTTCTACTAAGTTACGATGATAATTATTATAACATTCAACTGTTTATTACACTCAATCTATCTCCCAAAGTCCGAACTATGCACTATCCAATTAATGATAATTTCACTTTCCTGAATGCCTTTTCACTGGAAATTTACGATCTATAGATATTCGTTACTCTATTCGACAAGCGGCATTTTAAACAGAATAACTAAAGCAATAAAATAGCAGTAGCATAGTAGCGTGCTATAACTAACGCTATTGTAACGTACTCTTTGTAAAATGTTTTGCAGCGATTCGGTTTCAGCTGAGTGAAATTTTACACTTTTTCGAGTTCGTAGCTTTATTCAATTTAATGAAAATGTACTCTACGTTTGTATTTAACGTTGTATTATTAAACAATGTAATGAATATTGTGGCTGAGATAGTCTAGTTGTTTAATTAGTTCAGTGGTCTTTTAAATACGAGTTCATATTACCCAGACCCAAACACATAATACGATTTTTTTTTAATATACTAAGTTTATATTGGACTAGACAAAAATAGATTATACATTATAGTAAAAAATCGTACTAAAAGAGGACCTAATTGAAGAAGTTAGAAATTACCAATAAGTTTAGAACAAGTATGGTGATTAATGTTCATGCCATATCAGTATGAAAAGAGGCCTCTTTGCTCTGTTCTGAGGTTACAAATCCTTATAAATATGCAGGTAACGGACACAAAGTCCATCCAGACTGCGACCGACAAATGTACCGTGTGGCAACAAGGAATCTCATATATTATTACTAGTACTAGTATTGAATAGACATATTATCATATAATATAAGCTGCTTTTACTCTGCTGCTTATCATTAATCAGGTCAAAATTAAATATAACTTATAGGTTGAGTTAGGAAAAATAATGAGTGGGATAAGAAGTTATAGGATGAATACGGAACAACCCCATATAAATTAGCCCATTAAAATGAATACTTACAATCTCTTTTGACTTATTTTCGTTGATAACGAACCGTAATCCTTTAAAGCCTACTTTATTACTAAAGCACTTGACGTAGTACGTTGCACTAGCTCGGTCATGCAATACTTAGACTTAAGAGGTGCATTACAGGAAATTAAATTGTGGAGAAATGTCCCACACACGTCCTCTTTATTTCAACTAGTGGCGCCTACATAAGTTTAGAAAAACTTTTACTGTGCTAGTTAAATTCAAATATAAAATATCTTGCCTTTTTAAGCGTGTATACTAGTATAACTATATTTAGTGGCAAATTAAATGCACTTATATTATTTTAAATTGCTTTTCTAATTATCTTGAGCGGTTATTACCTGACTAAGGATAGATTCAAACACAGAAATCATAATAATATGACGTCTTATTATTACTACTTCTATGGATTAAAAGATACCTCCACCATAGTTTGTGTTCCTGCTTTCTTGTAAGGTTTCCGGTCTTCTAGAGAAGCGTCTTTCTTACATGAGGCCCTAGACAAGTGGCATAGATTTCTATTCTATTCATAGAATAGATTAAAAAATTTATGGGATTGACATAAGCTGACGACAATGTTAGCTTAAGCTTATGTCAATCCCATATATTTTTAATCTATTCTGTGAATAGAATGTAAATCTATGCCACTTGTCTAGGGCCTATGGTGCCGTTGTGGTTCTATAAATGTCGTGATGTCGTGTAGTCAACCTGGTTGTTGTTTTGTTAAGCGACCTGAATGGAACATGTCGTCATCTTCCCAAACTTCCAACTCATAGTAACCACCAAAGCCATTAGCTAGAAAAAATCCCGAGTGCCAAAAAATAATCCCGGATTAAGAAAGTTCGATTCATTGGAAAACTCGCAACATGACACAAATGTCAGTGGATAACATCAGTCTTAATGTTATAATTTCTTTATGGAGAAGTTTATTCCAATACAGCAAAATTTATTTATTAAGTACTTAAATATAAACAGCTAAACGCTCCTTAATCGGAAATTGTATTAAGAGAACCTATGTAGAGTACATTAAATGGTTTATGTAGGCATAGTGAAGTACTTGAACCACTCGAACAAACTAGTTCTAACAGGAGAGCGGGCGTGGGATACAAATACCTACAAGCCATTTCGACACGAAAGTGTTTTGAGTATTAATCTTGTTTTGTGTATCGATAAGCTCTTTTCTTATTTATTTTCTTGTTTTCTACAACATTTTAAAAGAATAAAACAAATTTCTAATCTTAATAAAATATAACAACGATTAATGTGTACCTTATTTTGTAACTCTGAAGTTTTACAACACTAGACGAAATGTTCCAATATCAAGAAGAATCTCTAGTATTGACGAAGTTTAATTCTGTATTGCAGAACTTCTGTCCTATTATCTCAGGGGCACGTTACTGTGCGTGTAATGTGCTCAAAGTATTTGGCATATGTGCCACGCCATCCACTACGCAATGTTGACCTATCTAATCTAACTTGAGAAGTTAAACTACTCTTTAGGCATTGCCGTAGTCAATATTCTGCAGTGCGCAGATAACTCAAATAATCCAACATAATTAAGAGACAAATTTGAGAGCAAACATTCACTTAAGACAACTCTTTACTTATGCATGAGAAAAGTTACAATTAGGATTATACAGCTTTGCAAGTATGGTATTTCTTCACGAATCAAATACCACGGCTACTCAAGAATCATAATTTTGTAGTAAGTATACGGTATTCAGTTTTAATAAAACTCAAATCATTTAGATCGTAGTAGACCCTCTCTGATTTCAGCATGAATGGGCCGAATCGACCGGAGAAGTACTATCCGCTCATAGAAGATTGACGTAAGAGTAGTAGTATCAGTACTAGTGCGTTTTGTTCAGTGAGTGAGAGCGCCGGAGGCCCAATTTTCCCCCCTTTCTTCTTTCCTCACTTTCCTCATTTCCTTCCCCTATTCGGTATAGTTGCCTTAGTTATGGCAACCATATCGGCTATTTAAGACGATGCCTTTTGATGTGGTGGCCACCAGTTCTGGATTCCACTGACGCTTAACATCATCAAGCCTTAATGAGGTCAAGAAATCTATTTGAAAAACCAAAGAGTATTAAAATCCTAGTATTGTAAGCAATCACAAAAAGTATTTTTGTTTTCAAATCCCTCTTTGTATTTCAATACAAGGTATGTTTTGATTCGATAGCGTTTGCGATAGTGTTCAATTTTGTAGAATTTACTAGCTATTGTAAGCTGGTGTGGCACAGTGCAGGTTTGTTAACATTCTGTACACAAAACTGCGAATTAGAACACTAAAATTTAAACCTATAGGCTGGCAAACAAAAGCCGGCAAAGCCTATGTAGGTACTGTACGTTGATTTTGTATAGGTATTTGGAATGTTGCAATCGTTACAATCAATGTTATTATCCTAATAAAGCGTATAAATACAGGAATTTACCTACGTAAATACATTTGTTTAAAGATGTTTATAAAGGTTTTGTAAAAAATCAGTAGGTCTTAAATAGTTTAGTAAGCTGTAGAATGATATGTTTTCTAGAAAGTAACCTGAATGACCTACTGCTTTATTCTCGAGTCTAGATCTACGTGGGTCTTTATAAAGCGCAAGCTTCATAAATCGTATTTTACTTTTCTTATTTTTATTGCCGACAGTGGGAGACGAGCTAATAGCCCACATGATGGTAAGTGGCAACTGTCGCTCATAGACGACTCAGAGACTTTGCGAAGTCGCTGCCTACCGTGAAGGGAGTGGGTAGGTGAAAGGATTGAGGGAGGTGTGGAAAAAGGAAAAGGAGGCAATTGGGCCTCCGACACTATCACTTACCGAATGTAACGCAATAGTACAAAAACTATTACTCTTACATGGATCTTCTATGAGAGGATAATACTTCCCTGGTCGATCCTGCCCATTCATGCTGAAACCAGCGTGGATCTACTACCGTGAAAAATCTAGGTAATTAACTCAGGCCGATTACAATAACGAAAATGGTAGTTTCTGGCTTCAGTATTTACCAAGTATTTTACTAATTCTAGTGTAATGGTTTCTACGTTTCAACATAAAGATGTCAACATAATTTCGCCAAAATAAATACACAATATTTATCACCATTAATAATAATTTATTAGTTTTATTAACGCTTCGTTCCGGTGTAACTAATAGCGTTCTTAATTCCCATTATTCCGATCAGTTTACAAGTGACAAGCCTAATCATCTACTATCCCCTGAAAACAAACCATAAACTACATAACTAATGGCCGAACAAACTTCTCTTCCTGAATAAACTAATTGGAAAAGTTATTTCGCAAATGAAAGCTCCATTCATATGCTCATTTTCCTTAATGGATCGGAAGAAGGAATAAGCAAAATAGGTTTATTACCTGCTTTTCAACTTGAATGACCACCTGTCAGGCAAAGTTGTAATTAGGTTAATCTCACTGTCTTCTTTGATAACTAACCTTGATCGAGTAATTGGGTCGAGAATGCTTATTCATTTTCACCTGAACTACTAGTCATTTTTTAATTTCCAAAGTAACTTAACCGTAGCTTGTCTGTAAGACTTAAAAATTTGAGTTAGCTCTTTAATTGTCGTGGTAACTGTCCAACGATTTCTTGCCTTGCCTTTTTAATGTCAGTTTGGAACGATGTAACTTCCTTGACCGTAACATTTTTTGACGTACAGTCTCCATGTCTTCGGCCTAAAACATAGAACCACCCTGTTTCTTCTTTAAAATGTCTAAAGAGATTACTAAGAAAATAACAGACAACTACCTGGACTACGGCTAAAAAAAGGGTTGGGCCCTTTGGTAAAAAAGAACCAATGATAAATGGAATCCGGGATTAATTTGTCACACTTAAACAGTTTAGCCGTAGTTATGCATCCAGTCCTCTATAAGGCAAATCTATTAATTTGTATAGGTACCTATGGTCCTATAAAGAGGGATAGTACTGATAGTTCGATGCTTAAGGGCATAATTACATAACTATACGTAGCTCTTTTTATGCACTGAAGCTCTTAATTTTTAGTGTCTTATTCCATTTCTTACTAGATATCTAATGGCGCCATTATCTACAAATTTACAACAGTAAAAAGATGCTAACATTAAAGTAACAAGAACTAAAGGATTTTTTTTTCTAGATTTTTCTTTTTCTGAACTGCAGGAGCTTTGTGGAATCGAAGAGAACGTGAAATTTGAGACGTACGAGTAGCGCCAACAATAGAGGTTTGATGTGTGAACTTCGCAAGATTTTCTGTTGTTTGTTATCTAGTTCTTTATTGTAGATCAAGACACTTTAGCTGGCAACTAATGGGTATCTTTTAAATCTTCTCGCGGCAGACCGCGGTCGTTAAGTGCCACTGCAAATTCAAAACGATGAAATATTTAAATATAACAGTGAGCAGCGCCTCTGATATCAGCTCTGAAAACTTAATTTTAAATTCTGTCACCGCGAAAAACGCATCACCCACCGCACACGCACAACGGCTATAGGCCACCTGAAGAACTCAGCTTCTGATATTAAATAATAATACAATAACTGTTTACGTTAGCTACCGCAAGCACCTTTATGCCTTCTCCGAGGTACTTCATGCCATGTTACAGCCGACAGTAAAATCTATACCTAACACTGAAGCACGACGATTTTACAAATGGAGATTATAAAGGTATATTATTACACATTATATATTACGCTTATATTAAACAATAATGTCTAAAAGACTTATCGGTCATACTTCTTTCATTATGGCAAAAGGTATATCGTAAGCTCTGATGTACAGAAAATGGTAGATCATATCTCGAAGTGGACAATTTAACGCAATTCTATTATGTACGTTGCCATCCAGGCTGACAGAGATTAACGAAAAGATTGCTTGGGTATGCACCAAGGCCTATAATCTTCAATTACTCTACGATGATAAAAATAAATTGATATTAAAAATAAATTGATCTAAGATGTAAAGGACTTTCTTAACTTTATTTAATATCACGGTAGGCAGCGGCTTCGCAGAGCCCCTGGCATTGCAGAAGTCTATGAGCGACAGTTACCACTTACCATCAGGTGGGCTGTTGGCTCGTCTGCCACTGTAGGCAATAAAAAAAAAAAATAGAGGCTTTAATCTTTCGATGTCTTTTTAAAAGTACTTTAGGTGTCTTAGTGATTAAAAAAGATTAAAAATAAATAAAAATGCCAAGTACATATTGTTTTCAATTGTTACTGATTCTTTGAAATGTTGTATTGCAATGTAGAAAATAAAAAATGAAAATAGTCTCTTGAGTACTATAAATAACTTAAAGTTTAAATTAGATTAAGTGTGGTAAGTAAAATTGTTAAAATAAATCTCTTTTCGCACTACGATGGACATTTTTAATTAAAATTCTGCTCCCGCGATGCACTGAATGGTTCCTTTTTTAAATTAATTTCTTTCACCGTCTTATCGTTGTTCAGACACTCTTTTACAAAATTGAATGGAGTGTTTACGTGAGAGAATCAGGGTTGTTGAGTAAATAAGCTTATATTAGTGATGGCACAGATTAATTAATAGTAGTGAGAGTCTTGTGCTTTTAACCATAATCTCGTTTAATGTTGTTTTACTAGTTATGTGTGCGCATTATGAATGTAGAAGAAAATCGTTTTGTGTGAATAAAGAAAATGCTCACCATAATCTGCGTTTTTTAATAGTCACTTAGTTACCACTTAGAAAGCTTATTCCCAAATATTAAACCATCTTTCAATTTCATTTACCTCTTACTGTGATTTTTAGATACAGAAAGTGTCGCCTTGTGCTTAAATTTAACTGGTGTTAGAATGTTTGGGCATAAATCTTATTTCATTGTGGTATAACATAACACGATCACTAGTATAGACGGAACATTCCTATGTGAACATTGTTGCCTACGCTCAGGAGTGGTAATCATGAGAACTTGTACATCAGAACTACATTTCTAAGAATAACTTAACATCTACGAGTATAACGTTTTACAATTTGCAACAACCATGCCGATACCTTAGATTGCTGACCAACAAGTTAATATTTTGTAAATGTACTATAAGTAGAACAAATGAAAATAATAATAATAAAATAGGTTAGGTTTAAATACACGTCACTTTAAAAATTAAACAAGGTGGCTTCTAATTTGACCCGAAGAAGAGCCCATGCTCTCGTCGTCAAAATGTCGTGTCCTGACACATGGACACTAAATAAAAACTATTTCACTAACACAAATCACTCATACTAAGACAAAATTTTTGTGTACCTTGAATAGACGAAATATGTGCGAAGTCGACAAGATAAATTACGCCTTAACTGATTTCCTAAAGAGTTATTACTAGAGCTCATTTCACTAATTCAATACAATCAACTCTAAGCGCTTTACCTAAGTGTAATCTGTGACAAATCTCTTACGTCATTTATTAAATGAAGATCGAGAATTATAATTATTATAGTATTACTCACTACATGTTATTATTATTATCTTATGCAACGTCTTACAACGTAATGTACGAAGCAGATGCGGTCTTCATTATTTTTTTAAGGCTCAGAGTGCATCAAAGTTACATCAAACAAGATGAACTAAAATATACCTAATATATTTTTAATATAAAAGAAACTTGTTTAGGTGCTATTTGCTAGCAGCATTTATAAAAATATTAAGTCTTACGTAAAAGCTTTGCTGCTCAGAAAGTTACATATAAAAAATGTCTTAAAGGCTGCAACGACGATCGCTGGATAGTATACAGTATATAGGTAGGGTACATTTTTGAGCTCAGATTCCTTCCAACTAAAAATCTAAAAGCTTTAAATTTTGTACTAGTAATGTGCAAAATATATCGATGTATAGCACCATTTTTGTGAAAAGATTAAAGAAGTACGTACGCATTATTACATTAATCAGGTACCCATCTTGTTCAAGGTCTGATCAACGTTAAGAGTCGCGTACGAATTACTTGTTCTAAACGACACGTAGTTTTCATTTCAGCGCTTTGCAATATTGCACTTACGTGTGACTGTGGCTTAGTGCTTAATGCAATGACCTGAAATTTTTTAAAGTTCAGTTGTTTGGCAATATCACTTTTATGGATAAGACCAGTCATTGTAAAGCTATTGATATTTTAAAGTGCGTTTATCCGTTTACTTTTGTATAATGTTACCCTTTGTTTACCTATATTTAATGAATCTATCCACATGTAGATACACTCGTATCATGATAACTACTATCATTTCCCATAATACTCTTAGTTAACTTAAGCCAAAATTGACCTTCCGCTGGAACATCATTCTATTATTGAATAAAAAATAATAATTCATTGAATAAAGATTACAATCTTATTCACCGTAGTTAAATTAATAATAATTATATCACAATAGTTTGCTATCACACCTCTAGTTAGTGGTATATCTAATTTGATTAGCTATCCTAAAATATGATTTTAATCAAAGACATCATCGCACTATTCGGTACTCTAAATTAACTTCTCTAAGAGGAAAGGTGCGAATAATACTGGAATCGAGACAATGTTTTTAAAATACTTTACCACAAGCCTGATCGGTCAGTTTTTGACCGTTGATGCTGAACCTTCAAACACAGTAGAAACTTATTAAGTAAAGAGTTACAATCTCAATATCATGCCATTAAATTCGGACATTAATATTATATTATAATATTTCCGACGTTATTTTCATAATTAGGGCACGTCAAAAGTCCTGAAGATGAGACATTTGACACTAATACTTTAATAGCATTTAAACGAACGACGGTTTATTCTCAGAAGAAACTCGGTGACAAGTTTTTAAATTTATTGGAACGATTTGAATGTTATACTTACTGCGTTGTAGCTTTGGGTGTGAGATAACCCATCTTCAACCATTATTATCTACTTTACCTTTTCCTAATATATTGGGGTCGGAGTCTAATCTAACCGTATTTTACATAGGTACTGATTTTCCTTACCCAATTATAGGGTAACACCAATATTCGATAAATAGACCGTAAACATTATCCCGCAGGCTTTGGCCGTACAACCAGTACCGAAAGCACCCAGAAAGATGCTCTACGAAGCATACGTGACTGGTACTTAGCTTACTCTAAGGACATATCTCTACCAACCGTGTAGGTAATAGGTAAAATAGTCCATCACCATTATGAGACCAAAGCTCAAATGGTTTAACTATGTAATACTAGCTTCCCGCAGCGCAGTTTCATCTGTGTCTTTTGTTACTTTATTGCTCTTCTCCCGTAGCTAGCAGCGTGATGTTACATAACCTATAACCTTCCTCAAGAACTGGGTTATCATAAGAATTATTCAAATCCGACTAATAATTCCAGAGATTAGCGCGTTCAAACAAACAAACTCTGCCGCTTTATTTAGTAGTATAGATGTAACATCACGCTACTAGCGACGAGAGCAGAGCAGTAAGCAAATACGCTGGTAAAACCAGTGAATGCATGTTTATTAATTAGCTAACTAGGTATGGATTAATGTTTTGTTAAAATTAAATAGTCTAAAATATCCAATCCGCCTTGAGCACGTGACGCATCAATGCTCTCGGCTTCTCAGTACGAGAAGAGGTCTTTGCCTTGCAGTGGGACAGTAACACGCCGATAATAAGTATTTTATTATGTCTTTATAATTACATAGCACAGTGATGCAGTGAATTATCTTCTACATAAAGAATAAGTTTGCATAGCTGATAGTTCAAAATTAAATCAACAATTCAAATACCCACAGGATCATTCATTAGTGTGCATTTCACACGCTTTGTTTATTTACCGATTTAAAGGCCTTAGCTTGCGTAACGCTATCAAAAGCTCTTTCTGAGCTCTTCGTCAACATACTAAAAGTGTGACAATTAAAAAAATAAAACGGTTACTTGTTTTCGGTGTCGTGTACATAATGATAAGTAGTCTAATATTTGTTCTGGCGGCCCTTTTAGAGAGATATAATACGAGTATGATGCGTCTATTCGTATGTTAATTTCGAATAAGCTGTTACTTTACGTTCATGTAAAACGCTTAAAAATAATTATGTTGCCATTCAACAAATTGTTTGCTTGCTTATTAAGTTAATATGTCGTTAGTTGTAATATTGAAAGAGCGATTGAAGTTTCTGGTCAATTTTTTATACGTAAATAGACAAAAACTATTGAATCTGAAGAGCTTTTGCTTTCCAGACTATTTTGGTCTGTGTAATTCATTAACCAAGTTATTCAACACCCACGCAGTAGACGTCTGTTAATTTTATTTTACTACTAGCTGCGCCCCACGGCTTCGTCCGTGCTTATAATATGTTTTGTTGTACCGGAACCAGATCGATTTTCGGAATAAAAAGTAGCTTATGTCTGTCTTCGGTACCAATTCTGTCTACATACTTACCAATTTTCATCGAAATCAGTTCAGCCGTTTAGGCGCTGAGTACATACACCCACGCACACAAACTGTCGCAGTAACACACACCCACACACACAAACTTTTGCATGTATAATACTTATTAATAGTAGTAGTATTATAAAAATTGGTAATCACCCAGTGAGTACCCAATAGCAAGCAGCTATTTAGTTTGAAAACTATCATTTTCGTAAAACAATAGTGTTTGCTTATTTCTATTCAAAACTAGCTGACCCGGCGAACTTCGTTTCGCCTAACAGTCGATCAACTAAAGTAATGTTTAAAGTTGAGGGAAAACGGTCTGTCCAATGAGTACGTTGTTCTGCTGAGAAATTGTCTAGACGGCAATTACTTCCTTTATCGTGGACAATATTACCTCCAGATCGATGGAGTAGCCATGGGCAGCCCAGTTGCACCGGTGATGGCTAATATCTGGATGGAGCATTTTGAAGAAGGTATAGACCTTAAAGCGTTTCACGTGAAGTTATGGAAGAGGTACGTCGATGACGTCTTCTGTATTATGAAGGGGGGTAGACAAGCGGTGGAACAACTGGCTGAATACCTGAACTCCATACATCCGAATATTCGGTTTATATATGAAATGGAAACGGACAGATCGTTAGCCTTTCTCGATATGAAAGTAATGGTTCGAGAAAATGGGTGCTTAGCACACACGGTCTACAGGAAACCGACACACACGGACAGGTACCTTCACTCCGATTCGCACCACCATCCGCGGCAATTACAATCAGTCGTAACCTCACTGACCAATCGAGCATACGACCTATGTGACCCTGAACACTTGAACAGTGAGCTTATACATGTTCAGGAGGTACTAATGCGGAATGGAAATGGCTAAGCATGCGACGTCCAAAGAAGAGGGAAAAGATGGCAGAAGTATGCAGAGCACCAGCTTTCATGCCCTATATAAAAGGAGTGACGGACAAAGTTGGAACAGTACTACAGAAATACTCCATAAAGACTGTATACAGTCTGCACTCCAAAATATCTCATCACCTGCGTACTCCGAAAGATGTCATCCCTCTACGAACACCTGGTATCTACAAGGTAAATTCAGCTGTGGAAGTTCCCACATTGGACAAACCAAGCGCACAATAGCGGAAAGGGTCAAAGAACATAATATATCAGCTGTCAAAAACCGTCAAAGAAATAAGTCTGCGATTGCTGAACTCCTGTTAGAGTCAGGAACAACCACTGGATTGAGCTACATAAGCTGCAAGTGCTTTCCACTGATCGGCTTTACTACTCCAGGATAGCACGAGAAGCGGTTGAAATTAAAAAGTACCGAAATTTCAATCGAGAAGACGGATAACGCTTATCTCCATCTTGAAATCCAGTAATCAGCAGGTGAGCGTCGCAGTTATGTGTGTCGTAGTACTGACTTTTTACAAAACAGTGTAACAAAAGACAAAGTGAGGGTAGTTGCCGAATCCCGAGCTTCAAGGCGAAGACGACGCCTGGCTACATCAGTCAGCCCGTGACCATGGTCGGTGTAATTCGACCAAAACGTCGGGTAAAGAGATATGACACCTTATAATAATTTTCTAACACGAGTAGACCCGTTTCATAAATATAGTTATGTGTACAAATCGTGTGAGTTTAAAATATTTAAGTGCTTATAATAATTAAAAATAAATAATAAATTAAGTAAATCATACCTTCTGCACTTTTTTTCACAAATAATAATAAAATAAAACTGATACTACTTTTACAAATATCCACAACAATAAACACCTTTGTGAGAGGGTGGTAAATAAATAAAATAACTAGGGATAATAGTAATAAATATTTACCTCGGCTATTATTTTTCATAGAAAAAGAAAATAAATTTAAAAGTAGGTATACTATTTATATATCATAAAATAAATAATAATAACCCAACAACAACCTACAAAACTCTATATAATCTAGACTTTTATAGCTTGGGCTAAAGGCTCTATCTCTAAAATGCGTGAACATAGTAAGATGCTTTATGTACCTAAATACTGTACATTTTATAGGTACCTTCATAGATAATTGAAATTTTTCGTACCTACAGATAATATTTAACAAAAAACAAAGTTAATCTACTTATGTATACTAGGTACATACTTATAATAAATTTATCTCTGTCTTGTATGGGTAGACCGGGTTTCAATGGGTAGGTATAAAAAAAAATATTCGGTCCACCGGTAGTATTTATTATTATTAATACGCAGCTACATCTAACCAGAAAATATAAAAAATGTTTTTAGAAAATTAGTATTAAGTATTAAATTTATAATGGGTGTCTACCCATTATAAATATAATACTTATTACTTATTTTATATAAATACAAACCTAATTTTTTTTCAATTTTTCGTAACACTTATATTTAGATAAATGTATGAAATGACTGTATAAATATATCCTGACAATAATTATAGCTACTTAAATAAATTATTTAACAAAGTACTTACAATACCGAAGAAAATCCTCGTGGCAAAATTACACTTCTCTCAGGTTTTCACTAAAAAACACAGTCTATTTATTTTTCCAATGTCATTATTTTACCATAATAATCCCACAGAAATTTATTATTGTTATTGTTTTAATGTCAGTTAGTTTAGACCACCTGTTCAGTTATTTATGTTACGATCATATTTCAGGAGACCCGACCACACACAAGCCTCGGACCGCCGGCGTTTTTCAAATGCCGCTTCAAACAATCCCGCGGTCTCCATTTTCCCGCCAAATTATATCAACAATAAGCGTACCAAATGAAGAGAAACTCGTATTTGCAGGAGCCTAAGGCAAATATGGGTGCAAGTTCCATTTGGCCGTATTATAACAGTTTCATTCAAAGTTTGTTAGAAGGCTAACAAATTCAGGAGAAGGACAATTTAAGCAATAAGCATTCAGCCATCACAAATTAATTTTTGCTACTTAATAATGCGCTGCTGGCGACATCTAGTATGCATGACATTAAACTGTACCTAGATTCATGCTACATCTAAAGACATCTAGTGTGTAAAGCTTTTATAATCCATCAAAATATTTTTTGTATTATTCTATTAAGCTTTTACCAATATTCAATGTTATTAATTAATGTGATAAATTTATAGTCAAACAAAATCATCCGTTAATAATATTACATTAATCTTAAATTAAATTTTACACAACAGCACAGAATACATTTTATAGAACAGGCAACATGCAGTACTGCAACTGGCAGCACTTGTGTATATTCTAATTTTAATTTTCTGTTGGTTGGTTTGGTTTTCACTGGTATTTTGACAAGTTTGACAGCTCTCGTGAAAAAAGAGGTGAACGAGGTGAGGTGAATGAATCTAAGAATTGTAGAGATGGTTTATTTAATTTCTCCTCTAACCAAGCCAGTCCATTTGTTGTGCGACTGAAAAGTGTAAAATAATTTTAACCTAACCGATTTTTATAGTGGCGAGGCAGAAACCTTTACAATGTTTCGACCGGTCTGCACGATTGGTCATCGAGTTTCCTTCGAGAGGAAATCGAAAGAATTTATAAGGAATAAAGTGGTTCGTCCCGCTTCTATCCTGAAGCCGGCAGAAAAGATAAAATTATACAATAAAGAGAATAAGGAATTGTTTGGCCCATTATTAGAAAAGAACAAACAGAAAAAGCATCGTTTACAGAAGGAAGGTAAGTGATTTTATTATAAGGTTTCTGTAACCTTGCCTTGAGCTTATTATAGGTACTTTCTAAGAGACAATCTATATATCCAGTCATGTGCAGACATTACAAATGTCTGCACGTGTCTGCTATCTGATTGCCATATTGTTTATAATTGCGTTGTTTACAGATTGTGTTGACTTTCGATCTCAATTTGCGCGTACGTTCTACGTACATATTTTGTTGTCGACGCATATCTTGCCAATTATCATCATATGACATTACTATTTTGGCGCCGTGGGACACGCGTACACATAACTACGCTTTATCTGTGTGTTTCAGCTAAAAATAGTGCACCACATCAAAATAACAGCGCAACTTCACACGAAAATACACTGAAATACAGAGATAATAGTAGTAGTGATGCTGGACAGTGTAGTCAACTGATCGGATATTCGAAATTGAGCCCAATTTTAGCTGTAGAAGTGTTCAAAAACAAGATGTGGCAAAATACAAGGCATTGTGTTAATTTCATGGGAGTTTTGTTAAATAATGTGGCTGCTAGGAGTTTGTGCACCTCTACAGCCTGTAGGGCAGCAAGAAGTTCGCCAGCACAACCTGGGTATGTGAGTGAAGACAAAATCCTTCAAATAAAACCACATCAAAATGACTACGCACCACAGTATCCCTCTGTGACACTGATATTGAACAAAACAATGACGGATGAATCTAAGACTGCTTTAGAGAAATGGAAACAGGACAGGATTGCTGAAATGGGATCAGAAAAGTTCAACCAATTCTATCAAGGTATGTGTTCATAAAAGTATTTCTTAGTTTTTAGAATAATTTAATACACTCCAAATGTTAATAGAAAAACCTCTATGATTCACATGTGAGAATTGGGTTTAAGTGTTGTAGTAAATTAGCAATATTATATCCATGTCTAATATAATTGTAAATATACACAATATTACTTCTATTACATCACTAATTTAAACATATTATGACAAAACATAAAACACTCTCGAAATCAAACAGCCTTACATAATAACTACTTCAAATCATAATATTTGCTATCACTATGCACAAAACATAACATTTTGTGGGAAAATTAGCATTCTATTGTTTTTGCCAGAGCTGAAATCAACCAAGGTTGTACAAATAATTTCTGTTTAGTATTTTTGTATTAACAGAATAATAACTTTCCTTAATCTTTTCAAAATAAAACTTATTAATTACATAATAATATGCATAATACTTTGAATGTTATTATCACTGAAAATATGGTCTAATATCAGACAAAACTGGTACTACACATTTACCTACCTCTCATAATATAATAACACTGTTTAATGCTATGTATAATAATACTAGACTTCAATTATGCTCGTGCTAGGCACAGGTCTAAGCATTGAGAAGGCATTCACACATTCTATAGGCAGTTTGACAGTTTCAGTAGTATTACCTTTCTGATATCTATCTAGTTCAAGAAAAATAAAACCACCATAAACAAACATAACACACTTTATTAGATACCAAAACAGTGTCAGCATCAAGATACTAATAATACTATCATCTATACCAGATTCATTATCAGAATGTTGAAATTGGAAATAGCAGTTACAACAATATATTATATTATTGGACATCAGTGTAAAATTAATTGGTAACACTTTCTTACCAGTCCATTCTCATGACCTTTTTAAGATGAAGGCTTGACTGACTTGTTATTTACAATGACATAATAATTAATAATATGTTATCACAACAACTACACACAACGCCATCTAGACCCAAGGTAAGCATACAAGTATATCATATAGTTATGGGTTCTAGATATGGATTTACCTACATACCTACTAAATTACTTTTTTTTACATTCAAAAGTATTTTGCAAACAATCTAAAGTATTAACAGCCAAATACTTTGACATGAATAATACTGTCTGTTTCTGCCAGTTTGATATGCTTTATTGAGACAGAATTTTTTTTGTCATCTTTAATGAGTACATATTGAGACCAATTAATTAAGTTCAATTTAACAGTTTGTATTGAAATAATACATTCTAGGTATTAAGTACATGAAAGTATATTGAAACACAACACTTTAGTTTTATACAATGTAGGAGGCTAATTCTATATTGACATTGCCATGCAATTATAACATTCCATGGGTTAAAAATATAAAATTATTAGTATGCCATATAATACTAGACATAATATAGAACTAACAATATATATTATGAGTTAGTAAGCTAACTTTCCGCAGCGTGTGTTCACCCACAATAGGTTACATGTTTGCTTACTGCTCTGCTCCCGTCGCCAGTAGCGTAATGTTACATAGCCTATAACCTCCCTCAAGAATTGGGCATTGGCATCAAACGCAAAAAGAATTATTCAAACCTGATTGGTAGTTCCAGAGATAAGCGCATTCAAACAAACTAACAAACAATAGATTGTTGAACTTTTTGAATATATTTTATCAAATGCAAGTTGGACAGTGTGCACTTGCTATTTGATTGGGAACAACTGTAAATAGCCCTACACCTTTTATGAGTTTTATTTTATTGTATGACCTTTTTCTTGTCACCTGATTAGGTACTTTGTTGCATGTGATTTAAAGATACTACACAAATATAAAGTTCATAGTCCTGACATTTGGTATTGATTGCCAAATAATTATTATGTAACTACTGAGTATTGCCAACCTTTAGAATGTACTGGGTGGCGCAAAAGTAAAGGCCCTATTTGGTTCAGCTATAACATTTTTTCTAAATTAGAAAACTAGATTTAGATTTTTTTAAATGTATATTTGTGCCATTAAATTTCGTACCATTAGGATTTAAAGATGATGTCTTTTAAATGGTGACCTCCAGAGTTGATACACATTTGAGCCCTATTTATGACATTTTGCATAACTTGCCGTAACACTTCCTGCGTTTCCATTTCCATCTCTCAGGGCATGTCAATAAGCAGAATACTCGGTTCTGGGGCACTGATAATCCGCGCATTATTCAAGAAACACCTCTACACCCACTAAAAGTTACTGTATGGTGTGGCATCTGTGTTGACAGAGTGATCGGACCCTATTTTTTCGAAGACGCTGGAGGCAATGCGATTACTGTCACTGGAGAACGCTACAGAACCATGTTACGTGAGTTTTTGATACCCAGTTTGGACGAATTGGGGCTGGAGCACATCTGGTTTCAACAAGACGGCGCTACGGCACACACAGCGCGCGACACTATGGACTTAGTGAGGGACGCTTTTCCAGGCCGAGTTATCTCTCGTTTTGGCGATTTGCCTTGGCCTGCAAGATCACCCGATCTGACCAGTCCAGACTTCTTTCTTTGGGGTTTTTTGAAATCTCGGGTGTATGTGAACAAGCCACAGACTCTCGCAGCTCTAAAAGAAAACATTCGTCAAGAAATAACGAACATATCGCAGGAAGTGTTACGGCAAGTTATGCAAAATGTCATAAATAGGGCTCAAATGTGTATCAACTCTGGAGGTCACCATTTAAAAGACATCATCTTTAAATCCTAATGGTACGAAATTTAATGGCACAAATATACATTTAAAAAAATCTAAATCTAGTTTTCTAATTTAGAAAAAATGTTATAGCTGAACCAAATAGGGTCTTTACTTTTGCGCCACCCAGTATATTAATTGTTGATGCAACTGACATGCATGTAATTAACAAATAGGTGTGGTCTATGCAAGCTACCTAACAGTAGGTTAAGTAAATTACTCTATGAAATGTTTTGAATAAGAGTAGTAGAAGGGTGACCTTTATTTATTGAGATTAGAACACTGGACCAGTCTTTAAAAGATTACATAGAAAAGCACCTCAAGATCTCCTGTAGATTATGTTAAATAGTTGGATGCATCATAGGATGTATACCACGCAAGCCATATTCCACATTCATAACATCCAGCTAAATGTCAGATCAGACAGATTGCAGGAAATAAAGAGGAAGTTAAAAAAAATAATGATACATTGCTACAGTATCACATAAATTTGATTTATAAGCATCCAAAATTATAACTTGACGAACGTTCCGCAGCGCGGTTTCAATCGCATCTTTGCTTACAGCTCTGCTCCCGTTGCCAGTAGCGTGATGTTACATAGTCTATAACCTTCCTCGAGAACTAGGCTATCATACGCAAAAATATTTTTCAAATCCGACTGGTAGTTCCAGACATTAGTTCAAACAAACATACATACAAACAAATTCATCCGTTTTATATAATCAGTCCAATCACATGCATTGCTACAGTATAACATTTGATTCATATACATCCAAAATTATAACTTGACTAGGTTCCTGCAGTGCGGTTTCACCCGCGTCTTTATTTACTGCTCTGCTTCCGTCGCCAGTAGCGTGATGTTACATAGCCTATAAACTTTACTTACCTTACCTTACTTACTTAAGAACTTGGCTATCATACGCAATAATAACTATTCAAATACGACTCGAATAGAATACGTTTATTCTTGATATGATCAAGCATTTAATGTCGTTTTTGTTTTCGGGAGCGATTCACTTCCACCCAGTTGTCCACCACAGAATTTGTTTATCTATGTCAAAAATTAAGTAACTTAATTCGGATATTGTATACCATTCACGTATGAATAATAAAAAATAAATTGTTTACTTCACAGCACAAATGGCAGTTGGCACCAAATTCCATAGCACACTAAAGAATTACTTCACACAGCCTCAATCCCAGCTCCGTATAGAGAAAGAGGTTGAAGGCGTGTGGGTGTCCGTAGCCGATGTATTGAAAAATATATCATCACCTAAAGCTATAGAGTCTAATGTTGTACACCCAGTGTTGAAGTATAGAGGGATATTCGACGCTATTGCTGAATATGAGTGAGTATTTTGAGAATTTTATTAAAGAAATGTTAGAAATGTAAGGCAGGACGTTTTTCTTCTAAATAAAGTCGCAAACAAAGAAGGCAAGTGGTCTAGCACATATTCCCAGAATATATTGCAAAATTAAGGTATCAGTACAAAACCTTCAAAAAATATCAAAATAAATAAACTTATATAAATAAATAAATAAATAAAAATAAATATGGGTTACAAAAATGCGTTTATACCGTTTTTTGCGTTGTATGCTGTTTGTTTTCATTCAAATATGACTTTAAATATTTGTTATAAGCCCTCATTAAAAATGCCTCACCAATTCATCATACAATTTATAATCTTATCTTTAATTCTTATCCAGTGATTATGCATTATACATAAAACTACATAATGACATGCCCATTTTTAAGACGTCGACAATATTAGCTTATGTTTTTCGACCTTGGTATCAATGTTTTTGATGTACCTACACAGCTTATCATAGTATGTAAATGTAAATTATGACATTGAAACAAAAATGTAATCGCTTTTTATAAAGATTAAATAACATAAAAAATACCATGAATAATTGTGTCGATATTATAGAGACCGGGATGAAAGTCATCCATAGAATAATAGGGACAGATATAGGACACTTAGAGATAGCTTATGTCCAATAGTGGGCGTATAACCATAGAAATGACGATCAATAGGGACGTCTGTAAAGATCTGGGGCTGTACCACCACCTCTTACAATATTATTTTAATGACACTTTGTGTTTTTTGTACCATTAAAAACAAGGATAGAGACAAAGTAAGGTTATGTTACAATAAGATTGCTATTTAAAAGAGGTTATATTATGGCCCCTGCACTGACATTCGCACGCGAATTAGCTCAACACAGTCATATTGTCTCCGAGATATTTTGTCTGTTGTACTATCAGTTAAAGGATTAGTAAATCGTAGGGAAGTTTTAGCTATTGCTAAACAGAGAATACGACACGTCTGATACGTATTAATCACATAGTTTACTAGTAAACACAAGGTTAGATGGACTCCAGTCAGACGGATCTTAATAGTAGCTAGCCGTGATAGACGGGATACGTAAAGTGGAGGACCAGAGGCCCTAGACAAGTGGCAAAGATTATTCTATTCATAGAATAGATTAAAAATGTATGGGATTGACATGCTTACGACAATGTTGACGTTAGCTTATGTCAATCCTATACATTTTGTTATTGTGTAATTTGACTAGGCGTAGTTTAAGAGAGACTTATATCCAGCTTTATGTAAATAAACTTCTTCTTCTGGTGCCTCTCCGATACTGGAGGTTGGCCGTCAGCTCAGCGAACCTATCTCTGTCTTGTGTCAAGCGAAATAATTCTTCTACGCTGGCAATACTGCTCCATTCTTAGATGTTTCGCAACCACGACTTTCTGCGTCCAGCGCAACGTCTTCCTTTAATTTTGCCCATCATTATTAGCTGGAGAAACTCGGTACTTATTGTGTCGCAAGACATGACCCAGGTAGGCGACTTTTGTTCTTTTGATGGTTTGCAAGATTTCGCAGTTTTTGCCGATGAAAATTAACTGAAACAACAGAATTACATTATCTATTACATTAACATAGTGTAGTTTATCTATTGCTCAATATTGATTAAATGTTTCTTAAATTATTTATTAGATGCGTCACCAGCTATCAGTAGTTTATCATTATCACTCACGAAATACTTGAGCGATAAAAGTGTCAGTGACCGGCTACCCGGACAACAGATAATACGTAGTGTCAATGAAAAATCAAGGGCAACGGATTTGCATAATCTTACATTCGTCCTAGTGATAATGTGATAATGAACTTCTATTGCATTTGAGTGATTGTTTATGTTCTCTATAGCTTGTTGCTGCATATGCGTCTTTGATTACTGCTCTGCTCCCGTCGCCAGTAGCGTTATGTTACATTGCCTGTTACGTAGCCATACCTACCTCACGAAATGGGCTATCATACTCAGTAAGAATTATTGAAATCTGACTGGAATTCCAGCGATTAGAGCGTTCAAACAAACAAACTCTTCCGCTTTTTAAAATAGTAGGATATTTATAGCATAAATAGTTAATTGCTTGGTAAACAGACCAAAGTCCTCACTTGTTTTGAATTGTATGAATAATTTTAAAAGACTACCAATCAATTGAAACAATTGTACTTGGATATTTATTTTGCTGAACATTTCGGTGTCAATTGAACTGATTGAACTGATCAATGGACTTAAACTATAATATTACAAACATTTCTTTCTAATTTTAAATATTTTAAGTTAAAAAAAAATACACTGATTTAGGCGCATGCCCATTCATAGTAAGAAAAAGTTGCACTTGTTACTTTTTACAGTCAACTCACTAAAATTATATACTTACTTAGGATATTCAATTTTATATTTTGAGTAATAAATAAATTTATCATTTCTATTTTATTATTTTTAAATAACTAAAATCTATTATAAAATTTATAAAACAATATTTTATGTGTAATTTGCAACATGTTTTTAAACGTATTAATAGTAAAGTTCTTATCAAAACGTGAACTGGAAATTAACTACTTTGCACGTTGAAAAATGTATGCTAACTCGTAAAGTATATAAACGTGTTTACATTGATATTTTGAGTCTTCTGCGTCAAAGAATAAAGTTCTAATGAAATTAAATTCTTCACATGAAATAATTTAAAGAATTTATTATCTAATCTCCTAATGGGATGTGGTTCTATATTCTATACTGGGGCAACTAAGAAACCCGGTTATGGACAGCATACTTTGTTGTAAATACAGTAAGATGATTTAGGCGATTGGCACACTGCTCCGCACTAAGCTACGGGGTGCGTGGCGAGGGAAAATCTACACTGCGCATGAATGCTAGCGTTTAAGCTAGACGCTAGTTCTTACACTAGTAACAAAATTGTACTTTCTAAAACTCATCTAATCACGGGACAGTTGTAGGACTTGTAACTGTTGGCAGCATAATCAATGAAGTCCCTTGTGGCAAATGCGTCATAAGACCCTTAGCACGTGCAAATTGATTGGCAGAGATTGCTGCACCACGTGTATTTTGTATGGTATCTGCACATGACGCTATTTATAATAGCACGCGTGTAGACATTATTGTCTTAAATACACCATACAGATTTTGAAATACAGATATGTTACTGCTATTGTGCTATGTTAAAAATAATAGGACAAAGTATGACAATCTATACTATTATATAAAGCGGAAGAGTCTGTTTACTTGAACGCGCTAATCTCTAGAACTACCAGTCGGTTTTGAAAAATTGTTTTTGTGAATGATAGCCCAGTTCTCGTGGAATATTATAGGCTATGTAACTTCACGCTACTGGCGACGCGAGCAGAGCAGTAAGCAAAGACGCGGGTGAAAACGCGCCGAAAGCTAGTGATAAATAAATATATAAGTTTTTGTGTCGTTATCAGGTTTTACGTGCATTTAGTACACCAAGTTTGGTGTTGCCTTTATCTTAATGTACGATATGAATTGAGATGAGATTTGATTTTTAAAACTTGATTGATCCGTTGCTATAGAGCGATAAAGGCTTAATTTTATTCTAGAGCTATTTACATTACTGGCTAATTAGATCCTCCCCCGGAACATAGATTTGTGGACCTGATATTGTATTTTTTGTGCAGTAAATTTAGAAGATATTATGTCTTAGTTGCCAAGTTTCTTAACAGCTCAATTGCAATGATGTAAGCAATACCACATAACAAGTTGTGATGCACTACGCATTTTTGATTCTTTAGTTTAAAGGGAGCCGCTTCCTGGGGCTCTACCTCAACCTCTCATACCAAACTTAGTATAACCTTACTTTGTATCTATCTTTGTTTATAATGGTACAAAAGAAAAAGACAAAACACAAAGTATCATTAAAATAATGCTGCTATATAACAGGTGGTATAGTAGGCCCCCAGTACGTGTAATATTAGTCATTATTTAAGAATAATATATTTGAATATTTTCCTTTACAGAGATAAACCTACACTAATCGAATGGAAGAAATCCGACAAACCACGCAAATCGATAGCTCTAACCTACGATAACCCGGTACAACTAGCCGCATACTTTGGCGCGGTTTGCCACGATTTAAACTATAAACATTTACACGTGAGAGACGCGTTACTAGTCATAGCTTATACTGACGGCTCTAAAGCCGACGCCTATCATCTTTCTACGGATAAACTAAGGGAACACTGGGCCCAGTGGCTTATAAGATTGGAGTCATATATGAAGAATTACGGACAAGACGCTGAAAAGATATTAAAGGGTGGAAAACGATTGTTTGAAGAGGATATCGGGAATCTCCAGTAAATTACGGTATGTACGGTATGTACGGTATTTTTAACGGTAGTAGATCCACGCTGGTTTCAGCATGAATGGGCCGGATCGTCCGGGAAGTACTACCCTCTCATAGAAGATCGACGTAAGAGTAGTATCCGTGCTACTGCGTTTCGCTCGGTGAGTGAGAGCGCTGGAGGCCTAATTCCCCCCTTTCCTCTTTCCTCACCTCTCTCATTCCCTTCCCCTAACCCCATTCCCAGCCGCCATAGTGGAGACCACCATACCAGCAGTTTAAGAAGATGGTATGGTGACCACCATTTCTAGATTCCACCGACTGCTTACCATCAGGCGGGGTGGAGTCACTTTGCTAGGCTAATGTAAAAAAAAAAAATGTATTGTAAACTATCTAAACTAATATTATATACAGAAAAGATTTGATTTTTTGTATGTTTGTTTGTTATGAATTTTTTTTATTCAGCCCACGTGATGGTAAGTGGTAACTGTCGCTCATGAACGAATCATAATCCCTAGCATTGCACCTGAAATGCTAGAGACTTTGCGAAGCCGCTGCCAACCGTGAAGGGAGTGGGGTATGTGAAAGGATTGAGGAGGGTGAGGAAAAAGGAAAGGGGGGAAATTGGGCCTCCAGCATTCTCACTCACCGAACAAATGCAATACTACGAGTACTATAATTACTCTTACGTCGATCTTCTATGAGAGGGTAGTACTTCCCCGGACGATCCGGCACATTCATACTGAAACCAGCGTGGATCTATTAGATCTAACACCGTATAGTAATAAATTCAAAATCTACGTAACCAATTTAAACAATTCTTTCACATATAGAAAGCTATAATATAAGTGAGTAACATAGGCTGGATATTTGTGGTATGCCAACCCACGTTTGCGAAGCCGCTGGCAACAGCTAGTTAATGCTAACGAGGATGTCACATTGTGTCACTTCAATATTTATCTGCTATACGGCCATCAGTTTTGCTATTCTGCGAGCTATGTGCACTTTGTTAAAGCTGGCAGTCAATTGAATAAATAATTGTTTGTCCAACTATATAGGGATCGGTTTTCAGTCGACAATGGATTCGCAATTTTACTTTCACTACCATAACTATTCTTGGCTAATTCAGCAAACTTTTGATTACTCATAGGGATTGTTATATTAAGTCGTAATGGCCCAGTGGTGAAGGCACGCTTCGTAAACACGAGGTCGGGGCCTAAATCTGAAGTACCAACGTGGTTTTTCAAATCATATGTACTTTCTAAGTTTATCTGGACATTACTGACTGACGGTGTAGGAAAATATCGTGAGGAAACCTGGACTTCTGAAGAAGTCTGAAATCGCCAATCCGCCTTGAGCAAGCGTGGTGATCAATGTTTATACCTTCTCTGTATGAGAAGAGGCCTTAATAATGGACAAATATGATTGATTGTTATAGGACAACCAAAGTCAATGGCATTACATACTCTTTGTATGACCGAGGCATCTCGATCTGTTTTAAAAAAACTGAGCCACAGACTAATATTTATTTTTCTTCTGTTTTCAGTGGAGCATTCGACTACATATGAAAGGATATTGAGGATCAATAATGTATCTATACTTAAAAGCGTCAGTCGTAAACTACTCCAACATTGAATGCCATGCAAGCACACAATATACATTGTAATGTTTGTATGACTCCGGCACACATGAAAACATCACTTCACTGCGCATACGGCTCGTTAGCCAAACAATGTTCACGCCTAATAGTGTAAAACATGGTGTCAAGTCACTCCAATAAAGGTGCGTTTAAAACCTACTAATTATAACCGTGCTTTTGCTGAGATCAACGTACTTTGCGAGCGATTTTTATTTCAAACTGAAATTGTTCCATGAGAATGAGCGGTCCATTTATTTCATGGTTATCGGTGCCGTTCAAAAGTCTAAATATCCTATACTGTGTTTCTTTGTCTATTTATTTGTGACGCAAAGACAAAAGCTTAAAGCTTTTCGAAGTTAGCAAAGCTTGATTACTTGATGCTTTGAACAAATTATCAACATTAAGTATTAGTTTAAATAATTGTTGAATGTTTTACTGATTTCATACTATTGATGTTAAGATTATAGTTTTCAATGAACATTTTGAACTCATTACAGTCCTAATGACTTACAAATACTTTAACCTAATTAAAAATAGTACAAATGTGAACAAACTATAACAAGGGCAATGTACTGTAACGAGTATTCAATATCCGTTTGTTTTTTTTTATATATTTTTTTTGGCTGAAAGCCAATACCTAAACTAATATGTTTACGAAGTTTAATTATGTGTACACTGTATTTATAAAACGAATAAACTTTTTTCATTTTCATACATTTTTACAAGAATTCAAGGTAAAATGTAATAAGTAAATGATGCCTTGTTTGAAGATTAGGCTTTAAAACGAGGTAAATAGGGTCTAAATTTAGTTGTCAAGATACATAATATGTTAATACTAAAAGTAAAAATGATGGTCAATAGTATGAAATCGTTAAGTTATTTGACTAGTGTCTAATGTTATATATGAGTAAGACTGGATAAGTTGATTGTTTATCACTTTCATACATTATACTATACTATAGACATTGAAAGCCTTTTCCTGCATTACTAAACATTATAAAATTTATTTAAATGCGTCAATACGGCGCATGTATTAAATCTCGTAAAACTGCGACTACTTAATGTGTAGTTTTATTACTTCGTGAGCAATTAATACTTGCTAATCGGAGCACGATCTTTATAGTTAAGCATCATTTACAAAGGTTAACTAAAGATATGTGAATGCGTTGATTGTAGAAGTAATATGCAACATAGGGTGGTCATAAAAAATATATAAGTTTAAAAGAAAAAGGTAATTAATGTCCGTAATAAACGCCTTGCCATTCATTATTTAGATAGGTTCCTAATATATTATAAATAATAAACTAATATGGTTATCAAGTTTTTCATAATAAGACTATATTTTATTCAAGCTGTTGTTACTTATTCCATGACAAAATTGTCAGGTTATTAACATCATAATAGAATGCTTTATGTACAATATGTTAAGGATGATAGTCCATTGAATAGATATGTGAATTTATTTTAATAGGCTCTTCTATACAATAGATCAAAACATTCAATTGATCGTTTCAATGCTGTTAGGCTATAAAAGAAAATACTACTAGTAGGCTATAAAAGAAAATACAATTAATAGTTTACCCAGCAATATTTAGATGTCGTAAGTGAGGCTGAATGTCCACTGGAACGGTGCGGACATTTTATTCAATCCTATTAGTTTTCATCCTATATTTTTCTCTTCTCCACTGCGCTGTCTCGCTAAAAAGGCGTAAAAAAGCATCTTATATACATAGATGTTTTTGAAATGTTAGATAAATTAATCTATTTCTTTCTTGATGTTTTACCGATTGATTTTCGTTGAGAACTAAGTAAAGAAGGACGTCTTTAACTTATTAGTTACCAAATCACTACAACACTGATTCTATGGGCTGTCAACTTACTGTATTCCAAAACTGGAATCATTTATCTCGTAAAAAAAGACAGAATATAGACATGTTCGTGACATAACTGCGTTTAAATCTATACTATGCGCCTGTTGTTATAAGGTATTTTTCATTGTATGAACGGTTAGTTTTACACAAGCTATAGGCATGTAATTTATTGTTATTAGATGTTACTATTTGAAAGGGTTGTGTGCATCATATCTACATGTTACAGTACTGATGCTTTGTTTATTTCATATCATTAGAACTATGGTATTTAGAGTAGCGTTTGTCTTTAAGATGTTTTAGTTCATACACAAGTTTAAATGCACTTAAAATGTTAAAATACGCTGTTTTGCTTTCAAGTATATTATTGGAATCTGTAAATGTCTATTAAAATATATGAAAAGCCTCGTAATATTGTATAATATGCCTTTTTCGATGTAGCTCTCTACGCAAAGGGCCGTAAATCGAAATATCGTTAAATTTTTTGTATTTAATTGACCTAAAGCTAAAGCAACATTTATTGTGTAAAGGTATTTGTCAACTTATAATATACTTTACTACTACTGACCAGTCTCAATTTTATTAGTACGAAAGTAGATTTTCCTTAATTGCCAAATATTAGGTTAGCTACTAGTCATGCAATAATTGTACAAATTGTGTTCAATCTACTGAAGAAATTATTTATATTCTATTTCGTACTACTAACTAATTTACATAAACTTTGTAAAACAGTTTCTGCGCCACCTCCGATATAAATTAGTATCATAGAACAAAATGAAAGCATTTAGAAAACCAGTTTATTACAGTTTCCTTTAGAACCTCTGAATATTTCTTAAACTACGTAAGCAGCGTCAATTTTTTAGTTCAGCTCTATTAAACAGGGCGCTTTGTGACGTCACTTTACAGATTATACGAATAGAATATTTCTTTACTTTAATTAACTGTGCTAAGTAATATCACGTGTCAGTAAATTTAAAGAAAGCTGCTACTACAGCATTTATTAAAAATATTATCATAAAGATTTTTTTTTATTGATTTACAAAGGCCTATATTTTATTTGTAACGACTATTATAATTTTTTGCTTTTCATTTTGATAGGTTTATCGTGAAATTCTGTTTTTGTAACTTTTAGGCATCATACTCGATAGTAAAAGTATTGAATAAAACTACTTAAGTATGTTCTATTTTAGGTAGAATATGTATATGATTTTTTGCTTAGTTCTGTGACAGCTGAATCTTTAGTCTACTTTAAGGTCTGAATAAAGTTTGTACCATTGTAATTCTTTAATAATAAATAATTTAGAGTTTAAATGATATTTTATTTAATCACCTTTGTATAGTAATAACCTTCAGCGCAAACCATACCCCTCGCGACCAAGCTTGGTGTGCGAGGGAATGGATGTGGATTCACACGGAAAACTAACTGACGGGCGGAGGAGCGAGAGGGAAGATAGCGATCGAGGCCGGCGAGAGGATCGTTCCGCATTTCACTCTTGCGCAGTTGCATAGCAATAGCTAAAGTCATATAAGTATATAATCTTTGGCTGAAGTCTTTTTGCATAGGGATGACAGAATGAAGAAACAAAGAAGAAGGCGATCCGCACACTGCCGCGCTTTACGCTGCGGGGTGCGTGACATCTACACCGCGCGTGAATCCGTTTTCAGTGTGTTGCACGGTCCACCACGCGTGATATGTATACAAAGCCCTCAGGCTGAAAACGATATCTTCCTAAAATAACAACTTCCGAAAACGACTAGCCCTTGGTACAACCAGTTGAACATCGGCTGTACCACGGGTCGGTAGTGCTACTTCCTACAACGTCTATTCTAAAATAGACAAATTCTGAAAATGACAAATTTCGAAAGTGTCAACAAAAATGACAAATTAAATTACAGTACGATATTGAACCGAAAAATATATATAACAGCTTTCTAATAAGTATAAATTTATAAACATACGGGAATTATCGCGATCATGCATTAGGTATTTAATACCTAATGCATGATCGCGATAATTCCCGTATGTTTATAAATTTATATCATGCAACGCGAAAGTTTAAAAGTAAATATTTCTAATAAGTAGGTAATAAATATTAAATATTTATGTAGGTATTTATTTGAGGTAAAGAAAACATACAGTACAGTAGCTATTTTAAAATATAAATAACATATGGCACTTTAAGCATTTAGGTTTTCAATATTTATATTAAATTTATTATTATTATTATTATTTATTAATATTAAAGTTAGTCAGAAAGTTGTTGGATCCCTGCGTACTCTCTACCGCTTAAAGAACTTCCTTCCAGTTTAGATAAAGACAACGCTTGTGCAAACACTAGTCCTTCCCATCATTGACTATGGTGATGTGTGTTATTTCAACCTGAATGCAGATCTGCTCAATAAACTCGACCGACTTCTCAATAATTGCATTCGGTTCATTTTTAATTTGCGTAAGTTCGACCACGTTTCCTTATTTCGTTCTCAGTTGAACTGGTTGCCCATTGGTCAACGTCGCAGTCTGCGAGCATTGACTACTTTATTTGCTATCCTTCAATCTCCTAATGCGCCTTCCTATTTAGTTTCCAACTTCCAATATCTTTGCTCTGTTCATGACAGAAACCTACGTTCTTCTAACAATCGTCTCCTTGCTTGTCCCTCACATAACTCCAGCCTAGTTCATTCTTCCTTTACTATTCAATCAGTTCTACTGTGGAATGCGCTCCCTCTCGAAGTCAGGATGTGTACAAATCGTGCCACGTTTAAATTTAAGGTGCGTCAGCAGTACAGCAAGTTATTAGCAGCAGACAGAAATATAGCAGAAGAAATCTCTCAATAATATGAGTATAGTTCATAGTAATCATATTGTATATACATATGTATTATTATATATAAATATATATATATATAATTTATATTTTATTTGGGTATTATTAGTATATTATGTTATTATACTTATTATATTTATATGTATATTATTTGTTTTTTTTTATATATTAATAGTTTTTAATAGTTATGTATCCTAATTTAACTATTGTTCTTTTGATCAACTTTACTTTTTTTTAATTTTTCACCTGCCATGTTTATCTCTGCATCACCCTAAGGTTGACTGGCAGAAAATGCCTTAGGCATTAAGTCCGCCTTGTGCAATTATTTGCAGGAAGTTTTAAATAAATAAATAAATAAAAAATATTATGTAACAAATATAACTCATCGATAGCATACAAATACCTATTTAAAATAAAAATAAGAAAAATATAAAAAGAAAAACAGTAATAAAGCAAGTAGGTACAATTAAGATAAAAATATACCTATTAAAACTATAACAAATTAGTTGAAGAAAAAAAATTAAAACATATCAATATTATAGAATTTTGCGTTAAAGCACCTGCAAGCTCTTATTAAAAATATATTTGTTCCATGAACGGTTCTGGCATAGGGAATATTAAAAGTGTCATTACAGCGGGATCTCGGTCTTGCACACCGTAAACCAATATTACTTAAGCGAGCTTTTCCCACAAATGCTCAAAAACAGGTTCTTAGTTTTCTGTTTTATTCCTAAACGAGATGGAATTAAAATCTGAAAATCATATATATTATTATTCATTCTTTAATCTATAAATTTCGGTAATTCAATACGCAATGTCTGCAATTTGGCTCGATCGATTTTAGTCTCAAAGATAAGTCTAAACTAATTTTCAAACCCATTTCATTCAGTGTATATTAGTTTTTGTGTAATGAAACTTATATCAAATGAATTGTCGTTGAAAATGTAAGGTTTTTCGGTAATCAAAAAGTAAAATTTAGAACGTCTTCTCCTCCGTTTCCTAAGATAATGAGTTTTTATCCTTGCTGAGGCGTCCGCGCTCCTCGTTCAGTCCCGTTGGGACAGCGTCAGAGGTCGGACCTGTGTCATTTTTTTTGTTATCCAGAAAAAGCGCGTAATTTAAAAAAATAATAGCTTCACGAAGGCTAAACAAATAATAGTAATAGAATAGGTAAATAAGTATACTTATTTTAACATTATGTTTCTGTTATGAATTCATTTTTATTATAAAATTTAATATTATTTAAAAGTGCATTGTATTTTGGGTAAACTGACGTTTCATTGGTATCACAATATAGAAATGTTGCAGTAAGTTAATTACATGTAATTATGACGTCACGCTTGGATTGCTTGTATTATAAGTTGGTACGAGTACAATCACTGTCAATAAAATCCTAAATCAATACTATTATATAAAGCACATTTTGTTTGTTTCTTTGTTTGAACGCGCTAATCTCTGGAATTTATTTGCGTATGATAGCCTAGTTCTCGAGGAAGATTATAGGCTATGTAACATCACACTACTGGCGACAGGAGCAGAGCAGTAAGCTAAGACGCGGGTGAAATCATAAATTTTGACAAGAAAAATGGAATCAAAAATCATTTAATTTTATATGTACAGACTTTTGCCTGAAATTATAATATATCCTCCATAAATTAGAGAAATGACAGTAATAATAACACTAAAATGAGCAAAAACTAAGAAAATGAAAATATAATGGCCCTTTCATTTCTAAATTACTATGTAGTTATAACCTATTTTGAATGTTATCATTATATTATTCTATCTACTAGTAAGTAGGCTATTGTTTTATCATTTGCAAGTAGTTATGTGAATTGTTAAAAACTTGAAATTTAAAATAATTAAAAATATCATAAAAAGCGATCAAACTATTTACATAATATATAAATTTAAAAGACCAGCTGTTGCCCGCGACTTCGTTCACGTGATTATTCATGTGTGCCTGTATGAGGATATTGCCTGCCTGATCTTACGGCAATCGTACAGTGTATCAGTAATAAATATCAGTATAATCCGTCATTATGGTGAATCCCATTTAAATCTATTTACCTGCTACCAGTAAAACTGACGAAATTTCACACAAATTTGCGACTATTATTTTCCCACTTAATAATGGTAAATTTAAATAATAAAAAATAAGTATTTTCTAATAATTTGGAAATCCTAATAAAAAACAACTACAACTAGGTAAAAACAACTTCGAAAGGGAAATTGACAGGAGGAATGACGGAGAAACTCCGTCAAGTCTGTACGTCACCCATACCGCAAACCCTAAAGACCAAGGTGTTTTACCAATGCGTCCTACCTACAATGACCTATGGTGCTGAAACGTGGACACTCACAAATGGACTGGTTCATAAGTTGAAAGTCGCTCAGAGGGCTTTAGAAAGAGCTTGGCTTCGTAATTTAACCAAATAAAATGCTAATCAACAAGTGTTGCCAGGCTTATCATCAATACTCTAATCTGGGGTAATATTTTAAGTTGAATGAACATAAAGACTAACCTTTCCTTTTTTATACCTCGCCTTAGTGACATATTTAATAAGTTTCATTTTGGATTACATTTTTGTGTCACCATTCCAATATTTAAGTATTTATTTTTAATTATACCCAATGTTTACCAAATAATATTAAACGTACAAGTAAAATGTGACGATAAATCTAAATATTATATAAGATTAGCAGCTGTGTACTTTATTCAGGAAGATAATTGCTCATTTGCTACAAAAATAAGCGTATTTATTTTTTAAGAAACTGGTCACACTAACATATTTAGAGATGAGACAATGGAATCACAAATATCGATATTGGTATTTCAGTATTACCTACATTAATAATAATTTATTGTTTGTTTTAGATTTCCAAAAGGGGCAGCAACTCGAGTTGCTTTGGTCCAATATTGTGGGAACCATATTACGTGGGTTTCTAAACGTACAAGCACAATTTGCTTATGTTTATATATATATATATATGTTAAAACAGTTTATGTTTTCTACTACAATCGAATAATAAAAAAAGCAAATAAGCAAATAAACAAAAGAAAATTGATACAGAACGCCGTACCAACTTTGAAATATTTTAAGGTGAATTTTATTACTTTACTAATTTCCTGGCCTGCAAATGGTCGTACAAGTTCAGTTTATTAGTTCATAAATCAACGCGTTAATGTATACAGCATCGTCTCATAAAGGTCGCCAAAGTTACAAAAAAAATAGCTTGTAGATTAATCCTAACTTTAAAATTATTTAACTTTTTTTTTAAAGTATAAATTATTACATTTCCCTTCATTGATTCCGACCCATATATTTATTTCTGTTGATGTTACTATCACAACGTGTTTTTAACGTGTTTAATATTTATACGACTAAGGTGACAAACAAGCATACGGCCCGCCTGATGGTAAGCAGTTACCATAGCCTATGGACGCTTGCAACACCAGGAGCATCACTAGCGCGTTGCCGATTAATATTAAATTAATTTAACGTGTTTAATATTCTTGTGATTAAGCATTTCAATAAGCATCTGTTCCCGACAGTGACTCGTATATGGGATTTTTTTATAAGCATTTTATGCAACTGTTCCATGGGGTATTAGATTCACCCACTCGCGACAAATGTTTATACTACAGTATCGACCAAATCTATTTTCGGACAATGAAAACAAACAGTTTTTTCAATACTTTTCTATCAAAAACTCCATAAACGATGACACATGGGTTTATACACATTCTGTTCACTATATACTTCATTTTGCAACTATTTCTACTAATGATTAATAATCAAATCTAGTTTATTTAATAAAATTACGAATTACTTTTTGCGGTCGAATTAAGACGTCAAAATGATTGACAGTTTTATTTTTTCTGTACTCTATATTGTCTTTGAAAACCAATGTTGTAATTTATCAGAAGAAATAAGTTTAACCAATACATATCATAGGTACATAATATTTTGTCATTTGCCCTCGCAAGTCTGAGTTCATTTGTTTTATTGTAATATAGTATAATAAAATCGTAACATACATACAAATTCCATATAATCAATATTTCACAATTTTTTATCAGGCGGGAAAATATTCAAAAGTATCCCAGTATTCCATTTCAGTCCGTGGTCAAATAGTTGTAATTAGAGGTCAATGCTTAATTTAAATTACATTTATTTATACATTAGGTAAATTGTTTGTCTTATTATCTTATAGTTTATAAGTCAACGGTTACAATAAAATTCAATACCATATTTAACATAAATACAAGTATTGGGAGTAATAAAAATAACAAATCAAATAGAATTAATCGATTACGCAAATAGAGTATTAGTAAACGTAATATTATTTAAAATGTTAGAAAAAAAAGAATGAGAAATTATTATTTAATTATGTATGATGACATTAATTTTATTTTTATCATCCTTTTACTCATCACTAGTAAATTCATGAAACCATAGACAATGGCAATATGGAGGATTGTTTACATTGTCCGAAATTAGATTTGGAATGGACTGTACAGATTTCACGTATACTGTTTTTTATAGTTGAGTAAAATTTGTATCGAGTCGTACAAAAAAAACAAGCTTTTATCTATTTTTCAGAATATTCCTTGCGATGAATCTGATTCTGAACCAGGAACGTCTACACTTAAAAGAAAAAAGATTAAAACTTTTGAACCTTCTCAATCATGTGAATCTCAAGACTATAATTATTCAGATTAATCCCCGTGCATCAGAATAGAATGTTTATACTGCAACAAATACAACATATAACCCAAAGTTAGAAGCCTTACCAAGTAAATTAAAATTGAAGAAACATATACAAATAAAAAACAAACAAGTAAAGAGACTTCAGTCACAAAAAAGATACCTAAAGAAAAAAGTTGCAGGGTTACAAGAAATATTAAAAACTCTCTCAGAAAAATCGTTAATTAATAAAAAAGAAAATCTAGTTTTAGAGAAAATCTGTGTAGAAGAAAGAAAGCTTCATAGTAGCCAACTGTAGTGTATGCGGAGAGGGGATAATCATTCTCCGTCCGGTGCGCGCATAGAACGGGCAGTCGCTCCCTGATCATTGATCGAGTAACACGTGCTGGTGCTCGGACACACCAATATCTTGTACGTAGCTAGCTATATCGTGTAGTGACAAGCCAGTGAAGTGTGGTATACTGAACACCACACATAGCACAGATGCTACAAGTGGCGACCCTGCCAGGATTACAAATTAGTTAATGTAAGTACCAACACAAAAGTCCTAATGTGACATTAAAGTAAAGTAAAGTAAATGTTTATTAAATTAAATTTGCACATGTGTTACAATTACATTGCGTTACATTTAAAAGGAACATCGGTAAGCAAGGTCTTGTTAAGCAAAATCAAAACAATGTTACAAGTAAATAACAGTAAATAACGTCGTTCATGGTGTGACTTTTTCTGCTATAATTTCTTAAAATTATTTATTAAAGAACTATCATACTGATAATCTGATATGATGATAGTTGATTTGAAATAATCAAATAATAATAATAATAAGGTTAGGTTAGCTATTTCGTGGAAGAGCTGATCTTGTTACAGTGATTTGTCCTTAAACATCATAACGTTTCAATAACGTTAAAATTATACATCAGTGATGCCTCATATTGTTGTCAGAAAGTATTCAGTAGCGTGGTAAAAAGCATATTAATAATATTAGGTACATATTTTTAATATTATTAAATATATATACAGAGTGTATACGACGGTTTGACATTAAATGAAAAGGCAGGTATTACTAGCCCATATAATGATTTCTAATTAATCACAAAAGTAATTTGACGAAAACAAAAATTTGAAATTTTCTAACAAAATAAATAATATTTTAATAGTAACGAAGTAATACACCATTTTATTATGACAAGTTCACTGAACTGTAATGAACGGCAACGTTTATCCTTCGACGTGGATTATGACTTAAGTCAGTGACCGTTTGACATACATACATAGTGTTAATTTAGAATTAAAGAAATTAAAAAAATTGTCCTGTGTCTAAACTATTGAAGATATTTAGTAGATTTTTTTTGTCTCGCTTTATAATGTCACATACTATACGTAATTGCATTTAATGTCATACCGTCGTATACACTCTGTATATAAGATATTCTTATATTCTTTTCAGTGATTTGTACGACACAGTGAATCTAAACACAATTAAGTTTCTCTGTAAGTAAAGATTTATTCGAATAAGTACAATGTTTACATTTACATGTTTAACCAAAAGTATTTACTTATCTAGTAACATAACTTTACCTGTAAGAAAAGAAACGACATTTAATGTTATTAATCACAATGTCGATTCAAAAATCACAATAGTAATTCGTTGAGTCTTTTAACAAAATTATTCACTAAATAAATTGTGCCATAGGTTATAATTTGACCACAGATTACAAATGTTGCAACGATAGCGCTTAATGCGCGGGAATATTAAAACTAAAGAAAATTATATTTTTCTTTACATATATACATATAGAAGTTAAGGACTATCTGCACACAATGTTTGAATGAAAAAATATGATGTTCCTGTTGTTATATTGGTAATGCTTTCAATAGCAAATAAAACTATGCATTCCAATATTAACATTCACTGTATAGGTAGACATAAGTAGTCGCTGCACCAGTGGTGATTATGACTGTTATTTAGATAGTAGGTTTTGAATATTGCGCATTGGTATTGATTAGCCGTTATAATTAAAAATGGCAATAGCTGTTATAATATTATTATTAAATGAAACAATTAATTATAAAGATAATTATTTTTGTACAACTTACATATTATAACTGTGTTTTTGTATCGACCAATGTTGTGTAAACTTTTAAATAGTGTACAATAAAGAATATTCTATCTATCTATCTATCTATTTGTAATAGTAATTTTAATTTTGTCAGCAATCGAGGTTATCACTGCATGTCAGAAGTAATTTGGGTAACCAAATAGTACCTAAATGATCTTATTATAAATTAAATTAGATCAAGAGGTAGTTCGATGTAAATCGGAACGGTACCTACAAAGAAATGAAAAGAGGTAGTTCGATGTAAATCGGAACGGTACCTACAAAGAAATAAAAAGAGGTAGTTCGATGTAAATCGGAACGGTACCTACAAAGAAATAAAAAGAGGTAGTTCGATGTAAATCGGAACGGTACCTACAAAGAAATAAAAAGAGGTAGTTCGATGTAAATCGGAACGGTACCTACAAAGAAATAAAAAGAGGTAGTTCGATGTAAATCGGAACGGTACCTACAAAGAAATAAAAAGAGGTAGTTTGATGTAAATCGGAACGGTACCTACAAAGAAATAAAAAGAGGTAGTTCGATGTAAATCGGAACGGTACCTACAAAGAAATAAAAAGAGGTAGTTCGATGTAAATCGGAACGGTACCTACAAAGAAATAAAAAGAGGTAGTTCGATGTAAATCGGAACGGTACCTACAAAGAAATAAAAAGAGGTAGTTCGATGTAAATCGGAACGGTACCTACAAAGAAATAAAAAGAGGTAGTTCGATGTAAATCGGAACGGTACCTACAAAGAAATAAAAAGAGGTAGTTCGATGTAAATCGGAACGGTACCTACAAAGAAATAAAAAGAGGTAGTTTGATGTAAATCGGAACGGTACCTACAAAGAAATAAAAAGAGGTAGTTCGATGTAAATCGGAACGGTACCTACAAAGAAATAAAAAGAGGTAGTTCGATGTAAATCGGAACGGTACCTACAAAGAAATAAAAAGAGGTAGTTCGATGTAAATCGGAACGGTACCTACAAAGAAATAAAAAGAGGTAGTTCGATGTAAATCGGAACGGTACCTACAAAGAAATAAAAAGAGGTAGTTTGATGTAAATCGGAACGGTACCTACAAAGAAATAAAAAGAGGACGTAGTTCGATGTAAATCGGAACGGTACCTACAAAGAAATAAAAAGAGGTAGTTCGATGTAAATCGGAACGGTACCTACAAAGAAATAAAAAGAGGTAGTTTGATGTAAATCGGAACGGTACCTACAAAGAAATAAAAAGAGGTAGTTCGATGTAAATCGGAACGGTACCTACAAAGAAATAAAAAGAGGTAGTTCGATGTAAATCGGAACGGTACCTACAAAGAAATAAAAAGAGGTAGTTCGATGTAAATCGGAACGGTACCTACAAAGAAATAAAAAGAGGTAGTTCGATGTAAATCGGAACGGTACCTACAAAGAAATAAAAAGAGGTAGTTTGATGTAAATCGGAACGGTACCTACAAAGAAATAAAAAGAGGTTGTTCGATGTAAATCGGAACGGTACCTACAAAGAAATAAAAAGAGGTAGTTTGATGTAAATCGGAACGGTACCTACAAAGAAATAAAAAGAGGTAGTTCGATGTAAATCGGAACGGTACCTACAAAGAAATAAAAAGAGGTAGTTCGATGTAAATCGGAACGGTACCTACAAAGAAATAAAAAGAGGTAGTTCGATGTAAATCGGAACGGTACCTACAAAGAAATAAAAAGAGGTAGTTCGATGTAAATCGGAACGGTACCTACAAAGAAATAAAAAGAGGTAGTTTGATGTAAATCGGAACGGTACCTACAAAGAAATAAAAAGAGGTAGTTCGATGTAAATCGGAACGGTACCTACAAAGAAATAAAAAGAGGTAGTTCGATGTAAATCGGAACGGTACCTACAAAGAAATAAAAAGAGGTAGTTCGATGTAAATCGGAACGGTACCTACAAAGAAATAAAAAGAGGTAGTTCGATGTAAATCGGAACGGTACCTACAAAGAAATAAAAAGAGGTAGTTCGATGTAAATCGGAACGGTACCTACAAAGAAATAAAAAGAGGTAGTTCGATGTAAATCGGAACGGTACCTACAAAGAAATAAAAAGAGGTAGTTCGATGTAAATCGGAACGGTACCTACAAAGAAATAAAAAGAGGTAGTTTGATGTAAATCGGAACGGTACCTACAAAGAAATAAAAAGAGGTAGTTCGATGTAAATCGGAACGGTACCTACAAAGAAATAAAAAGAGGTAGTTCGATATATATATATAGCTATAATAATAGCTCTATAAATATAAGAATAGCTCTGACTAGTGTGTGATAAAATATTGGCGTACCTTTATCAAACAGATAAACAAATGACATGCTGTAGTCTTAGCTAGGTCATTCAAAAACAGTGCCGCTGCTTATGATAACATTGTCATAGCTTTAGGTTATTATTGGCTGACATTTTCATAATTAACGTAATATGTATGTGATCGGTATGAAGTGCTATGACTTTGACACATTTATAATAGGTTAGACATTCATTTAAAAACCACGAAGTGAGTTTGTAACGAAGGGACAATATTTCATATTGTCCATGCTAAGAGTATAATACTTCATTTGTAAATAATTTTAAACAGAATAATATATAAAGCTACGTATTATACTACTGTTACTGTAATTAGTGAAAAGCCAAGCCAAATACGAAAGTACTTGTTCCATTACAGGCTGTCCATAAACATACCTTGACACTAGGCATGTTGTGCTACACCAATAGCAAAATTAAATATGCACAGCATTTACAGACAAACAACATAAAATAATAAATTTGTACTTAAATTAAACTATAGCATCCAATTGTGATTGTCATTAAATTAACAAGATAATACAGTGTTACTGGTCTTTAAATTGACACCGTCATTAATGGGCTGATAGTCCAGAAATTTGTGTAACAACTGGACGTTTACTCAAATCAGTGTAGACTAAAAGATACTGACATAAATAAAAGTATTGTACGTGAACAAGTATCTCTGCTCATTAAATTAATACAAAACATATTAATATGTGAATGGTGTCAGCTTGGCCATTTAATTAATATGGCCACAATGGTGACATGGATACAGCATTGCTGGTCATTAAATTGACATACACGGTCACAAAGGTGGCGTGGTTGCAGCATTGCTGGTCATTAAATTGACATACACGGTCACAAAGGTGGCGTGGTTGCAGCATTGCTGGTCATTAAATTGACATACACGGTCACAAAGGTGGCGTGGTTGTAGCATTGCTGGTCATTAAATTGACATGTCCAGTCACAAAGATGGCGTGGTTGCAGCATTGCTGGTCATTAACTTGACATGTACAGTCACAAAGGTGGCATGGTTGCAGCATTGCTGATCATTAAATTGATACAAATTTATAATAATATTAAAACTAATAATAATCTGATTTTTTTATATAGTAATATTAGTGTGATACACTAATATTATTATGTCACAGCTGACTTTTCGGAAGCTTTACTGCGAAGGAGAACCTACATCTGTTGGTTTCCTTTATTCGTCTTCTTTCGGTCTCGCAACAAACGCCTGCATAAAATGTGATTGCAGTATTTCCTACGTCTGCGAAATATTATTTTATTACTATACTGCAAATTTAAAGTTAAAATCAAAGAATGATGTACCTATTATATAGTACTTACATAGTAGCTAAATAAATAAAAATAAGGAAGGGATGTAGTGTATGCGGAGAGGGGATAATCACTCTCCGTCCGGTGCGCGCATAGAACGGGCAGTCGCTCCCTGATCGTTGATCGAGTAACACGTGCTGGTGCTCGGACACACCAATATCTTGTACGTAGCTAGCTATATCGTGTAGTGACAAGCCAGTGAAGTGTGGTATACTGAACACCAAACATAGCACAGATGCTACACCAACTAATGAAAGTTAAATCTGGAAAGATATAACTACAACCAAATATTCTGCCGAACTTAGATGTTTGCCTGTAACGCCATTTTTATTCACCAAAAGCCTATAGGTATGTGAATACTGTGAAATACTTTCAGAACGTGTTTGCCAGCACCAAAGACCCTAACAAAACGGTACAGCTCTATTAACGGCCAACCAGGTTTTACGAAAGAAGCGTAAGTTGCATTAAAACTAAGGGCTAAAAGAAATCCAAATTTTTTTTGTACTTTAGTTTTAGATGAGATGAAAGTTAAACAATGCACAGAGTTAAAGGAGTAGGTTCAAAAACAGCAAAGTTCAAAATGGCGGCTGCTGCTTAAATTAAATTTGACTTAAGATTCGTGTTTGGTGAATGCTGGGACACTCAGATATCGATTTTAAAACAGCAAAATTCAAAATGGCGGCTGCTTTAATTAAATTTGACTTAAAGCTCGTGTTTGGTCATCGCTGGGACACTCAGATATCGATTTTGAAAGCCATCGGTTTAAAAACAGCAAAGTTCAAAATGGTGGCTGCTTTTGTTAAATTTGACTTAAAATTCGTGTTTTGTTTAGTCATCGCTGGAACACTCTGTTATCGACTTTGAAGGTAAACGGTTCAAACATAACACAGTTGAAAATGGCGGCTGCTTTTGTTAAAGAATCGTGTGCGGTCATCGCTGTAAGTTTTTCAGTCTCGGTCCGGAGTTGCGTGGATACATGGATATGTCGGATATAATATATTAATATTTTGGAAAGGGAAGGAGTCGTGGCATATCCAGTTGCGTGTTCGATCATCGCTCTAAGGTTCTCAGTCTCAGTCCGGAGTTGCGGGGATATATGGATATGTCGGATATATTAATATTTTGGAAAGCGGAGTCGTGGCATATCCAGTCCTGGATATATATCCGAGGTTATAGGTGTGTCCGGAGTTACTAATGCCTAGTCCGTCGTCGCAACGCTCACCACTAGAAAATAAACAATGAGATGAGAACTAATTGTTCTTTACTTAATCTGTGGTTCTCAGTTTCTCAGTTTAAGTGTATCATATCATCAGTCTATGGTCTGTTGAGATGAGAATTAATTGATGAGAATTGAGATGATGAGGTGATGAGGATATGTGAGGATGAAGGATGAGAGAGAAGAGGCGGTCAAATAGACGTTATTTATACAAAAAGAATATGTTCGGCAGTATGACTCAGCACAATATTAAATAAGAAGTTAAAAACAAAGTGAAAGTACCAAACCAAAACAAGTCTATCATAGAAGACTCACTCAACTCGTTCATTACAAAGTCCAAGGACGTGCAGATATTATACATTTATACAAAAATAATGACGAGTTGTATTATGTGAATTATTATTGTGCGGTTGAAATTATTTTAATATCATTCATGTAGTAGTTGTGGTTTGTGATTTGAAAAGCGAAGTTGTGTGCCGTTTTTGTGAACAGCAAGAGTTACGTGCTAAATAAATAGGTAAGTATACAAACAAGTAAAACAATTGAATTTCACGCGAACAATAATAATTTAAGTAACAGCAATAGGTGTATTATATTCGTAATATCGAAATACTAACAAAATATCAACTCCTAGTTTTGATAGTTGTTTGTTTTCTTGTTGTAAGTATTTATAGATCAGTAATAAATAATAATGTTGTTGTTATTTAAATACGCTTACTTTGTTTTAAAATATAACTGTAGTTTTTAAATATGTAGGTACACGCACAATAAAACTTAATTTTAACCAGACACATTCAATAAGTTTAGAACAGATTAAACTTTTTGTTAGCATGAAAAACCACATAGTGCCTACTTTTAACAAAACAAGTTGTTTATTTTTTATATCGGTAAATAGGACCTAATATTTTTCTTTTCAGCCAATATTTTTTACAGTTTTTAAATCCACTATGGCTCAGTCTACTAAAAGATACTCAAGAAACCTTTTAAATTTATTGAACAATCAGCAACGAAAAGGGATTAACTCAACAGCATTTAGACAAAAAAGTTCCAATAATGCAGAAAGTAAAATTCTAAAATCTGTGTATAGTGACCTGCCAGCAACTAAATACACTATCAATGATTATGTATGGCAAAACTTGGACAGATGGCCTGATAAGACTGCTACAGTAAGTTTAATCAAACATTATATTTATTGAAATAAAACAATGTAAGTTAATAGTAAAAAAGTAAGATGCTTATTTACTCTTTGAGTTAAATATGTAATTTTAAGAGCTTCCAGCAGCTAGTATCTGTTTGACATTATTCTTGTTATTTTTAACTACAAACTCCAAATGATGGGAGACTCAGCCACTTCTATGATGCTGTTTAGATTCTCAGTTGAAGTTAGTGTGTTTATAAGGTCAAGCCGTGTCTGGTGGCTATAAAGTCAAGTGATAGTTAAATAGTAGGAAATAATATGCTGTTGATAGAGAAATAATTACCCAACACTGGTCAGCAGCGTTACCTGCTTAGTATGTACATTAATATTATTATCATCTTTGGTTACGGAGTAGTAACTTAAGATGTATCTTAATGCAATAAACTCTTCCCCTTTATATAATAGTAGATTACTTAAGTCACCTATCTGCTAAATATGGTGATTATAATAGTTCCTTTATATTCACCAGGCCATGGATAAAATTAACTATGATAATCAGTATTTAGATTAGACGGATTAGACAGTATTCTTAAATCCATGGTCAAATATTGACATAAGTATATTGTGGTATTAGCTGTGTAAATGCAGTTTAAACATGAATATTTGCAACATTGCCTAACTAACTGTGACACCTGCTTACAAAACCAAGCATACAGATTAAGATTCAGAAGAAAACAAGATCATACTATATAAGTACAAACTATCAGCTTCTTCCTCATCTACTGCAAATTATTACCTCTCCCTCCCCTCTATCTCTGCTTTTACAGTGATTTTTGCCCCAGACATGATGTCTTTTAAAATAGACTTAATAAGCTGCCATTTCCGTGTTTAAGGTCATACCTATTTACGTTCCACTTTGCCTATTCTATCTAGGTACGGTTGCTTGCCACTAGGTATATCATCTCATTAGTTATTTGATCTTGTAGGATAAATTTTATACAGTCAAACAGCCACTGTAATAGTGGTACAAAATCTGTATCAATACAAAATATGTGTCAACGTAATTACAAACTAGAATCATAAATCATACAAGAATGTGGTATGATGACCATTTTGTATATTTTATAAATGAGAAAACTATATTCGAGCATAAATGAATAAAATAGTTAGGTACCTATTATGAAAGAATAAAGGTCCCTGTGAACCATTCACATCTCGCACCCACATGAGCCAGCCAAGCGATGTTTACGCAACATCGACTGTCTTTTGCCGAAACAGGCACAGACAAACAACAACCATATTATATAAAATAGCTTTTGCAATCGCGCTCTTATGTACAGTTGGATAAACAAATACAAATCCAAAGAACACCATATGAACTGTCCTTTAACTTGGTTTAGTAAAGATCTGTAGACATAGACATGATTCAAGGGGATCGGAGGATCAGGTGCCCTAGATAGATAGGTTGGAATGGTGTAAAGACTAGAATATTTCCAGTTATAATGAGTGATGATAACAGAGTGATGTTGGCATCATGTCAATTGGTTCTTTGAAGGTCTTGGAATAGGTCTATGTCATGAGAAATTTCCGAGGAACTGGTAATAGGACACCGTGTGTTATTCGCTGCTCTATTGATGAGGTTAAGACACTGACAATTTAGTTTTGTGGGCCCAGTAAGACTTAACTTGGCACTTGATAGCTTTGCCGAGAAATGACCGTACGTACTCTGCATGCGGTCGAACTTCTTCATTAACAGTGTTAACCGTTGAGTAGGCGTAAATCCCTATTGACGACGCTAACCTTTTAGTTTTCTTATAAGCAGTGTCTTCCGAAAGTTACGAAATTGATCTTTGCTGGAAGATGTTATTATACCTACTTTAGAACCGTGTTTGCTTCATTTGTTTTGACGTAATCTGCAGGACTGAGAACCTGTTTTATAGTAAAAACATTCGATAAAATTTTCTCTTTTGATGTATGATTTAAATATCAATTTATCATTTTGTTCCCTCTAATTTGTGCCGTAATGATTTCAAAACTCATCCTCGTAACTATGTAGGTCGGTACCTACGTTGATGCTGCAATGAGATTTTGTAATTCGAATAGATTGCGTTCGTTCTAACGGCTATACAAATTGTATACAGTCATTAAAACCAAAGAGCGTATAATCACTACGTTTAGTTAAAATATAACACACGCAGTTGGTTGGTACTCGGTACCTTATGCAGAGTTCCTAATGTTCAGATCAGACCCGGACTTAGTTGTAGCGTCGTGTGTCGCTGTTTTCTGCATGCTAGACAAGAAATAGGATGTACAAGTAAGTCTCCTGCTAATCCAAAGTACGATCGTTATGGTTTGGTAATTGTTTTCAGGAAATAACAAACTACTTACATATAAAAAGTGATTAACCCGTTTGGCACAGTTAAAAAGTTGAATTTTTTGGCTTATAAATGTGCCGTTATTGGTTTTGAATTTTTCATACAACCACGTAAACAAATAACAACCCAGTTCGTAGTAGGTAATTATATTGATAAACACTTGAAATCAATTAACAATATATTTTTAATCCACCTATCTGCTACAAAGGATGGCATTGCAGAATTTTATCAGACCCAGTGTTGGACTGATACTGCGACACTGACCGATGTGACCGATACCTAATATAATCACTATTAATCACAGACAACACATCGGTTTCCTTCCATAAAGACGATATTGTCTGACTAGCTTTTCTCTACGATTTTATCTGTACGTTATTGTGCTTTTCAAGAAAGTTTCAATGATATATAAAATTTTCCGATTATACTTATATACTTACTGTTGGCATACTCTTTAGATTTTATTTTCTCTGGACGTAGGACGCGAATACTGGGTTTGCTGAGAGTTGGCTTCATTCGCTTGAGCTAAAGAGAATTGGTGTAGGGCACAAGCTCTAATGTTTGAACTGTGTTGTCTGTGTAGCATGGCTGTATTTAATAGATTTTCAAGTACGATTTCGGTGAGTGCTCCTTGATATGGTATGAGCTGTTGTGAGAGATAGGGGCCTCTATCCTTGTGTGTTGTGCTTCCATTTTGTTGTATTTTAGCAATTTTTTTTTGTTTTTTTTTATAAGCATAGGTAGGTATGTATATCTATTAAAATATTTAAGAAATGTGAGAAAATGTAAAACTTGTCAGAAATTTGTAAAACATGTGGGAAAAATGCAAATTAGGAGAATAGTATTAATAAGAGTAATAATAATAATAGTACCTTAAAGTTTATTTATTGGCTATTGTATGGCTATGGCGACAGAGAACAATGGCGGATGCTCCACCGACAAGAGCTGAGCTCTTAAATCAAGAAGAAGAGAGGCTAGAGAGAAGTATGGCTATTATTGTTGCATCATTGTCAAAAACACATTAATTACTAATTATTGTCATAACCGTGTCAAAACTATGTTTCTCTAAAACAAATAATTTTGAAGTGTACCAAATATGTTACCTCTTGTTTTAGAGCCAGATTATTGTTACGGCCAGGTTTTTATGATAAGAAATCAAGTGTAGTGACATAGGGATCTTTGAAAAAATGATTTTCCATGTATTACATTTGATTTGTTCTAGGTTTGCGCAGTAACCGGCCACGGGTACACTTATGCGCAAACTCATCGAATGTCCGTAGCGTTTGCGGCATCTTTACGGATCAAACTAAAGTTGCAGAAAGATGATAAAGTCGCGGTGATCTTACCGAATATTCCAGAATACCCTTGTACTGTTCTTGGTATTTTACAAGCTGGCTGTATTGCTAGTTTAATGAACCCTGTGTATACTGCTGGTAAGTCTACTTCTGTTATTGTAATAGTTCTAGCGCTTGAGTAATCTTCTCGACACTTCTAGACAAATATTTATGTTTTTTTTGTAGCTATGTATTTTTTATATCCGTTAGGTATCTCTTTGTTCGAAAAGTACTTCGACATAATATAATATTCTTATAATATTATTTCAAATATGTATACTTATCTACATAATTTGAATTTTAGGTACATGAATTAGGTTAAGAATAATAAATCTATAAATAATATGAAGTCACAATTATATTTATACACAAAGAAGTTGATTAATATTAAAATTCTAAGATGAAGGCAGGATATACAGAACAGTGGCTAAGATTTGAAATAAAACAAAATAACGAGACACTTGTGCAAAAAAAGTACTAAAATATTCGTAGAGTTCTGCTAACCTAGTTCACCAACAAAAACATAACCAGGTACCTAGTACCTATTATCTATTTAGTCGTCGTCTCGTCTACACAAGCGGAGCGGGATAATGACGTCTTTTCATACTTTAGATCACACACTACGTTCGAGCGTTCGCATAATTTTCCTCACTACCAGACGTACATTACGGTTGCATCTCTCATGATGTTACAACGCTTTATTTTTTTTTTAAATAGGTGTTTCTTTAGTGTGGGAAATAAAACTCAACCCACTTGGCCTAACAGTTGTGGTGAGGTGACCATCATCTTTACCACTACCATACTTACAAAACCTGGTCCAACTATTTAGCCGCTTCGGGCTAAAATTTTGAACAAAACCCGTGATAATACAGTCTTCCATTTATACTGCTTTGGGCATTTGAAGGCGTGACGGCGTGCTCCATCTTAGATCGAGCTCTGCCCACGAGCAGTTATCCAAACAATGCATGTTCATAAACCAATAAAAAATATTTTCATTTCAGAGGAACTCAAACGCCAAATAAAACTAATAAACTGCAAAGCGATAGTAACATCTAAACTATCATATCCTAACATAAAACAAGCTTTAAACGAGCTAAAGTCAAATATATTCGTCATACTAATTGACAATGACGGTCTACCAGAGGGCACGATTAAGTTCGCTGAATTCGCTGAAGATTTTAACGTAAACACTGACTGTTTGAAGTCCGTCCAAAGAAGTCCTAAAGATTTGGCGATTTTACCCTTCTCCAGTGGGACTACTGGTTTTCCTAAGGCTGTTGTGTTGACACACGAAAGTGTTGTAGCAACGAATCAACAAATTGCCTACCCAGAAATTGTTGCTATTAAAGAAACTACTGGTGAGTATTTTATTAATTACTAGTTGCACCCGGCATTCGTTGCAATGCCACGTAATATAAAAAAAATTTTTTTGGCTAGGAACCGTCTCAATTCGTTTTATAACAATCTGATCATTAGTTTCAAATTTTTATTTATATAAGAAGATTAAGCACCTACTCGTAAATCTTTTAGGTGTATTTTCACGTATTGAACTTGTTTTCTTACCTTCATTATATGCAACTATACAACTTCATATTTATCACTAAAATTTTGTGTAGACAGTAATTATTATGATAATGGTTAAATAATTTAAATCAGTTTAAAACCTGTTTAAGTCTAAAGTACCTACCCGTGTAATATTTTAAACGTGACTATAGAAGTTATACCTGTGTTGTTTTCGCTTTGTATTTTTAACCGACTTCAAAAAGGAGGAGGTTATCAATTCGGGTCGTGTTTTTTTTTTTTTTTTTTTTGTATGTTTGTTACCTCATATCTCGGTCATTTATGAACCGATTTGAAAAATTTTTTTTTTATTTGAGAGGGTATACTCTGAAATTGGTCCCATTTTTTTATAATAAGAAATGGTTCAGTGGTTGTATGTTTGTTACAACTTAACTCCGTCATTTATAAACCAATTTGGAAAATTCTTCTTTTATTTGAAAGGGTATACTCCGAAATGGGGTCCCATGTTTTTTTTATAAAGAATAATTTAATATTTTGTAACAAATCGTTTGCAAGAAGTGAAGACGTGTAAAGCAACACGTCGATGTCTTTTGCGACGAATTATCTGACATTGACATGTCCATGCTACAAGTGCGAAGTGATTTTCAAAATTCATTTTTTGTTAGAAACGAAGTAGCCCTGGATGAGTGACCATATGCATTTTTTGTATATCTGAGCGAATGCTCGGTCAGTTAAATTATGATTTTTGATGATTCTTTATTGTTGGTAGATCATCACTTTTTTGTTTTGATTTGTGGTTTCTGGGATTCAGGGTTTAGCGATCGAGAAAGTGTTGACAAGGACCTTATATTTCTATTTACAATCTTACCTCTCGTCTCTACCTTCTTTCAAACGGCGCGGCGCTGTCTCATTTGCGCAGCACGTTTAGTAGGTCTACCCATATTGAATATATTTATACACAATTAATTCCCACTAAAAGTTTAAAAATAAAATTATTTTTAGAAAAAAAATGAAAACCGACTTCAAACAACACCTACATGTTCAATCCTTAACTAAAAAGTAGAAAATAATATTTTAATTACTTCATAGCAAAGAACATTAAAGGGGAATCAACGCAATCCTTGATACCTATAATACTTTACTATTTATAGTTTTTAATCAGTTATTTTGGAGTCGGTGCCAGCCAAGAAGGTTCATAATGACCTTCATAAAAATAACCTACCTACTAGCAAAAAAAACCTTCTTGATTAATCTATTAATACATGAATGAAAAATATAGATTTAATACAAGAAATCGAACGGAATCTGATAAGTGCGCGTCAAATTTTTTATGTATATCTGAACACAACTATCAATGACGTCTGCGTTCACGAGTATGACCGCGTTCGGGTAGTGCACTCAGGCATATCCCCCACGCGTGCAATTACCGCCCCGTGCACTACAAAAGTTGGTTGCAAAGACAGAATTAAAGATCCTTCTTGGCTGGCACCGACTCCAAAATAACTGATTAAAAACTATAAATAGTAAAGTATTATAGGTATCAAGGATTGCGTTGATTCCCCTTTAACCTCGTACCTACATCTGTACTAATCATAGTACATAAGAATTTAAAAATTCTGCCGCTTTATTTTTGAACGAAAAGACTAATTTTATAGAACAGTGACATCTATTGGATATTTAGGTATATGAAAACCAGTTGAAGTGACACTTCACACCTGTAATTTTATTTAAAATGGTGTCAGAGGGTGGACACGCAGCCGTGTGCTCACGAACAGGTAAGTTAATCTATTAAAATCTTATCAAATTCTAAATAATTTGTAGATTTTGAATAATTAATTAGTAATTAATACTTCGAGACGTACATATAGAGTGTTATTTTTGCGTAAAAATAAATAATGTTTGGGTAGCCTTGAATTGTTTTTCTATGTCCTATGCAAAGAACAAATGTAGGTAGTTAAAGTTTTAATATTTTTACTTCTACTCTACTTTATGTAGTACATTGGAAGATATTTTCAATTATTTTTTATTTTTTTAGGTATAACAAAAAATGCCTGAGTTGAAAGTCTAAATTAGACTTTTGCGGGGATGACACTGACGACGATCCAGAGTTTCTGCCTCCAGAACTGGCTCAAAGAACGAGTTATCATTAGACTAGTAAGTCCAGCAGCTCAGACGAAGATGATCTCTCGCTCTGATTCCTTTACCAGTTACTCTAGCGCTGTCCGACAGTTATTTATCGCGATATCGCTCAAGAGGACGTGGAAGTACAAAATGTGGATGTGGACGCGGATTTAGTCGCGAACGTGGCTTAAAACTCTCTGAACCACCATCTCTATCTATCCGACACATTGCGATCAGAAATCGCCAAACAAGTCAAATGGGCAATAGACTCCTTAAAAAGAACCGCAATCAACGATTTAATGCAGCCAGCTTACATACATATCAAAACTCAAGATTGGGAATGGAATAGGTTCTACGATCAATATAACGAAAATGACATTTTGACAACTATAGCTGACTGTTCGAATAGAACACATATTTTGAGGTAGATCGAGACAGGTAAATCAATTTATAACTCTGAGAAAACTAAAAATATACACAAGAATCACTATGATAATGTCAGCAATCCAGTACCCTCAAATTGATAGGTACCTACTGGTCTGGTTTTTTGTAAAAATGTTATATTTACGTATGTTTTACGCCAAATCAGAATTGTTATTCAATTTTCATGAGGGTAATGAGTAGTCTTACCCCCAGTTTCTAAAGTGTGATCAACGAAAAATTAACTAATCACCTAATCACTGTTAAATCGCATGTGAAGTACCAATTAGGTTTCTAAAAGCATGAATAATTAGTTTAATTAATCAAATTAAACTAATTATCCATGCACTTAGCATGCTTTTAGGTTCTTGACATGAGATTTAACAGGTGATTAGTTAATTTTTCGATGATCAGTCTTTCAGAAACTGGGGTGAGTATACCTATAACTTTAATTACTACTTTTTTATCTCTACTTATGTTCCTAATTTACGGCTTCTTCGTAAATAATGATAACTATTAGTTAATTTTTGTTTGTTTTTGGAGAATAATGTCTAATTATGGTAGTTTTGTTTGAGAAAACGTTAAGTTATATTTTTTTTTTATATTTTCTAATAATAAACCATAAGATTAAAGATTGTTTTGATTACAAACCTATTTTATTACAATTTATTTTCTAAAACCTTTCTATGTCCTACATGAATGACATAGTAATATCGTCACTTTGTCCTTTATAAAGGACATAGTGAAAAACCATTTTCCGGGAGACAAAATTTTTTTTCACTAATTTTTGGATACATTTCAATTAGTTAGAAATACAATACTAAAGTTTCAGCAACATATCAAACAAAAAGTACCTCTGGTAGGCAGGAGGTTAATGTTCTTTGCTATGAAGTAATTAAAATATTATTTTCTACTTTTTAGTTAAGGATTGAACATGTAGGTGTTGTTTGAAGTCGGTTTTCATTTTTTTTCTAAAAATAATTTTATATACTTAGCGTACATAAAGCACGTTAAACTTTCAGTTACTATGTAAAGGCGCTCATAGCTCGTTGCACTCACTGATCGGTAATCAATCTGCGGGTTAAGCAACCTAGAGTGCGGCTGGCCCATGGATGGGGGTGACCGCATAGTGGAATTTGATCTGAGCGTCTCCGTGCTTCGGAGGGCACGTTAAAAGTAGGTCCCAGTTGTTACCAAGTTGATAACAGTCGTTAGGTCAAGTCAGATGCCTCTATGGGCGACCTAAACCAATCCTGACACTAGGTTGACCTCTAACCACTCGATAAGAAGAAGAAGTTACTATGTCATTTAATGACGATAAATAGACTACTTTGTTATTTTTTCTTTTAGCAACCCACCAATCAGTATTGCCAGCTGTACTGCCATTTTTCCATATATTTGGTCAAAACATATTGATGATGAACCAAATGTCGTTTGGATGTAAGCTGGTCACTCTGCCGTATTTCAAGCCCGAGTTGTTCCTTAAAACGCTTGTGCAATACAAGGCTGAGTGTTTGTTTATTGTTCCACCTATGGGTAAGATGGTTTTGTAGTATTATTATATTATGAGATCAATGATCGACCATTCTGACACTATTGTGATAGCAGAGTTAGGCCCCAGGATAAATTGCGGGACCGATTTGTGGAACGTTGCCACGAATAGTTACTGCTCCGCTCTCGTCGCTCCTACCGTGATATTACATAGCCTATAACCTTCCATAAGAACTGTAGCCCAGTTCTTGAGGCAGGTTATGGGCTATGCCAAATGCAAGAATTATTCCAATCAGACTCGTAGATCCAGAGATTAGTGCGTTCAAACAAAAAAAAGATCTATCTTTATATATTACTTTTTTTTTTATATTAGCCTACCAAAGTGACTCCACTCCGCCTGATGGTAAGCAGTCAGTGGAATCTAGAAGTGGTGGCCACCATACCATCTTCTTAAACTGCTGGTATGGTGGCTGGTATGGTGGGGGGAAATTGGGCCTCCGGCGCTCTCACTCACCGAGCGAAATGCAGTAGTACGGATACTACTACTCTTACGTCGATCTTCTATGAGAAGGTAGCAGCGGCGAAGCGTCCATATAACACGATTCCTGCCGGCTTCCCTTTTACAATATGTCCTGACCACCTTATACCTATCACTGCTTGCGTGTCTACTCAAAGACACTAGCCTAAACTCAAAATATTTTAGTTCCACCGGCTTCCCTCCTCGGAAAAGTGACTCTTCGCTACTGGAAGGTAGTACTTCCCCGGACGATCCGGCCCATTCATGCTGAAACCAGCGTGGATCTACTATCGTCTAAAACTTACTTACTTACATAGTATAGATTTATTTTATATTAAGTAGATTAAAAGATTAACTAGAATTACGGCTGCCAAATTAGAACGCGCGAAGTGTATAATAGTAATGTACACAGTGGCGAAGCGTCCATATAACACGATTCCTGCCGGCTTCCCTTTTAAAATATGCCCTGACCTCCTTATACCTGTCACTGCTTGAGTGTCTACTCAAAGTCTAACTGGCCTTCCGAAACTCAAAGTATTTTAGTCCCACCGGCTTCCCTCCTCAGAAAAGTGACTCTTCGCTACTGACGTACACATACAACTTTTTAGTTTGTTTAGCTATTTGAATTGAAGCATTTACCTTCTCTTGAAAAAGAACGAATGAACAATTCGAGTTTTTTCAACATTGTTGTTGCCAATCCAAAATTAGGTTTGATGTTACAACTTAACATTTTAACATTCTAATTTGAGAGTCATGTAGTCACAATGAATAAAATAATGATTATATCATTTATTTATTATGAAATGAAACAATGGCCGACTGGCATTTGTTTTTAAAAACCTTGGTGAACGGAACAATACGATTTTATTACGTATTGTATTAAAAGGTTACTAATATTAACAAAATCTATTTAGCCGGTGGATTCACCGTTTCAGTTTGCCATCATAAAAACTACCTGTTACCCGCAGCTTCGCCCGCGTGAATGTTGGTCGCATAATATATTTTTACTAATCATGAACATGTCTCTGTTTATACATTGACGATTTTTCATACAAGCTTGCCCCCCTATTTCAAATAATTTTTCGCGATAAAAAATAGCCCTAAGATTTATTCTATCAGTATACCAAATTTCAAAAATCCGTCTAGTTGTTTAAACTGAAAGCGTAACAGACAGACAGAGTTACTTTCGCATTTATAATATTAGTATGGATAGTATGGATTAAATTATCACATAAAGTCGCCATTGTCGAATCACTAATTGTTTATCATCAGGTAGAGTATAAAGCAGTGGAGAGGGCCGGCAGCCCAATTACACCGTCGGTCCTCTTCCTTGTCCCTTTTCCTTCCTCGTCTTCATTCACTTATCTCTACATAGTTGGCAACGGTTTGTTTCTGTTTTCTAAGCATTTTTATGTAATGTTTAGAAAACAGAGCTATGTCCCAGAGCCACCAAAGCTGTATAACAATTAAATGTCATGGCTATTATACACAAACATATATATTTCAATTCCCCAATTTCCCCCTTTCCTCTTTCCTCACCTCCCTCATTCCCTTCCTCTAACCCCATTCCCAGCCGCCATAGTGGAGGCCACCATACCAGCAGTTTAAGAGGATGGCTATTGGTATAGTGGCCACCACTTCTGGATTCCACTGACTGCTTACCATCAGGCGGGGTGGAGTCACTTTGGTAGGCTACAATATAAAAAAAAAAAAAATTAAATTTGTAAAATATGTTTATTATTTAATATCAAATTGTTATTGGTTCACTATAAGTATATTATTATTTAAAATTTATGGAACTTTTAGGTCGTAAGCATTGTTGTATATTTGTTAATGTATTATGAGTTTATGACTGTATGTTTCCTAAATAAAATAAAAATGCAAGAGTGAATGATTATTTTCATATTTCAGTGATATTCCTTGGTAAGCACCCTGCGGTGACTCCTAAGCATTTGGAGACTGTCTGCGCTATTATTAGCGGGGCTGCTCCTCTATCTGCTGCTGATGTCGAACCAGTCATTGCTAAAAATGTAAGTTGACTGTACCTAATTATGATTAAGGTATTACTGCTAGCCTGCATCTTCTCACTGCTAGGAACCTACCCGACCTCCATAAGAAGTTGATGTAAGCATGCTTACAGCATACTTTTAACAAATCCATAAATTAAGTGTCTAGATTTATTTTTATTTTTTTTATTATTGTTATTGTGGTATTGTCTGTAGCTTATATCAAATAAATGTATTTTCTTTCTTTTTTTTTCTTTCTTTTAAGTTTAAGGTGACTTTTTAATTTATCTGTTATTAGCTGTTGCCCGCAGCTCCTGCGGCGTGAATGTCGGTTATGTTATACCGTATTTTCCATACAAACTTTTGTCCCCTATTTTAACCTCTTCCAGCCAGGCCTTTTGCGATAAAATATAGCCTATGTTGATCTCCAAGATCTATTCTATTCCTATACCAAAATTAAAATCGGTTCAGTGGCTTAGACGTGAAAGTATAACAGACAGAAAGATAGAGTTAGATACTTTCGCATTTATAATATTAGTATGGATTGAGCTTGCGCTAAGTAACACGCAGTCTTTTGATAGTGGTAATTGCCGCTTATGGACCGCAGAAATGCAAGGAGTATCTGTACTAAAAGGTTATGGTTTCAACTGGAGTTACTACCACTAAACAACCGATCAGAACACTATAGTAGCAAATTCTTACTAGGCAAATTTTTAAAAGAGAAAGTGTAACATTACCTAGATAATCGACTGTATTTCTGTAGTGTGAAAAGACTTTCCTTCTTTACCACCTAAGTAGAGGGCCTAGACAACCGGCATAAATGCTAAAGTAATAGAATAGATTAAAAAAATTATGGCATTGACATAACTGACATAAGCTAACGCTAACATTGTCGTTTGCTTGTCAATATATTTTTTAATCTATTCAATTCTATTCTATTAGCACATTAGTCACTTGTCTAGGCCCTCAGGCTACTTCAATTACTTTAAAAAAAACTCACTGTGCAATATTTATTTATTTATTTATTTATTTATTGAAAAAGTATTTACAAAAAATAAAAAAAAAATTATAAAAAATTAAAATTAATAAATTAATTAATTAAATTAATTTAATAAAATTTATTTAATATATCTCATAATACTTATTTTTGATTTTTATAAGACTATTGGTTATCTTGAATTGCATAAGGATACTATGAACAATACGATAAATCCATATAAATACCCATTTAAAGTATTTTTGTCGTTAGGTATAACTAAATATAAATATAAGTATAATAATTTTTTTTGTCGGCTATGTCTACTCAGAATGACGTTCTGTATATTGTACGTAAGGTTGAATGGCCGAACAATGACATAGATATGTATGTCAGACGTGTTAGGTAATATGTATAAATAATGTATACCTATTGAACCGTGGACCCTTTTGACTTATCCTAATTTGCATAAAATGTTTGTATTTAAAATGATAGAACGAGAAACAAACAAATAAGTACATACTTTATAATCTATAATATAAAAATGAATCGCTGAATGTGTTGCTAAGGGCAAATCTCGAGAGCAGCTGCACCGATTTCGCTATTTCTTTTTTTATAATATTCCTTGAAGTACGAGGATGGTTCTTTGGGAGGGAAAAATTTTAAAAATTACATGAAAAAAAAACACTTCTATATTCCCATACAAAAGTATTGGGATAAATAATGTCCACCCGTGCGAAGCCAGGGCAGGCCGCTAGTATTCTTAAATGATTACAATAAAATTCCATTTGTAAATCTTTAACTGATATTCATGAGTGTTTATCGATAATGTACGAATTAGTGAATACAATATTAATATGGCTAATAGCTTGTTTACTTGATATATCTATTTTTAGGCGCGATAACAATCCGGTTTGAGTACTTATTAAAATATGATGATTTTCTTAGTTCTTCGTTTACGAGAATTTTATTGTTTGAGAGGGCTCAGTCGCACACTGCACTTTGCAAAAGGTGTACTTCTCATTATGGGCACTTCTCAAAAGGAGCATTTCTCAGAATGAGCACATCTCAATATGAGCACTTTTCAAAATGTGTATTTTATTGAAAATGGCCTTAAAATTTTAATACAGTAAAAAAACTTGTTATAGTAAATTTTTCAGTAATGAAATAAAAATAAACCTCTCCGGAATAACCGAAAAAAATCGAGTTTATTTACTATTTGACATTAAAGTTTTTGTATATTTCTTTGAGAGAGATGCACTTCGAAAATGGCCATAATTTTGCTTTTACCCACCTTGGGTCCTTTTTCTAAAATAATAAGTCTAAAACCCGATTACGTAGCTATACTTAATCCATACTAATATTATAAATGCGAAAGTAACTGTCCGTCTGTCTATCTGTCTGTCTGTTACGCTTTCACGCCTAAACCATTGAAACGATTTTGATGCAATTTGGTATAAAGATAGATTAGACCTCGAGGAACAACATAGGCTATCGTTCATCGCGAAAAAATAAAAAAAAGAGGTTGAAAGAGGGGATGAAAGTGTGAATGAAAAATCGTTAATGTATACACAGAGATATAACCGACATTCACGCGAACGGAGCTGCGGGCAAGAGCTAGTATCAAATAGACCTATAAATAATTTAAGTATTTTAAACCATTTACAGGAAAACATAGTTTTTCGACAAGGCTACGGTTTGACGGAGACCAACGGTACCATTTCTGTAGCAAATAACACTGACCGAAATTACTCTTCAGTGGGCTTCGTGCTACCCAGTGCTGAAGTCAAAATTGCTGATATAAAGACACAAGAAGCTCTGGGAGTTGGACAGGCAAGTATATACGTGTTTTAACTATAATACAGGTTATACATATACTTTTCATAAACTACAAATTTGTCAAAAATATGGCATGTAATAGTCAGACGTAAACTTTTAATACATGCTTTGGTTGGACCGTATGAAATGGGGCACTAAACAATTATTTTTTAAATTTTTGTTTTTATCATTTTATCGTATAATATGGTCAAATCTAAAACATTTTTATTCTGGTCACTTTTACGCTCATATGCACCGTTTCAGAGATATGAGCAATCCGGCTCGGATAGGTTAGCTTAGGAGGAGGAAAGAAAAATAGGATCCCCGCGTAGCGGATCTCCGTCGAGCCACCTTTTTCAGAATGCATCGTTTTATATCGTCTGACCCATGGTTTATTTTAAGACGCTCGCCGCCATAGTGGTAGCCACCATACCAGCAGTTTAGACGATGGCTTTAAAAATGGTGGCCACCATTCTGGATTCCACTGACTGCTTACCATCAGCCAGAGTAAAGTCACTTTGGTGCCCACCCAAAAATAACTTTCATATCAATAAATCTCGTAAACTTCATTTATAATTCCAGGAAGGTGAAATCTGGTACCGCGGTCCGAACCTAATGAGTGGCTACTATGAAAATGAGGCGGCTACCAAAGAGGTGTTGACAGAGGATGGCTGGTACAAAACTGGGGACGTCGGACGATATGACGAAAACAAATACATATACGTCACTGATAGATTGAAAGAGCTTATAAAGGTATGATAAATTGTGGTTTATAATTGTTTTAATTATTGTAATGTAGTAGATCGATGTTGGTTTCGGTTTAATATTTTATGAAAGGATAATTCTCCATTGACCGCCAACCGTGCGTCTGACGCCGTGATTTGAATCAAAATGATTTATTCATGCCAACCCTGATTATTTTCATATATAAATAGAACTGTAAACGCAATGATTTGTTACTTTTTAACAGTTTTCACCTAATTCTAAAATGTTAGCAGAACATATTTTTTAAATATATAGCTAAGATTAAATGATAAAAATTAATACGAAATATGGCATTAAATTACAACGTTGCCGCTCATGAGGCGTAAATGTTCATAATATTCATTGTTCTAGTTGTTTACACCGTACTTTTCAATTTACACCTGATAGAGAGGTCATAAGCTATACTTATTTCAATCACACGTGCTTAAATACTTAAACGCCATTTTACATAAAAGTGTTTCTGTTGCTAAAATGTTTATGGAAGAAATGAATTAGGTATTAAAGGTACCAGAGACTTAAGAATCACTTAAAGTTAATAATAATAATAATAATATAATATTCTACCACATTCACACAGCGATATCTAGCCCCAAATTAAGCAATTATATTTGCTTGTGCTATGGGTACTAAACAACTGATATATTACTTAAATACATTTTTTTTTTTGTAAATACATACATATTATAGATAAATTACACCCAGACACAAAACAAACAATCATGATCATCACACAAAGGTTTGTCCTGGGTGGGAATCGAACCCACGACCTCCGGCTTAGCAGTCAGGGTCACTAACCACTAGACCAACAGGCCAGTCAGTCAGTTAAACGACGTTCCAGTATTTTAGGGTTAATATCTCTATAGACTTAAAGTTCAAGCATAGAAATCATTGCATCAAAGCATTAGTAGTGATTCGGTAAAGAAATCTGTTTCTAATATTGTAGCCCATACTTGCATATGTATCTGGATCAGAATTTTCGGAATTTTCACGCGATCGTATCCTAGGTTTGCAATTTCTTGATTCTACTGGTATTTGTTCCAATCTCAATGTTTTTTTATTTATATTTATTAACATTAAAAATAAAACAAATATACATTCACAGGTCAAAGGATTCCAAGTACCGCCAGCAGAATTAGAAACAATAATACGAACACATCCGAAAGTTCTCGATTGCGCGGTCTTAGGTATTCCCGATGTTATCTCAGGAGAAGTGCCCAAAGCTTTCATAGTACTTCAACAAGAACAAAGTATAGAATATGAAGAGATATTAGAATACGTGAATAATAAAGTAGCTGTGTTCAAGAAAGTGAAAGAAGTACAATTTGTAAAGGACATCCCTAAAAATGCCGCCGGTAAGATTTTAAGAAAAGATTTGAAGAAATTGTATTGTTAGTATTTAGTATTATTTTGAAAGAGTTTAGTATTATTCCGAGTAATATCGCACACCTAGGGAAATAGAGCAAAAAAACTGTTTGTAGGTATGAGACTTCAATTTACGTCAAAATTTAACAGCAAAAATTATACATGTACTATTTAAAACTGTAATAAAAATGATGTATTGTACTTACTCCTTCGTTGATCTGGGCGTGCGATATTGAGAGTAAAATTGCAAGTATCATTAAGAGTAACATTGAGAGTAACATCATGAGTAACATTGGGAGTAACATCGTAAAATTGAGACTATGTTAAAAGTTGTAAGCATGTAGCTATTAGTTTGATGCATTTTTGAAGACAGCATGCGAGTTTATGAATAAATTTACTTAAAGCTTTTTAATACTGCCTTGTCTATTGTTAAGAATTATCATTTTTTAATGTGTTTTTACATCACACCTATTTAAGCGGTGTTGATTTGATATAAGACTTTGTTTATTAGTAAGTATTGTACGTAATCTCTTTATATTCAAGTTCATAAAATAATTGTAATATACAGCAATTCAGATATAAATATATATATATAGGTAAGTATAGACAGAACCGTAATGGATTTATCAATTATTGTTTTTATAAGGGTGTTTAGGTAAATTTTTGCTACTAGTTGGCGCCACTTAGGTGAAAGATCTTCCATTCACAAAAATTCAAAATCATTTACAGTTTGAAATAATAAAATCGTTCACAGTTGATTGGTTGATTGAAAGCACTTTGACAGGTGCCTGGACCTGACGCCTCAGTGCTGCCACCTCGTGGGCGCCATTTTAGACACCCCAATGGTGTCAGAGTGGATAGATGACGCTTACGTCTACTTATACCATAGTACAACATGTTCATTAATAGAGAAACAAGCTATTTTCTTGCATTTAACACAATATTTTCTTCAATTCTTCTGTGCTAAAGAAAATAATAAAATTTATTATAAATAGTTAAATTATTCTATAAAGTCATGGCTTTATCAAGCTTATAGCAACAAAATTGCTCTTACCTTATGTGAACTATTGTCACTGCAACATTTTAATCATTAAACGTTTAGTCATGTGAACAACTATGAATCGGTACAGCACTGCTTTTTCGAATAGCGAGTAAGCGAGAATTAATTTCTTTTGCAGCAATTCGCGAAACGTCCCTTATTATTATTTAGCGTATGCTTCATCTATTGAAAGTCTAAAATTAGGAGTTCGCCCTGAGGGCCTAGACAAGTGGAATAAACGCTGATATAACAGAATAGAATGGATAAATCAATGTATGGGATTGACATAAGCTAACGCCAACATTGTCGTTAGCTTACGTCAATCCCATATTTTTTAATCTATTCTATTCTATTAGCATTTCTGCGACTTGTAGGCCCTCAGAGTAAGTGTGGTGTACAATACTCATGCCTTTTCCATATGAGAAGAGGCCTGTGAATTTCGTACGAGCTGTTGTTATAATTTATAGTATTTATATGATGGTGCTTAGGTCTTTGATGGGTTATTTTTCGATGTGATTGTATTGAAAATATATTTTCAAATATAGTATATTTAAAAATTTTAATACAAAAGCAACTTATTTTTTTTTTTAAATTTAAGAATTAGGTAATAATAAGTTTTAAAATATCGATTATATTGTATACTTATTAAATTGTTATAATTATATACTTAACGTAAAAACAACAAAAGGCCTCTACATATTATTATTATAAAATCATAAACTAATAATTACTATTTATTAGTAATGTAAATCTAAATCTAAAATGTATTAATATAAAACAATGTAATACCTTTTTTACCCACAAAGGTGGGAGTAAGCAAAATTCATGTTGAAATAAACTTAAATTAATGGTAAGGACACAATGAGGGGATTGTAGTTAGTAACTAAGCAACTGCTAGATGAATCTGTAGATCAGAGGCCCTAGGCAAGTGGCAAAGATTTCTATTCTATTTATAGAATAGATAAAGTATGGGATTGACATAAGTATATATTTGACTATATGTTGCCCGCACCTCCGCCCGCGTGAATGACTTTCATCCTCTATGTCAACCAGTGGCGTGCACAGAATTTTTTGACAGGGTACGCATTATAAATTTTAACAGGGTAGACATTAGTTAATTACGTTGCTAAAATTGTGATTTTAAGCAATTATTAAGGTAGGCAGTGCCTTTCTGCTTATATGGAGTGCACGCCACTGATGTCAACCTTCTCAAGTCACTTTTTCGCGATAAAAGATGTCCGATTCCCGAAGTATATTCTACCTCTATACCAAATTTCATCAAAATCAATTCAGTGGTTTAGGCGTGAAAGCATAACAGACACACAGACAGAGTTACTTTCGCATTTATATTAGTATAGATTTAATAGTTATACGGTATGGGATTGACATATGCTAACGACAATGCTAGCGTCAGCTTATGTCAATCCCATACATTTTTTTTATCTATTCTATGAATAGAATAGAAATCTATGCCACTTGTCTAAGGCCTCTGGAAGGTAAGAGCACTTGTTGTAGTCAGTCCATGGATGAATGACCGTTTGTCAAACACAAATCGAGCCCTCCATGCTTTCAGAAAGCACATTTAAATTACTAACTTAATAACTCAATTGTTAGCTTCAAACAAAAGATTTTCTATTATTTTTGCAATAACATTTACTAGTCTATACATGTTTAATATTACTACATTAAAATATTATTATTATGTTAAAAATTGTTATGTGATTGGTGTTTAGGAATTGGTTGGGCAAATATTATTTGTAAGAAATTATTTTGTTATGTTAAACATATAATTTTATTAGAATATTATAGAGAAATAACTGTATATTATAATACTGTACTGTTTCATCGCACTATATACGGCCGAACTGTTTTTCTTACAGCCTGTTTTACTGATATATTGATTGCAGTGCTTACTTATTTCGTATGTTTGTTACCACTCAGCGCCTAAACGGCTGATTAGATTTCGATAAAAAGTAGTATGTACATAGATTCGGTACCGGAGACAGACATGGAGGATAATTTACTTATTAGGATACAATAAAATAAAATCGGTCTTTGTTTTTTTTTTTTTTATTATAGCCTACCAAAGTGACTCCACCCCGCCTGATGGTAAGTAGTTAGTGGAATCCAGAAGTAGCGGCCACTATACCAAAAGCCATCGTCTTAAACTGCTGGTATGGTGGCCTCCACTATGGCGGCTGGGAATTGGGTTAGGGGAAGGGAATGAGGGAAGTGAGGAAAGAGGAAAGGGAGGAAATTGGGCCTTCGGCGCTCTCACTCACCGAACGAAACGCAGTAGTACAGATACCACCACTCTTAAGTCGATCTTCTATGAAAGGGTAGTACTTCCCCGGACGATCCGGCCCATTCATGCTGAAATCAGCGTGGATCTACTACCGTACAGTACGGTCTCGTTTCAGAGTTGCATTAATTAAACACATACCATTTTTAGGCGAAGCCGCAGGGTTCAGCTAGGGTATAATATACATAATATATATAATAGATACTAAAGTTGGGAAATGTGGAATTACCTAATAATCATTTATTCCACAGGCGAAACGATGCGGATTGATTCCCTTATGAGAAAATATGAAATTAATAAAAAAATATAAATACTACACGAGTAAATCATCTATTTCATACTAGCGGCCCGCCCCGGCTTCGCATGAAAATGTAGAATTAACAATCAGACTGTATATCCTCCCATATTAATGTGAACCTTGTTTAAAAAGAAGCGTAATATTGATCCTTATCTTTACATTACTTAGAAAATCTTTTTCGAGTCTAAAGTCATAACTATAGTCTACATTAGTGTCATACTCATAAGTCACACATAAGTACGGTAAAATTTTTAAACTGTTTTCTAATTTTCGCCACATTTTCGATTCAAATTTCACAAAATGTTGATAGAAAATGTGGCGAATCTACAATAACCCTTTCTAAAACGCACGTGTATATTATTCGTGTTGTATTTTGTAATGTGGTTTTGATATTATAACATTTAAATTATTAATTAATTCAATCAATTTAAGTTAATATTATACAATGCATTTTATATTTACTCGTTTTAAGAATATTTCTAATATTGTTATACTGATATATTATTATTGTTAATAATATACACTATTAAGATATAAATAAATTTATCAAATAGTTTAATGTATTTTTATTTATAGTTTAATAAAAAATAATAAATATTATTTAAAAGATAGTAGATTTCGATTTCTAATATATTGTACCGATTTAATTTTGATTTGAAAGACGCCCTGTACCATATTCTGGCAGTAGTAATACAATAATATCTACTAACATTATTTTGGTGTTAATAAACCTAAAACAAGAATTTATAAAAATAGGAATAAGAGTAATAAATATTTTCTAATTATAATTTCACTATTAAAAAGCGATTTAAAATCATAATCTACATAATGGCGGGAACAAATCTTGTACAGGTTTAAAAAAGAGTCTGCCACGTATATTTTCTACCCGTTTCGTACTATTGTGTACATATATCCTAAAAAGTTAGTACCTCACACGGTATGGTGTGGTGAAGCCATGACAGAGGCCTTAGACAAGTGGCATAGATTTCTATTCTATTCATAGCTAAAATTAAAGAATGCACGGGGTTGACTTAAACTAACGCCAACATTGTCGTCAGCATATGTCAATCTCATACATTTTTAATCTATTATACGAATAGAATAGAAATATATGCTACTTGTCTAGACAAGGCATATGTACTGCGTTACTACAACGAATTACATCCCTGATCAAACCAGTTTCTTTTATCTGATTTAGTACCTTCTAAAATCAATAGTGGGTAACGAAGATCTAATAATAAAGCGCCTGCAAGAAATATACCGGCTGCTTTATACATAAATTGTAAAGAAATCACTAAGGTAGATTGTGTTACCAGTGATATCGTAAAATCGTATGCCCTGTAAGGTACGAAATGGGCTCAAAATATACATGGTAGAATCTTTCAAATATAAAAGTTGGTTCCGCCAATATGACGTTTATAGGTTTTACCCGAGATAGAAAACTCGGTGTTTATCAAGAGAGAAGGGAAAGGTTCTGCAATAAATAACGTATGAGTATTTAGGCTGAAATTATAACAATTTTTTTTTATACTTTGGTGAAAATCGTTATCCCATTACCAGAACTTTCAACTTACCTTCAGCCAGAACTAACGTCTTGCTAAATTCACCATTGGTGCGAGCGTGCAACGAATACAATATGACAAACAGTAAAATAGAACACTTAGATATTTTTCATGATTCTTTTGCCGTTTTCAAAGATAAAATATTGAAGTCATTTGCGTAGACTGCCGACTATTAGATCTATATAGTATAACCAATAATAATAATAGTTTTGTTTGCATTATATGTTTATATTTTAACTTATATTTTGTTAACTTAGAACTGTATAACTAGTCAAAAAATTTTTTTGGTGTATTCTGTACATACCTGTTAAAGGTTTACATATAAGAAAATTGTTAGAGCGAAATATGCTCAGTAGTGTTGTATATGTATACTGTTGGTGTGGCTATAATAAATAAATAAATAAAAATAAAAAAAACAAACATACGGCCCGCCTGATGGTAAGCAGTTACCGTAGCCTATGGACGCTTGCAACACCAGGAGCATCACTAGCGCGTTGCCGACCCTGTTAAAAACCTTTTATTAACTCCTTTCTTGAAGAACTCCATGTTGTAGTCTCTCGGTCTTAAATACTTTTAATTTGATTTTATGACATATTTAAACCCATTAACCTTGGACTTTTAACGAAAATGACCGCATAATGATTGCATATACGGATCCAAATACACATAACATTTAGGTAAGTTCATAGTATTGTTTGTTTTAAATATGCGAAGATAATGTCTCGTGAGTAAATTAAGTACATTCATATATAGCATGTTTTTACATTCAATTTTTCTTACAGTTTGTCTTTTTACACCCAGTTTTCCTAGACCCAACAGTGTACCTTTGTAAATTTTCTGATGTTAATGCGATTTGAACAGAAAATAGCAGCATTATTTACGTATTAAATATCACTAGGGTGTCTACTTGTCCGCATGTTGGCTATGGCAAAGCTGTAGGTACACTATGCTGTACACTTCGGAAGAGGATGTCTAACAGGGGACGTCTTCGTAGGTACCTACTGATGATGTAATTTATACAATAGATATGGAGCTAACGATTAAGATGGTAACACAGGCAGTACCGTCACGCTTTGTATCGCGGAGTCGAGCCTCATTGCAAAAATATTTGTGAGAACCACAAAAAATTTCTTAAATTTTGTATTATGTTCTAGTTTTGTCGTAAAATCCCCATTTTATGTTTTATATTATTTAGCGCTGAAGCGTGTATGTCAAAATAGACATTGATAAAGCGATTTAGCGCTGAACGATCCACTGCATAAAATCGATATTTTAAAAAATCTTAGATCGTATATAGAAAGCGCCTGTAAATCTATATGTTTGACACGCGCTACAGCCTAAATGGCTTGACGGGTTTAAATTATAAGGTGTTATTAATTGGGGCGGTGTGGGGCCTTCACCTTGCATTGAAAATATAACAGATTGGAACAACAAATCTATTATCGCATAATCAACAATAACATGTTTGTACCTACTGGTGACTTGTGATATCAAGATAATAGTGGTTTCTTTATCAATAAGTTGTATTGTGTTTACGAAAAAAAGACACACTGTATATTAATGTACATAACTTACTTATAAAACGTTATCATTCTTATCAAAATTAAATAATACTTTGGACTTGCAAGTGTATCTGAATCCGTTTTTATATTGCATTTAAAAGTCCAGGGCTATTACATAAATAGCTTTTATGGACATAAAATTGAAACCTTAATAAATCCTGGTATTAACTACTAAATTTATAGTTTTATATTGCATACATTAGCAGAATCAACAGCCCATCTGATGGTAAGTGGTAACTGTCGCTCATAGACTTCTGCCCCAGAGGCTCTGCGAAGCCGCTGCCTACCGTGATATTAATGCTCTCTTTAAATCTCGTTTGAAGAAGGACATATCATAGCGCACGGGATACACGGTAAGTAAGGTACGTGGTAATCGCCGTCCGTTCTATATAGACTCGGCTAAGGTGCTGCCTAGGAAATTAAAATAGTAGGCTAATTATCTCAAATTATATTATATTAAATTAAATATATTATATGATCTTTAATTCTGTCTTTGCAACCAACTTTTGTAATGCACGGGGCGGTAATTGCACGCGTGAGTGATATGCCTGAGTGTACTACCCGAACGTGGTCATACTCGTGAACGCAGACGTCATTGACAGTTGTGTTCAGATATACATAAAAAATTTGACGCGCACTTATCAGATTCCGTTCGATTTCTTGTATTAAATCTATATTTTGCATTCATATATTAATAGATTAATCAAGAAGGTTTTTTTTTGCTAGTAAGGTAGGTTATTTTTATGAAGGTCACTATGATCCTTCTTGGCTGGCGCCGACTCCAAAATAACTGATTAAAAACTATAAATAGTAAAGTATTATAGGTATCAAGGATTGCGTTGATTCCCCTTTAATGTTCTTTGCTATGAAGTAATTAAAATATTATTTTCTACTTTTTAGTTAAGGATTGAACATGTAGGTGTTGTTTGAAGTCGGTATTCATTTTTTTTCTAAAATAATTTTATTTGTAAACTTTTAGTGGGAATTAATTGTGTATAAATATATTCAATATGGGTAGACCTACTAAACGTACTGCGCAAATGAGACAGCGCCGCGCCGTTTGAAAGAAAGTAGAGACGAGAGGTAAGATTGTAAATAGAGATATAAGGTCCTTGTCAACACTTTCTCGATCGCTAAATCCTGAATCCCAGAAACCACAAATCAAAACAAAAAAGTGATGATCTACCAACAATAAAGAATCATCAAAAATCATAATTTAACTGACCGAGCAATCGCTCAGATATACAAAAAATAAACAGTGGTGCTGTAAAGGCAGGTTTAAGGCCGCCCGTTGCTGTTGTAATTTCTCACGACCATAAGACCTCCAACTTGGCTTAACGACTACCAAATTATAGTGACGACCATAGTCTACTGCTTCTAAAGAATGAAGACGCTGAAAATGAAATGACGCAAATGGTCACTCATCCAGGGCCACTTCGTTTCTAACAAAAAATGAATTTTGAAAATCACTTCGCACTTGTAGCACGGACATGTCATTGTCAGATAATTCGTCGCAAAAGACATCGACGTCTTGCTTTACACGTCTTCACTTCTTGCAAACGTTTTGTTACAAAATATTCAATTGAAGCCAAACTACTAAATCATTCTTTATAAAAAAAACATGGGACTCCATTTCGGAGTATACCCTTTCAAATAAAAGAAGAATTTTCCAAATTGGTTTATAAATGACGGAGTTAAGTTGTAACAAACATACAACCACTGAACCATTTCTTATAATAAAAAAATGGGACTCCATTTCGGCGTATACCCTTTCAAATAAAAGAAGAATTTTCCAAATTGGTTTATAAATGACGGAGTTAAGTTGTAACAAACATACAACCACTGAACCATTTCTTATAATAAAAAAATGGGACCAATTTCAGAGTATACACTCTCAAATAAAAAAAAAAATTTCAATTCGGTTCATAAATGACCGAGATATGAGGTAACAAACATACAAAAAAAAAAAAAACATACGACCCGTATTGATAACCTCCTCCTTTTTGAAGTCGGTTAAAAATATGATAAACATAATAAAATATAGCCCGTTACCCTTCTTAGTTGTCGCTTTCTAATAGGAAAATAATTTTTGAAATCGGGTATGTACCTACTTAGATCTTGAGTTTACATAACATACAAAACTTCTTACGGTAGTAGATCCACGCTGATTTCAGCACGAATGGGCCGGATCAACCGAGGAAGTACTACCCTCTCATAGAAGATCGACTTAAGAGTAGTAGTATCCGTACTACTGCGTTTCGTTCGGTGAGTGAGAGCGCCGGAGGCCCAATTTTCTCCCTTTCCTCTTTTCTCGCTTCCCTCATTCCCTTCACCCTCACCCCATTCCCAGCAGCCATAGTGGAGGCTACCATACCAGCAGTTTAAAAAGATGGCTTTCGGTATGGTGGCAATCACTTCTGGATTCTACTGACTGCCTACCATCAGGCGGAGTGGAGTCACTTTGATAGGCATATATATATATCTATACATATAATAAAAATGTAACCGATCGCTGTCTGTACATGGAAGATATATGAGAAAAAATACTATTGGGACCTATATCAACGCAAATAGAACCCAAAACAATGATTTTTAAAATTTTTGTCTGTTTGTCTGTTTGTCTGTTTGTCTGTTTGTCTGTGCGTTTGTGCACGCTAATCTCAGAAACGGCTTATCCGATTTAAATATGGTTTTCACTAATATATTGTGGTAAGCTTCACTTAACATTTAGTGTTTGTTTCATGTCAATCGGTTCATAAATAAAAAAGTTATGCCAATTTAAAGAATCACATTCGTTAATTTACTACGAAATCTTATAGAAGCAGATATTTTAACAGGTTGCGGAATAGCTGATAGTGTTTTTATTCCTCGGATTCCTGTCATTCTAAACAGTCTTTCATTTAGTTTTAAACGAGTCCAGTTTCCGGTGAGCCTATGTTTTGCGATGACTAATTAAAGTAATTAACTAATTAAGTAATTAAAGTAAAGGTAAGACACTAAAAGTTGTGGGTGTGGATCTAAGTATTAGCTGTTTTTTGGTCAGCTTTATGTGGCTCTATCACGTGTTAGCATTACTAGCAGCCTGTATGCTTTGATCCCTGATGGCTATACGTCTAATCCATACATTCATACATATTATAAAAGGCTTTGTCCCGACTGACTGACTGACTGACAGACAACGTAAAGCCTAAACCGCTGGTCGTAGCGACTTGAAATTTGGAGGGTGTGTTTGTCTTAATGTCTAGAAGTGTACAAAGAAAGGGTTATTAAAAATTCAACCCTTAAGTGTATGAAAAGGGATGAAATCGATTGTATAAAACGTCTTCATTTTTTAAGTTACAGCTTTGAAATTTTGTTTTGGAATACTTTTATTTAAATAAAAAATACGCTCATAATTTTTTTTTACTGGGGTGGATTTATAGGAGTGAAATAAGGGATGAAATATTGTATGGAAAAATCTTTGCTTTTGTAATTGGCGACTTGAAATTTGGAGGGAGGGGGAAGAGAGGGGGAGGAAGAGGAAAGGAAGGGAGAAGTGAGAGGAAAGTGCGGGGGTAGTGAGGGAGAAGTCAGGGGAAAGGGAGGGGAAAGTCAGGGGGAAATCGACTGCCTCTGTATTTCGGTGGTACTGTGTATGGACTGTGAGGTCGTGGGTTCGATTCCCGCTCAGTGCAAATATTTGTAGCATGAACATGTCTATTTGCATTGGTCTGGGTGTTTATATGTATAATATGTATCTATTTACAAAAATAAAAGTATTTAAGTATGTTTATCCGAATTCTAGAACCCATAATACAAGCATATAATATGCTTACTTTGGGTCTAGATGGCGTTGTGTAAAAATAAAAAAGGAAGAGGGAACTTAGGGGGCGTAAGGGAAAGTGAGAGAAGTGAGGGAAAGTGAGGAGTCAGAAGTGGTGGTGAGTGATTGGGAAGTGAGGGAAAGTGAGGGAGACGGGAGGGGAAGGAAGGGGAGGGGAGGGGAAGGGAGGGGAAGGGTAAAGTTATTGTAGTGAAAATTTGCCTTTGTGTATTGTATGTTGTTTTACGGGGGATATCTTTAGGTAGGTGAAAGAGGGTTTGTACGAATGGTGATGATGATGAGATTAGAAATAGTATGCAAAACAGTATTTAAACAATATAAAAATGTCTATTGAAAAACGATATTCATGCGAGCGAAGCCGCGGGCAAAAGCTATACATATATAAAAACGAAAGGTCACTCACTCACTCACTCATCTCATCACGAAATCTCAAAAACTACAAGTGCTAGGAGTTTCAAATTTTGGAAATAGGTGCTCTCTAAGACGGGATTTTGCGAAATTTATTTCCCTGGAGTGTATAGGGGAACAAAATTTGTATGGAGCTTCTATAGTTTTTGAAAATAGGAGTGCCAAGTTTCGTTAAATATCGCAAAATTTCGTCTGTTTTAGGGGTAGCGGGTGAATAGATTTAAATCGGATTCGCCTTAGACGGATTATACTGATATTTATTACTAATGTACAATGTACGATTGCCGTAAGATTAGGTAAGAAATATTCTCATACAGGCACACATCTGAATTTTCACGGGAACGAAGTCTCGGGCAACAGCTACATATAATAAAACTGTAACCGGTCGCTGTCTGTACATGGAAGATATATGAGAAAAATATTATTGAGACCTTTATCAACGCAAATAGAACCCAAAACAATGATTGTTACAATTTTTGTCTGTTTGTCTGTTTGTCTGTGCGTTTGTTCACGCTAATCTCAAAAACGGCTTATCAGATTTAAATATGGTTTTCGCTGATACATTGTGGTCAGCATCACTTAACATTAAGTGTTTGTTTCATGTCAATCGGTTTATAAATAAAAAAGTTATGCTAATTTAAATAATCACGTCATAAATGTGGTATGTATTTAGCTTAGCGTAGTTTGTTTTTAAGTTAGGTTATCACGTCTTATTTCTTTATTAAAATGTAAATACTTCGGATGGACTAGGGATGTACTACCCTCTCATAGTTTTCGACGTAAGAGTAATAGTATCCATATTATTGCGTTTCGTTCGGTAAGCGCGAGAGCCGGAGGCCCAACTGATGCAGAGATGACAAACCTCGCAGCATGTGTGGGACCAGCTGAGTATCCGCGGAGTCATTGTGTGGGTGGTGTGGGTCAACCCGCCGGCCAGGGAGACCCGTATAAACGGTGGTGCCGCTGGCCGCCCGCGGCATTCTACAAGGGCCCAATTAGTACTAACCAAAAAAAAAGAGACTGCCCCACCAGGTTGCGCATAATCTCGGAGTGGTTCGTCGTGCAGGTTGGTGACCGGATAGTGGGACCCGGCGACCATTTTCGAGACGGTACGGGGGCCTTTTGCGAGCAGTCCGTATCATGGAAGCCCGGAGGCCTAAGACCCTTGAGCCTTTACAGCTGCGAAGAGACATCGCCTCCTCAACGGCCGTCTTCTATCGCCTTTACCACGGAGAGTCTTCTCAACAGCTCTTTTAATTAATTCTACCCTCTCCCTTTTTATCCAGAACGACACGTGCGGGACTGAAGTGCGGGTAGCACTTCACAGTGCAATCTAAAGGGTCTCGAACCAAACGGTTCAGCACTTTATACTTTTGTCGCTCAATTAAAGCCTGGAACTCTTTACCAGCGCATGTGTTCCCACCTAACTTTCATCCTGGGACTTTTAAGCGAGGCGTGAAGAAGCATCTCACTAAGCCGCCATAGTGGAGGCCACCATACCAGTAGTTTGGCTTTTGGAATGGTGTCCACTACTTCTGAATTCCACTGACTGCTTACCATCAGCCAGAGTAGAGGCACTTTGGCAGGCTAATATAAAAAAAAAAACTTATAGCGTTTTTATTCCTCGGATTCCTTTAATTCCAAACAATTTCCCGTTTAGTTTTAAACGAGTTCAGTTTCCAGTGAGCCTATGTTTCGCGATGACAATTAATAAGTGTGGATCTAAATATTAACTGTTTTTCGCATGGTCAGCTTTATGTGGATTTGCCACGTGTAAGTAATCCTAGCAGCCTGTATGGCTTTGATCCGCGATGGCTATACGTCTAATATCGTAGATAGAGAAGCATTTACTGTAAAGATTTTTCTTATTCACCTAAACGAAGATGTTTATAATTCAAAACAAACCAAAAGATATATCCAAAAAATGCTGCCCAAAATCACTATTCCACGCGGACGAAGTCGCGGGCACAGCTAGTATATATATATAAAAAAAAACTAATCTTTTCTCTTTATAAAATTAGTTTAGATATATATATATCATTATCTATCTATCAAACGTGCATTTGCTCTGAACTTTAAGATGATTAACAGATAAAATGCTCTGCACTCAAATGTACCCGTAGGTGACATAAGGCGAGGACGAGGCGTAGTCATAACATTAATACGCGAAGTCATTATTATTCATTTAAGTGTTATTATTCAGCGGATTTAAATGTATTTTCGTTAACGATAACATAGATATCAGTTTGCTACGAATTGCTGTTATTAAAAGAACATACGAAATATACATAACTAGCTGCGGCTTCGAACGCGCCTAAAATGTGTTTTGTCTCCCTCGGGAACCAGACTGATTTTCGAGATAAAAAGTAGGTGGCCTATGTCCGTCTCCGGCACCTAATCTATCTACATACCAATTTTTATCAAAATCGGTTCAGCCATTTAGGCGGCTGAGTGGTAACAAACACACATACATACACACACACAAACGCATTCATATATTAGTAGGATATCTTTTTTGTGGTAATTTAAACCCAAGGATGTTCCCAAGAATGTTCGTTGGTAGACAATCGGTTTTCGGTCATCTTAATAGGTAATAACCTCGTAGATCTAACAGGTTTAGACCCTGCGAACTTACACTTGGCGTCGTCTAGTAGTAGTCAGTCTGTAGCTCGTCTTTTTGTATTCTCTACAGTTGGACGAATACATGAAGAGACTATTCGCCTATTTACCTACTCAATAATATCCAATTTGGCAATCATTGACAATTTTATAGAGCGGATTTGGCTAAAATCTCAGGCATACGGAAAATTGTCCTATACGTAACATTCTACCGTAAAGTGTAATCGAAACTTACGTTGATAATGTTGTTTTGATGAGAAAGAATGATAGCACGCTTCTGCATTGTTAATTAGTAGTATTAATATAAGTTATATAATTATAAGAGATAATTTAAGTGCGATTTGATTAGGCTGCCCTGACTAATTCGGTAGCGTCATAGTGGGTGTCCTTTGAGTCACACGTATAGGTACTCGTAGAGCATAAATACAACATCCACATCTAGATGAACTCCTTTTTTCTACTAGAAAGAAACACTCCGAAAATAAAAAGTAATGCTAGCTGATTTATGGGAACGAGGTTTTAAGAAAGACTAATCTCAGGGTAGGCAGAACGCTTAGCTGAGCCGCTGGTATTTCAGAAGTCCACGAGCGACAGTTACCTTTTATCATCGGATGTTGGCTCATCCTCCACTAGGAAAAAATAGTGTCCTAGTGTACGATTTTAATAACTATTTATAATAGGTACCGTTTTAAACAAAATACTAAATAATAAAATGACGAACTATTTACTTGCCACTCTTGGCATTGTGTTAAAGTTGATAAGTTTGCGAACGTTACACAGGCGCGGAAAATTATATTAATACCTAATGCCGTATTTAAACCTAACTTTTCTGTACCTAACCATTAATGTCCATGGTAACTTTACAAACATACCTACTATTAGTTTTTGTGGCCTATGTTCAACAGTGGACATCTTTTGACTAAAATGATAAGATTCTCTTTAAATTGGTTGATTCACTACAGTGGCTTTCTACTTTATTTAAAAACACGATTTTATACAATAAATCGTTTAGCGCTGAATAGCTTTTATAATATATCAATATGTCTATTATTAACAGAGCGCTTCAGCGCCGAACGAAAAATCGGGATTTTTATGAATCTTGGATTAAAGTTTCTTTAAAGAAAGCCACTGTTAGTTATCAAAATTCTTCAACTGATGGCGCTTCAGAACAATTCACCTATTTGATAAAACTGAGGCAAACTCATATTAGAGTTTAACAATTTCAGATACCACGATGTTTATCATTTGACGCAATTGTAAGTACTCAAGGAAAAATAAAAAGAAACTGGTTTTCAACCATAATCAGTAATAATAGTCATAATTAGCAACAGTATGTGGTAAATTCCATAGAATAAGTTGGCCGACGTTAAAGGAGGTTGTGGTCAGTTCATGTTTGTAGAACCATAGGTACTACAATTATTATGAACTTTCATTGGAATATGACCCATATGTATTGCGCATTGAGCTCATAATAAAATTAGGGCATCAGCAGCTTTATAAGTACCTTTTAGTCATAGTGTTGCCTCACTAAATTATCATGTTGAAGAGAAATATGGCAGACCGAAATTTCTTGTACAAATCGAATAGCGGTTGGGGAATCACCTTACCGTAGTCTATAAAAGACTGAATAGAAACCAACTCTACATATATTATCATAAAAGAAACACACAGGTTACGATATTTTGTATAGCTCTTTGTGTAGTTTATTCTAAGCATAAAGAAACTAAATTATGTCAGCGAGAAGACGTGTTCTCTTTCGCGATTTATTGCTAACTGAATCAAATCGCTCGTCCAAAACGCTTAATATTTTTGAAATAATTTTTAATTACGGAAAATGATTCTTATAATGTAATGATTGAGGTTCTCTGCACAGATTGCAAAGAACCATAAATCCCAATAAAATGAAACAAAATAACTTATTTAGAATCTTATAGATCGTGATTGTTTTAATAAATCTGTGCAATCATGCGTGTCAATCTGATTAGCTTCACTTTTAATTGGGCTAAGCAAATAGTTCCATTACACGCATGCCTTGTTCATACAAACTGATTCAATTTTAAATTGATCGCTAACTGCTACGTACATTTTAATTAAGCTTTAGAGCAAATTTAACAAGTTTTAGGCAATCAGCAGTGCAGTGATTTTTATTGTGCTCTTGTCGTAGCAAAGGGCAAATATGCGTAGCCTATATACACGGCTGTGTTCCCTAAGGCAAAGACAAAGCTAAGAAAACAGAACTAAGACGTTGCCGGCAAGAAAAATTAAAAAAAAAATTTGAAGGGAAAAGGAGACCACAGGGGTAATTGGGTGTCTGGCGCTTTAACTAACCAAACAAACTGCAACAGTAGCTATATTATATGAATTTCTGTTACATCGATATTCTATGAGAATATTTATAGTTTCAGCGGATAGGAGTAATCCGATCCATTCATGCTGAAACCAAAGAGCACATAACCACTACTTTAAGCTGAAACCAGCAAAGATTTATATCGTAACAAATTCCAATTCAAACCAAAAAAAGGAATCCACGCTACAACAATAATTATTTACTTGAAAAGCAAGTCATTATAAAAACAATAGAAAGTGACAACCGTTCGACTTCAATGAATAAATGAATAATAGGAATTAAATTAATATAAGTATTTTAAATTCGATTACAAAATAAAAATACACATATTGTATAGGTTGTGTACCTCTTTATGTACGGTAGTAGGTTTAAGAATTATGTGCCGTTTCGGAATGTGTAATCTGTTTTGCAGGTAGCATTTTTAGGTAACCAATTTCGGTTCTAGAACTCATACACTTATTTTAACATACGCTGTATTCATTGTACCTATATAACATAATTAAGTAATTATCAAGATCAAAGTAAAGTCCAGAATGCCTACAGAACAAAGTAGGTATGTTTTAAATGTTCTGTCCTACACGTACACGTACACGTCTTAGCTCGCTTCGTTCAACAATCAGTCGTACATCCGCAGCCGTTAAATTCGCGCGCGAACCATGCAAAATATGGCGCGAAAATTACTTTTACGGGAAATTAAACATTTAAAATGGCAAAGAAAATTGTCATTCAGTGCTGTGTTAAATAATGAATTTATTGTTAAATCGAGTATACCTGATTTTGTAATACCTAACATGAGGTTTATGGATCGGCTGTTTGTTAACTCAGCGGGGTACCAAAATCATATTGCATTAGTAAGTTTTATATTGTTCTTAATAATTAATTAGTGGTAGTAATTCATCAATATTTGGAGAGGCTTAATGCTATTTTAAAACTTGGTTTATTATTGTAGGCTGGCTGGTTATTTATTATACGTAAAATTAGTTTTTAATTCGTTCTGAAATTATAAGTGAATTCCACGTACACCTACGATTTACGTTAATTTCTCCCTAGTACGTGAGGCCCTGGAACGAACTACAGCTGTGGTGTGTGCTTCAAAAGAAGTTTCAAGAGAGCTAATTTCCCGGTAGGCAGCGGCTTCGTAGAGCCCCTTGCATTGCAGAAGTCCATGAGCGATAGTTGCCACTTACCATCAGGTGTTCTGTTGGCCCGTCTGCCACTGTAGGTAATAAAAAAATAAAAGAGTGGTGAAGTAATTATTTATTAAACTGGTAATTTATTAAAATTCTAACAATAGAGGTGCACGAAATACTTACTAAACTGGTACCGTATTGACGTCATACTTACATTCTATCAATAAATTGTTTTATTTTATAATAAATGCTTCTGGCCACTCACAATGAAGTGTAGTCTACATGGAGGATATACTATCACCTATTTAATATAACTTGAGACCTTAATTTGCCCTCCCTTTTTTTGGTCGTTTATGTTAGGACTTTGCGCCGTAAGTGGATGCACTTAGGGCGCAAAGTCCTTACATAGATGACTATATCTTAATGTAGGTAATGAACAAATACCTGCAAATTATGTACAGTAGACATATTTGCTTTACTACTTTTAGGTTACTGTACTAAGGGCACTTGTAAGCAAAAATAGACACTGTTTTGTGATATGCAAATGACATTTGCTCTAAGAGTGATATAACAATTTTATGGTCGACTATACCTTCTTCTTCTTCTTAGTCGTGCACTCTTGAAAGAGTGGTCGTGGTTATGGGTGGGTCTACACTAGTGGCGCTCCTTGCTATGCGTCTTCATTCGGCTCTATTTTAAGCGTTGTTAGAGCAGTCGGACATGGTGGTGTTAATTAGGTCAGTGTGGGACTTAATTAGGTCAGCCCATCTGGTTGGCCAGCGACCACGAGATATCTTGCCCTCTACTCTGTCTTGGACTACAAGTCGCTCCATCGAGTCTTCATTTCGGGTTATATGGCTAAAGAACTTGAGTATTTGTAATTGCACAGTCGACAATAATCTTTCTGTAATGTGAAGTTCTTTTAAGATCGACACATTAGTACTGGGCAGTCCATGAAATACGAAGCAAGCTTCTCCAGCACCACATCTCAAGAGCATTGGTTTTCCTCCTTTCCTTCAGTCTTAAGGTCTACGTCTCAACGGCGTAGTGCACATTGAAAAGACATAACTTCGCATCAGACGTATATACCTATACGACTATACCTAGACGTCTTGAAAGAAATAGGATGCCATTTTGTTTATTAAATCTTTCGTCTTTAAATAGGATATCTATTAACTTTGTGTCTGTGCCACAAAGAGAGTAGGTACCTGCGTACGAAGGTCTACGCAATCCCTCTCGGTCCTCAGAATGGCGTTGTAGCTTCGATTACATCTTCCCAGTCTGCTCGTACTTTTGAGAGGGCTGGAGGCACAAGTACTACCACAGTACTCCCTTCATTTCTCTCTCCTTAAAAGGCCAGAAGCGGCTCATATTTTTATTCTCTCTCTCTTTTTTCTATTCGCTTCGACACATGACTAGTTTCTAAAGTGTCTATAATAAAGTGTGTAAAAAAAATATTGAAGCCGGAACACTTTGGACACTTGTTATTATTGACCTCTTCATAGCTACCATTAAACGATGGCTATTCTTATCTTGCTCTTCCGTATGCACTAGCTAACTAGGTACCTACTAGTTATTACGAAGATTTTTCATTACGCAGGAACATGACTCGCGTTTTATTTTGACGACATACCTACTTATTTATTATACGCAAGATAAATGCTTATAGTAGGTATTTACTTCCACTAACCTATTATATCCGCACAACTGAAATATGCTACGTAGATAATATGGTAATGGTAATATGCATGATATTGTTCATTATTAAGTAATTGTAGTGAAAATGACAACAGGCTCGCCCCCTGTTAAAATTAAATGAGACCTAAGATAACTGGCAAACCGTGGCCAAAGGGCTGATCCTTGGTATCTTCAGTTGAAAAATAAAATACTGGTTATCTTCTAATTTTATTTGTGTTTACACACGACGAAAATTACACTATTTAGGTAGGTACTTACTTAGTTGTTTTAATTTCTTGTTCTTCATTTAAATACTATTGCTGTAAAGTTATCAGCGTAGGTATAAACAGCACTATACCTATTCAGGCATGTAGGTAAAATAATAATTTTGCTGTTGTTAAATGAAATCAAGTAAAAATATTTTCATTTCAAGCAATTATCCATAGTGAAGTACCTACACATAATAAAATGAACACAAATAAAAATAAAAAGTAAAAACAAAATTAAACTTCATAAAAATTACCCATTTAAATGACATTAATTGTAACATTAATTTCAACAATTATTTAATTAAATTTGGAGATAATTACTTAGTTACCTACATAATTTACTTGTTATTTTAAGGCAAGATATCAATGCAAACGTAGGTATTTTATATTGACTATAACGTGTCGATAAACTAAGTATTAATGAGGCATTCGGCTTGAGGCTGGCGCTAAACTATCCTGAGAAATAGATATAACCTAAATCATCGACAGTCAATTTGCTATTGAAAGCTATATATTAACAATAAAAATGGATACCTGCTTTAGCGGCGACCTTTGTGTCACGGCCTACTTTACAAACATATAATTACTGGACATACCTAAAGTACCTACCTGACCTAGACGTTGTGAATAAAACTTTTCGCCAGTGGATATCGAATCGACGACACGCCATAAGTATCAAATAGCTGTATGATGATGACCATTTTAACTACTAAATCATACACGAAATTTAGCAAGAAACGTAAGATACGAGTAATAATAATAATATAATAATATATGTGGACACTATCACACATCGTCATCTAGTCCCAAGCTAAGCAGAGCTTGTATTATGGGTACTAGATAATTGAAATATAATACTTATACATACTTTTTTTTTGTAAATACATACTTAGAATACATAGAAAACACCCAAACTGAAGACAAATACAAATGTTCATCACACAAATATTTGCCTTCCGCGGGAATCGAACCCACGACACCCGGCGTCGCAGTCAGTTACACTAACCACTAGACCAACGGTGCAGAGTAGTTAGGAAGGTACGTATCTTAAGACTTACGGTCGTGTAAAATTTTGTGTACCTAATAAAATTTAGGTACAAAGTCCATGTGTACCTAAATATAAATAATAGAACAATGACCAAGCAATTATGGGTATCTAGTTCAAATTCCAGTTCAGAACAGCAGTGGGGCAATTGGTGTGTAATTGATAGATGTTAGGTGGAATATACATTGCTCAACGTGCTGAGAGATAGGCCGTGGATGTTGTGTGCAAGTTGTTCATTTTGTATGAAAAGCTGCGAAGTGTAAATTTTTTTAGATTCAGATTCACTTTAGGCCACGTTGTAATCCACCCTACTAGGCTACTAGTAGTAATAGTAATCGCAGAAGTATAATAATAATTGTGAATAAAGAGTTCAGGATGACTGAATGGGCATTTCAAACTACTCAACATGTAGTAGGAATCTGTGGAGTGGAACATAAGATACTGCTCTAAATTCATTATTTATCATCAATCCTTCGCAAGTAACTAGTACCTGATACTAATGAATACGTAAAGAGCACAAACGATACTTTAAGATACATAATAGTGCTCTATTCTTGTAGAACCTCTTAGACTCAACCAAACTCATTTATTTATTCACAGGCAACTTAAGTACCTACGTTAAGATAAAGCAAAAGAAAATGTCAGCTAATTAATACCAGGCTGACCACGCAGAGTGCTGAAAAGATCCAGCAAGAAACTCGGGTCTCTGTTTTTATTTGTCAGATGACAATCTTTAGTTATTATTTTAAGTACCTAACATGTTAAGGGTATTTTTTTTTATTGACAGTCAGTGGCTGACGAGTGAACAGCCCACGTGATGGTAAGTGATAACTGTCGCTCATGGACGACTCAGAGTCCCTATTATTGCTTCTGCAATGCCAGGAGCTGCCTACCATGAATGGGGTAGATGAAAGAATTAATGGAGGCAAGGAAAAAGAAAAGGGGGAAATTAGGCCTTCGGCACTTCCAAAATAGACTAGAAATAAAATAGAATTTCTGAATAACTCAGTTTTGAACCAGGAACACAAGTTTCAAGTCACAATCTTAACCGACTAGGGAACCTGGTCTCAGCAAGTAGTTAGAAAGAAATATGTATAGTTTAATGATGATGACGCCTGATACTCAATAACGTTGATGACGGCAGAGGTCAGTTTTACAGTGTGAACCATGGCTGTAGCAATGGTGCAGACGCCTAGACTACCTTGACAAAACCGCGTTCCTTTACATCGCAGTGTGTATTTTGCCTAAGATATTATTTTCATCGTCTTCGACTAGTCAATTAACTGTTAGTGAATTGATCGTGATACCTACGTACTTGACACAGAAGTAAAATGGAGTATAACAAGGAAGTTGTTATAGTAGATAGGTTCACGTATGACCTGACCACAATATGATGTTAAACGATGATGTAGTCTATGATGATATCTACACATTTGCTTTTTTACGTTTGTAGACAGTTTTTGCGGCTCTATCAGGACAAAAACGATCTTTAATAAAAAATGCTTCACGAATCAGATTTGCTTGTAAACTCATTAAGGACTCTTGGCAGTAAGCGTTTACAACAATGAGATTGTCCTGTAGATGATTATTATGCTATGCAGCCGAAAGATGACCACTGTCGGACACAGACCGCCTCCAAATATTGTCACTTTAGGCATTCTTATTCATCTAGTTCTTGCTACCTTTATCAAGTTCCACCTTGGAGGAGGGGTCTGCCCACGCAGAGTCTTTAGATTGGACGTCGTAAACTACTTCATAAATTATCTGCCTCAACAATCATCATCAGTTCTGCGGCTTTTGAATAACCGCAGCAGCGGTATGATCCATATAAAATTATCGTATATTCGTCGTAAACTTAGCACTTCTAGAGGTCGTTAGCCGAAAGGTCGAATCATGATAAGAGGGTTTTCGCTATTGGATGATTGCAGTCACGGAACTCGCAAGGGCCAAGGTCTAATGCGGGGGACCGTTATCAAAGATATTTATTATTTAATATTTTCATTAAACTCGTGTACTTAACGCTTTTCGTGTCAATAATATTGTTTTGATGATAAAGATCCCAATTATAAGATTAAGTTGTAAATATGTAGCTTATATCGGTGATATAAAAGCCTTAAAAATGATAATGCGTTGATATGATACGATAAAAGAGATATTTATAATCCATGAAATTAATATTATCATATTTATTACAATAAAACAACACACCCTGTTTTCCGTAGGTATAAGATCAGACGTAGATTATACCTAGGTATCTCTTGTTTCCCTTGCTAAGTCCCAGCCAATAGAAGAACCAATTATCATACACTTAATACAATTATTTATAACGCCCACGCTTTCAGCTTGCTAACTTATTTTTCCTATCTTCGAAGAATTTGAAATTTTCAATTGCAAGGTCTCTTTAGCAAGTGACGCATTGTGTGTGCAAGTGTTCGCATAGACAGGATCAGACATTTCTGATCCTCTAATTCTAGTTCGTAATGACAGGTATCGCACATGACATGGATCAGATATCTCAGCAGTGCACTTTTAAACGTACAATATCTGCCTGTGAAAAGGGTCCTCCTGTCCAACTATCTAATCCTAATCGCACGTATATTTATATATATGCGATGAGGATTTGATTTTCAGGGGCCTAAGTCTGCTATCACAATAGTGTCGGAATGGTCGATCATTGATCTCTTAATGGGTGATGTTGACATGTTTCAACTAATAAGAGATCAATGATTGACCATTCTGACACTATTGTGATAGCAGACTTAGGCCCCAGATATGATTAATCAATATCATTAATCATACCTGGGGCCTAAGTCCCTCTAATAGTGACAGATGGTTTATTCCCACCTTCCCCCGCATGTCTTCTTCCAAATAAGGAAAAATGGGATTAATATATTTACTTACACGTAAAAAGTATAAATCTAATTTTTAGTAGGTACCTATTATTAATATAAAAAATCGTAGTTTCTTGTTTGCAGTTGGTTTTCTGTCTAGACGGTCGTGTTGCGTGACGTATAAAGTAAAGAATAGACTTTGGACTGTAAACTCGGCTTCAATTGTTTTAATTAAGTGTTGTATCTATTGTAAACATATTTTTATGTCGGTAATTTATTACATCACTCAATGACGATTCCAGGCATGTGTGTTAAAAAGACTCAATTAAAATCTAGAATTTATCTCCTTTAAGATTTAATAGACTATTGTATTACTTTTTATTATCTCGAAAGATAAAAAGCAGTAAGTTTCTAATAGTAACTGCTTGAAAAAGCTTATAGGTATTATATTTTTTACCAGAATATACATTGTAAAAACGTAATTTAATGTGTATTTCAGTAATACCTACTTACCTTAATTTGGAAATTTAGTCAACGGATTTTAGTTATTGTATTTTTTGTTATTATTCTTTAATAGAAGTAGAATTTATTTGAGGTTGTACACTTTCTTGGGGAGTAGGTATTGCAACATTTCTATTTTAGCCGAAATACGTGCGTAAATGCCCCAGTTACTCTAGGCTAGTTTTTCAAGCCAGGACAACAAGCTAGTTTTCTTCTAAACTGTCCTAGCTTGGAACGCTAGTTCTGCTTACATGAGGCTAGTTTATTTTAAGTTAGTACTTTTGCAGTGATTGAAGTGACCATCAACTTTTGTCAGTACTTGGGAATACGTTGCTCCTAAGTTTTTCATCTTTGGTAGTCATATCAAACCCACTATCTTTAATTCGCTGCACATTATTGTAGTGCTGAATCACATTTGGACTTGTCATTATATCTTGAAAGAGTGGCATTCCACAGACATTCATGATACAGTTGTATAAACTTCAAATTAATCTCCTTACTTAGTTTGGGCATCTGAAAATCTCAAATACTCGCCGCGGTCAGAAAATCAAACGAAACGAATGGTTCCTATTTACGAGCGCCACTTAGCGCCTAAACGGCTAAACCGATTTCGATGAAAATTGTTGTGTAGATAGAATCGGAGCCTGAGACGGACATAGGCTACTTTTTCCTCGGTTTGGTTCCCGAGGGAGACTAAACTCATTTTACGCGCGGGCGAAGCAGTGGGTAAAACCATAAAATATCAAAAAATGTCATAAAACCATTACAATTACTTATTCAATATTAGGAATTAAGAAGTAGGTAGGTAGGTAGTAGGTAGGTACCTACTGAGTTATTTTCAAAGTCAACGTTAGTTTTCTGATGTTAGATTAACATTCAACGAATGAATATGAATAAGTATTAAATCTTTGGTCTTCTGTTCTAAAAATATTTTTTGTCAATGTCCAAGGTAAGTAAAATAATATTTAAGTAAGTATTATTCAGATTAATGAATTTTAATGCCATGAAAATGTTGATTAAATCAAAATATGACAATCATTCTCTGTTAAAACAAAAGACGGAATTCGAATTTAATTTTGAAATTTTACAAAATGTTCGCCAAATGAGATTGTTTCAAAAAGTACCAACATGTACTTGTTAAGTTTATTTTGGACATTACATTACATACGGTGAAGGTGAGTAGGTACCTACCTATCATACGGAAGCCTCGACAATAACAAAAATATGACTCAAAAGATGCCAAGGTGAAATAAATATAATATTCGCTTGGCCCAAAAAAGATGATACCTAGTAACCAGAAAATAAAGATAAAAAAGTAATTACAATTAATTAAGCGATTTTAATAGAGCTGAATTTTCGCTGTAGGTAACACATACAGAGTTCATGTGAAGTGTTTATTTTGACCTAGCGTAATTTACTTAACGAATCTATAAATTTTTTTATTGAATTGAAAATTCTATTCAGTAACTGGGTGTAAGTATAAGAAATAGAATTTAAAAAAAAGTTTCACGTAGATTACTACGAGTAACTGTTTAGCAGCTTTTAGCTTTTAAGGCAAATTATTAAGGTTTGCAGAGATACTTTTATTTTTTACTGATTCAAATTATTTGTTATTTAATGTAGGTATTTACCGCGAATTTAAAAGAATAATTATACAGTAGGTAGATACAGTAAATTGTAGTTCAGTTTAAAATAAACAACTGAATCAGATTCACACGTACCTATCTATCTATTTACAAGATTTCATTATTGTCCTGTTAGGTACACCTGCAGGTATCATTTTATTTGTTAATTTAATGTGGGAAATTAGTTGTATTGTCTTGTAATTAGGTATTTACTACTCCAAGATACCTGTAATCAGTAAATTGTCTTTTTTACTTCAAGATACGGATACCTGTATTAATAGGCGGTACTTTTTAAATTTTATTTTGATTAAAATTTAAAATTAATTAATATAATTTAGTCTACTTTTATACCACTAGCCTTATTCAAATAACTGAAAAAAAAAAGACTTTTCTATGTATATTGCAAATTTTGAGTAGGTACTTACAACTTTTATTGGTACAAGGAACTTTCATATAAGCTCTCGGTGTACCATTAATAAATAAATAAAAATTAGTAAATAGGCCGTAGCGTGCATCACATTTAACTATCGTATCAGCAACATTCCACGCGGGTATCTAATTGAACAGCTGTGAGATATTGCGATTCGCACTGATGCTTTCTTTTGCGATAATCTCGCCTGCGATAATCTTTTCATACCAGCCGTCAAATTCTTACCATTCTTTTATTCTCTTATTATTAACCAGCGCATGTGTTCCCATCTAATTTCTCCTCAATTCTCGTAAACGAAATACACAATAATTAAAAATTTAAATTAATTATCCACGAAAATCTCAAAATGTGACGTGGACGTGGTAATAAAAATTGCTGTGGTAAAATTTTACAGTTAAGTAAAAAAAAACGGTCAAGTATGAATCGGCCGCGCGCACCGAGGGATCCGTATCTAAGTACATAAAGTCAACATAAATAACATGAATGGCCATACTAGGGTTGCCAACATTTCTTCGGCGAAATATAGTATTTTTCAAAATATATATACTATATTTTTTGTAGCTTACAAAAAATATAGTACGCTTCTAAAAAATATGGTACCTATTTACAAAATCGGCAAAATTAAAAAATAGACAATGATATATTTGTTACTTATTTATTTTTATAAAAACTATATTTTTTTGTACTTTTTTATTTTTTTATAATTTTTAAAAAGTAAGGATTTCTTAGTTGCATTTCGTTGTTGAAAATATAGTATTTTTCCGTACTTTATATTACTTCAACAGTATACAGTACGCAGATCTGAAGTATAGTACAATACTATATATTATAGTACGGTTGGCAACCCTAGGCCATACCGCGGTATCGCGCGTATATGTCAACGCGATCAAAAGATATGTCGGTATACCGTTTAAGTACATTACTTTTGATTACGTTGAAGAAGTTGCAGACACAAGTATTCGGTATAAACTTCAGCTTGATAATTTCGCGTTGCTAAGAAAAAGGTTTTGATAGACGGTTCCGTTTTGCCTCTTGAAGTACGGAACCCCAAAAACAATATTTTCAAGGAAGACCTCCAATGCCTAATGGGTAGGTTTAATGAGTAACATTGAACTACATTTTATTTGTTTACAGTTTTGCAACTACAAATCCTAAAATTTGTAATCAAGGTGATTCGAGGGTGTCATATGCGTCAGAACTTAAATAGGTACATAAGTATTAACTATTTACTTACTTATAATTACGATTGAAAGTTTTCAAAATTTTGTACTTTATTTAGAAATCTTTCCTAATCCTTCATATGTTTTGTCTTTAAGTTATGTTTGGACATCGGGCATTCTTAATAGTAGAGCATTTCGACTCATGAGATTCTGTGCTATTTTTGTTATGGTTCATGATCATCATCAACATATCAGCCTAAAGACGTCCACAGCTGTTATCGTCCCCTGCCTCCAATTATCGCCACCTTGGCCCATCGTGAGCTGCTGTCATCCATCGGTTGCCCGCCACCCTATACCTATAAGGTCGTCGGTCCACCTTGTGAGGGGTCTGCCCACGTTGAGTCTTCCAGTTCGTGGTCGCCATTCTAGAACCTTTCTGCCCCAACAAACATCAGTTCGGTGTTATGGTTGCCTAAAATTATTTTTCTCACACCTCAGGAATTGCGGTAGTAGATCCACGCTGATTTCAGCATGAATGGGCCGGATCGTCCGGGGAAGTACTACCCTCTCAAAGAAGATCGACTTAAGAGTAGTAGTATTCGAGACCACCATACCATGGTAGGCTATAATGTAAATAAAAATTACCTTTCTCAGATATGCCCGAATGTTGTAGATTGCTGTTCTCACGCGAGTCATTCATTATTGACGAATTTGCTAAAATCTAATGCCAATATTTTTATAAATGTGATTAGTACTTTTTACTTCAAATAAGAACAAAACACAATTTAAAAACTTTGTTGCATTTGTTTCGTTTTTTGTTGCCTTATTAGGAACAAATTCCTACATTTGAGTATTCATTACCGTCCATTGTTAATTATAAAGGCTAGGGATCAATAGAGCTAGTAAGTACGGTTGAGTAATAACATCTACATAAAGCAACTTGATAAGTAGGTACAACGGGAATGATTTTCATCGGTTATTTAATCATGATTATATGATTTACCTACAATGGTAATAAAACACGTGCTTATTTTTTGATATAATCGCTACCTATGTTTGGTACGCAGTTTGGCGATAGACTATGGCACAATTCTTATCACAGGAGGCTCGCCCTGTGTTGGAAGATTTTACTGTCTTTTCGTGTACCTACTTAATCGTTTGACATCATTCTATGAAGATGGCGCTAGTGAAATCATATTATTAAGTAACTATACCAAAGCTTTAGTGATTTAGACGCACAATGTTTTAGGACTTAGGTACATTTATTAAGTGGCGTTTTTATCTATGTTATGACAACAAACATGTACGATAGACGGTTAATTAGAGACGTGACTTTCATAGATAAGATTACTATAAGATGTCAATATAGCTGATGTAAGGAAATTATTAAAATAAAATCTGTATCTATACTATTATATATAAAGCGGAAGAGTTTGTTTGTTTGGACGCACTAATCTCTAGAACTTCTACTCGGATTTAAATAATTCTTTTTGCATCTGATAGCCCAGTTCCTGAGGAAGGTTATGGGCTGTGTAACATCACGCTACTGGCGACGGGAGCAGAGCAGTAAGGAAAGACGTGGGTGAAACGTGCTAGTTTAAGATATATGACGTTGATCTCTACAAAGGTAGAATAAAAGAGCAGTAGCAGATTAAAGTGGCACGGCAGGGAGGCCGCATTCAGGTTTAGCGTCCCGGGCTTTATTCAGTTTTACTGCCACAGGCCTTAGACCACCTCTGTAGACATCATTCTACTTGTTGCAGTCCTCTATATCGGTAACAATAAACATGTTCTGCTATGTAATATGCAGTATTTTTTTATACTGTTGCTGTCTATGTATGTAGGTAATAACAACGCATTCTTACGCTTTGTATCACGCAAATGGTTATGAATATGTAAGTACTTACTCATAATTTAAAGTTCATTGAATATTTTTAATTAATAGTACATTTACCTACCGTTTGTTTTGACTATTATCTGTATAATATCATATAATATATGTCAACTAAGCCAGGCAATGTGACGTATATGAAAAACATTGAGGTATTAGGTATGTAGGTACCTACGGATATTGAAGTCATGGATTTTAAACTTTCTGCTTGCCGACAGTCCACTTACGACACAACCGTGAAAACCATCAGAGGCTAAGGATTCTATCAGACAGAGAGCGGTGACGCGTTCAAGCATTCCTCGTTCAATACAGTTTTCAGTTTTGAGTTCGTTGTGTTATAATGAATGTGGAACGATTGAATGCGTGACCGCTGTCTCTCTGATAGAATCATAAGTATCTACACAGCACAAACAAATATCTAAAGCAATTTTGTCTTATTTTTCAGGAAAGCGCTGAAACAAAGAAATCATACACGTATGCTCAATTCCAAAAGTACCTCTCCGCATTCGCCACTTCATTGTTGACGAAGTTAAGCTTGAAACCCGGAGATGTCGTCGCGGTAATGTTGCCGAATAGCCCTGAATTCGCAGTGGTTGCATTTGGTGCTATCAAGGCAGGAGTTGTGCTGACGACTGTCAACCCTATATATAAAGAATGTAAGGTTTATTTTTGTATGACGAATTAGTGTTGTAAGTTTTCTTCGGTGTTGTTGAAGTTGGATCCTAAAGGTCTGCAATATTAGTTGCGTAGAAATTAAAATTAAAGTTGGCCGATTGTAAGTTAAGCCTAATTTTATAAATATTGCATAAGTATTCGTACTTCA